>CM067359.1:12158094-12284732 GCA_034401795.1 Chaetoderma sp. LZ-2023a
ACACACCATGTATATTTAAACCTTTCAATCTTCCCTTTCTTCATCAACCGAAAAAGTTCTCCTTGGAGGAAAATTAGCATACTGGCGCGAAAAATCGCTTTCAATGAAACTAAGCTGTTCATGTTATCATGGCCCAGTACCTTAGCACATCTATATTTCCAAATTGTCCAAACCGCCATTGTAACAAGACAAATTAGAACATCTTGCAGGCTGTTTGTAAGATGCATTTGTACATGTTTAAAATCTCTAAATAAAATAATATTAGCTGTCAATTTCATGTGACTGATCCCGAAATCCTTTAAAACTGTCTCTATGTGATTCCAGAACTCAAGAATGACTGAGCATTTAAGGAATAAGTGCTCGATTGTTTCCTCCTGCGATTCACAAAGAGGGCATCGATTACTGGTTGTGACGTGACATTTTTGTAATAGATGACCAACCCAAAGTCTGCGATGGATAAGTCGCCAAGCTACATCCTTTGCTTTATATGGTATAAAGGGCAGGTGTAAATTTCTCCAGACAGTTTTCCATTCAAAGGTTATAACATGTGTCATTCCAAACAGCAACAGCTTTTGGTGTTTTAGCGTGTTTTTGTATCAAAACTGTATACCAGTCATGGGAACTCATATGACATTTGAATACATTTTCATCGTAAAGCAAGATGGGTGGAGCTATGTCCTGTTTGCTAGTGGAATTTTGTAATTTAAACCAATCCGGAGGAACTGCCTTCCTAATATGAATTAATAATCTCTGAGCGTCGATGGTTCTCAGCTTACATTTCTCTGATATGGTCTGCCTGGAAACCCACGCTCGGGAATCAAGCGTAATCACATCTGCTAAGTGCTGGATCCCATTAGTTGCTAATGATGGGAAATAAAGAGCTCTATTGGACAGGGTAATGTTATCATTTCCCCACAATTGTTGGTTTAAAGCATCTCCCCATGTCAATGGCGATTGAGTGGTTTTAGAAAACATACTTAATGCCTTGCGTAAGTCCTGATATATCCCAGGAATCCTCCGAATATTTGTGGGTGGTGTATTTGAAAAGAAGATACTTGCAACTGGAAATGGCCCTATGTAACTTTGGAGTAATTTGCGTGAAACGGTTGTCCAAGGCGAATCTTCATAAAGTAATAAAGAAATTTCAGTTTTAAAGACGCACATTGTGTTGGTATGTGAACTAAATCTAACCCGCCATTTTGTTTTTTGTTCACACACACAGCCTGTGATACAAGGTTAGTTTTACCTTTCCATAAATATGCAAGAATTAATTGACTAATTTCAGTTTCTACATATTTTGGCATATGTACAACTGAGGCTGTATACCACAGCCCGGACATTGCCAAATTATTAATGACAAAGGTTCTTCCAAAAATTGACAAATGACGCCGCCTCCAACCTGCTAGAATATGTTTCATTTTAGTAAGGCGATATGTCCAGTTCATTGAGGGATCCATTTTCCTATTGAAGTAAATTCCCAACACTTTAATATTGTTGTCTGACCACTTTATTTCCATGACGTCATCATTTCGGGAATTCCACTCACCAAGAAACAAACCAACTGATTTATCATTATTTATTTTTAGGCCAGATGCTTTCTTAAATTCAACCAGTGTCCTTTCTAGGCGACTAAAATCATAATTATCTCCTATGAATACTGTGGTATCATCAGAATATTGTGAAACCTTCAAGGGTCTTACAATACCTGGTATGACAATTCCTTTGAATGTTTTATCTTCACGTATTGTTGCCCCAAATGACTCCATGGCAAGCACAAATAACAAGGGTGACAATGAACATCCCTGTCGAACGCCACGCTTCAAAATTACAGGGTCAGTTAAATGAGTATTGACCAAATATCGACTACTTATATTAGTATACAATATCTTGACCCATTTAATAAAATTTTCCCCTAAGCCAATACAACGTAAAGACTTAAAAAGAAAATCCCACTCTAGACGATCAAATGCCTTTTCATTATCAAGGCTAATGATTGCTGCTGGTATTTTGTCTTTCTCCACTAAATTAATTAAATCCCGTATAAGAACGACGTTTGTTAAAATGCTTCTTCCTGGAATACTACAGGTCTGATCAGCGTCAATCACTTCCTCCAAAACTCTGCTTAGTTTTAGTGATAGAGCTCTAGAAATTATTTTATAATCCACACACAGCAGAGATATTGGTCGGTAATTTCTCAAATCTTCCCTTTCACCTTTCTTATAAAGTATTCGAACGTATGCCTGAGACATGGAAGGTGGAAGGTTGCCAATTTCCAAAATTTCATGTACGACCTGCAGCAATGATGGCCCTAGTATACTCCAGAATGTGCTATAAAATTCTGCTGTCAGGCCATCACATCCAGGAATTTTGCCTGCTTTCATACCATGTAAGGATTCAGTTAAATCTTGTAATGTTAAACATTGATCACACATTACACGGCATGAATCCGGCAACATTTTCTTGATGTTACCTAAAAGATGTGCAGCTGCTGCAGCATCACATCCTTCAGATGAATAGAGACATTGATAAAAATGATGAACAGCTCTTGTTATATCAGCTGTTGAATCAAGATTTACACCATCATTTGATTTTACACGTCTAATAATCTTTCCTATGCCCCTATCTTTTTCCAAACTGCAGAAAAACTTTGTGGGTTTTTCACCCTCAGCCTGCATCTGAGCTCGTGACCGAATTTTTGCACCTTCAAACATATACTTATCTAACTCATTTATTTTGTTCTTTGTTTGAATTAAAAGGTCGCTATAGCCTTCTTCTCCATTATTTACTTTATTGGAGGTTCGTAATAAAAGTGTATCCAACGCTTTCCTGTGCCTTCGTCTATCTCGTGCTAATTTATTAGCATACTGCCGTGAAATGTGAGCCAGATTATTTTTACCATCCTCCCACCATTGAATCAAATTTTGATATGAGTCATTTTTCCCGAGCCAATAATGCCAAAAGTGTTGGAGAAGCTGATAATATTTAGCATCGTGAAGGAGTGAGTTATTAAATTTCCAATATCCATTCCCTTGCTTAATCCAGTCAGCATTATCTAAGGTAATACACAGCATATTGTGATCCGAGAATGCTACAGGTACAGTTTTTGTCTGAGTTAGTTTACCTTTAAACGACTCCTGCAAATAAATCCTGTCTATTCTTGATGCAACATGCCCATCACGTGGATACCAAGTGAATTGTTTTCCATCAGGATTCAACAGCCGATAACTGTCGAATAAGCATTCTCGATCACATAGCTGGTTCAACTCCTTGTGGGATGTGTCAGCATAAATAGCTGAAGACCGTCTATCTTTATTTGCATCTAAAATACAGTTAAAATCTCCTCCTAGTACTAAATTTTCCGTCCCTTCATGTATAATTGTCGATAATTCTTTTAGAAAAGCATGCCGAGGACCATGTAAAGTTGGTGCATAAATACACATAATATTTAAAACTGAATCAGAAATATTTACTGATATTTTCACCCAACGCCCATTTGTATCAGTTGATGATGATACGACATTAGCATATTTAAGGCACCTAGGGAGAATAAGAATAGCAACTCATGCACTATTGTCTGTTGATAACGAAAAGTACAATTCGCCTTTGAAGAACTGTTTAAATGAATTATATACTTCAGGGTTGTGAATTTTAGTTTCCTGAAGTAATGCTATGTCTGTCTTTTGCTTTTCAAGTTCTTCCAACAAAGACCTTTGCTTTAATTCTGTATTCAAACCCCTACAATTTAAGGTGCTAATAATCATAATAAGTAGGGTAATATACAACACCGCTACAATGGCAAATCTAATTGGATTTTGTTTTTTTACTGCCATTATTTCGTTTTTTAGCCCATTTACCCAGCTTACTGTTAAAATCATGATTATTCAGCTGAACAATTTCCAAATGTCCGTACTTGGAAGCATCAGAATCACACCTTAAATGTCTATAGTGTACCCCTTTCGCTGTTATATAGGGCACAAGCGTTTCACCATCATATGAACGATACATGACCATTTCATTGGTCGTATGTGAAGTGACTGAGTATTCTGACTCAGCCAATGACATATTGTCATCCTCAATATCCTCTTCCTCCACCTCACTCTCAGATCCAGAATCAATTTGATGACGTTTAATTCCTCCAACGCCATTATTAATAAGGGTATCCATAGCATCCATCATTGAAATACCTCCACCTATTGCGCCTTTCTCAGAGCTGTGGTTAATGCTACTTATGCCCGAGATTTGACTTAAAGGAAGTGGGGGGAAATCTTCGTCTTCCGTTAATTGTGACCTAAATTTATTTTGCCCACATCCCAAACTCTCTGACTGAGTAAACTCAATGTCACTCAGATTCTCGCCATCAACTGGTTGACCTTCGCTAGCATCAACTGGAGTTAAACCAATCCCTTCTTCTAAAATTTCTATTTCATCATTAGGCTCAGTTCTTGCTACCGCTGCACACGACGTTAATGGCAAATGCACATCAGCTACAACTGGAATTGGCGCTGTAACTGGTGGTGAAATTTCCTTATCCCGTATCAGCACAGAGGGATTTTCAACTGATCCACCGCTTTGAGGTTGCTTTGGTGCAGTGGAATTGGCCATCTTATTAGGGCATCGCCATTTAAAATGCTCAGTAGAACCGCATATAAGGCAGTTGTTTTTCTGTGGACAATCTCCTGCTAGATGGGTAGTACTTGAACAAATGCGGCATTCCTTAACTTGTCCCCTGTACTATAAGGGAAGGATGAAAATTCCATCAATGGACAATTTATTAGGTAACGGTTTATCCACTTTATCGAAATAAACTAGCCTAACTCCAGTCTCTAGCGTCCTGTCAAATCGATACGTCTCTCTCTCCACCTGCAGAATCTTCCCATACTGGCTGAGCTCAGATGTTAGCCGCTCATTAGGGATCTCCAAAGGCGCTTTAATCTTCACCACCAGTTTATCGCTATCAATTTCTTCAACTCCACAAACCTCTCCCTTAACGGTCAAATCATTTGCTAATAGCTTCTCCTTTGCCTGTTCATTGGCCAAAGTGATGTTCCATATATTACGAGTAATATTAATAAGGCCCTTTAACACCATAGGTCCAGCGCCGACGATATCTTTTAAGCCATGATAAACGTCTATGGCTGATACGTCCCACACTCTTGTGGTTATTTTCAAACTTAACGTCCGTTTATATTTAGCTGACATTTCTAATGACGTTATAACAGCAGCGCGCCAGACCACCTTTAAAACCGCGCGTTTGCATGTAGGTCACGCTAACACAGGTGAACGAAAAGCCGCCTATACAAACAGGCCAGGCTAATGCAGTTCTCAAAGGCAACCAACATAAAAGGCGCTTTTAACGGCGTGAAAGGAGGCGGACAAGCGCAACTAAAGGAGGACAAACACCTGGACAAACAAGGCCGAAACAGCAGCGACAGCCAACAATGGCTAGCGCTTTAAAACTAGCGAACAACAAGCTTGAAATACTTCGCTGCAAAATACGACCTTCAACATCAAAATCTCCCCAAATAAATACAACAAAATCAACGTATATACACTTATAAAGAACCAAGACAAAAATAAAGCATTTAGGCGTAGTAGAATGCGTCTTAAATCGACGTTAATAGCAGAGCCAAATCAGTACGACTTCAATGACTACTACTACTACTACTACTACTACCACTACTACTACTACTACTACTACTACTACTACTACTACTACTACTACTACTACTTTTTTCTTTTTTTTTGTTGAAAATCCGACGCTGACGCAGTCGGATACACTTCCCGGAGGAACTCCTTTAAAAAGGCTTGCAAACCCCCATAAAAAATCGGTTGAAATAGCAGGCTTTATTAATAGAATAACAATACAAACCTAACATGTCAAAACAGTGCAAGCTAAAATACTCTATTATCATATACCACAACCGTGGCATAACTACATAGAAAACATAATTAATAAAGAGCTGATAACATAACATAATTCAACAAAGACATTGCTATTTGCACACCGTGTAGTAGTAGGCCCAAATGGCGAGCATAGCTAACCAACAAGTGGTAAAGCCACTCATCAATAATTAGCAGTAAGCTACTGCTAATCATTGATGCCATTGAGCCGATTCATGACCGGCAGGCTAAGTAGATCATATGTAGTTTAACGTAGCACACCGTATAGTAGTAGGCCAAATGGCGAGTGCAGCTCGCCAACAAGTGGCGAGGTGACTCGTCAATAAGTAACAAAAAGTCACTCATTGACGCCAGTTAGCCGATTATTAAATACCCAACGGACGTAGTAGCCTTTATATAATATAATGCACAAAGCAAACGTATACAAACTATGACTACTTAGATGGCGCTCTGGGTTCACATTCTAAATTTACTTCATTGTAAGTTTTTGCAAATTACCCTGGAACAAATACACCTACAGTAAATATTTACAACAGGAAGCTAATTGTTAACTTGAAAATCGGATCACCTCCAGAATATTGACATAATGCTCATTTGATATTTAAATATTCTGATCCCAAGGTTAGGATATTCGTCAAGATTAGAGTCTCCTAAGGCATTACAATTTTAAAATAAAGGCAATTAAATTAAATTAAAATAGCATTTATCAATATACAGCAAGCAGCGAGTGTGCTAGCTTATACAAGTTCCGCTTCTGATATTTTAAGATATCCGTATTCAATTGATACTAGGCCAGTTTTGCACCATACGTCTTTAAATCTACTTTCTCTCCCATGTTCTACTAGCCTGTAAAATTCACAATGAATGCAGTTTATCAACAATGATCGAAATATAGCTTGTATGGCTCTCTGATGGTTGTTGCCGGTTTTATCTCTGGCCTCTGAACACCGATGCTTCCAGATGGCCCACACTCCTACAGATAACAGGGTTATTAACAATTCTTTCTCCTTGCTATTAATGATTCGTCCGATAGTTGAGCAATCTTTGAACAAAATTGTTTCAGCCACTAAATTCACATATTTGGTTCCAAATTTAGCAAGGAGCATATTGATATATACCCAAAAGCCTGTAGTTATGCGACACTGAGTAAATAGATGGTCTATCGTTTCCTCCTCAGTATTACATAATAAGCACCGGTCTGTACTTGATATTTTACACATATAAGTAAGATGACCGACCCATAGCCTTCGATGGAGTAATCGCCATGCCAGGTCCCGTGCATTTCCTGGTAGACAAGGTAGATGTATTGCTTTCCAGGCATTTTTCCAGTTCTTTGGCGTGCATCCTAAATTGTTCCAATGCCTAACCACAATAGGAGTCTGTCTCCGACTTTGCATTAGAATTCTATACCAGTCTCTAGATGCCATGTTGTATTTTTTATGTTCTGACATAAATACTAATGTTGGTTGCAACATATCAATGTTGCCACGTGCTTTCGGCAATTTGAACCATACAGCAGGTATTGCATTCTTTATTCTAACAAATAAGCGCTGAGCATCAATATGTCTCATTGATGTTATTCTTGCTACATCTTGCATCGCAATCCATCTACGAGATTTCGGATTTACCAAGTCACGTAAATATTGAATACCATTTTTGGCCATAGAGGGCAAATATAATACATCATCATTATCACGAATCAACTCGTTGCCCCAAAGACGTTGCTCTAAGGCATCTTCCCAACAATTGGGTTGTGGCATTGATCGTGTAAATATTTTTAAGGCTTCGAGCTGTTCTTTATATACATTTGGAATCTTTTGATGATTAGGTGGCAATTTATTGCACATAAATAAACATTCTACTGGAAATGGGTCAACGTACCTTTGGAGAAGTGCCCTTGAAACACTTGACCAAGATGAGTTTGAAGTAAGTAACTTATTCAAGAATTTCAATTTTAAAGAAGCACACTTTGCTGAAACATTAACCAAATCCAGGCCTCCGGCATGCTTTTCATTGGTGAGGATTGACTGTGATACTAAATGGGCTTTGTCCTCCCATAAGAAGGACAAAAGTAACGTGTTGATCTTTGACTCTACTGATTTGGGCATATGAACTACAGAAGCGGTATACCACAGTCCAGATAAAATTAAATTATTAAGGACAAATGTCCTGCCAAAGACAGTTAGGCGACGTCGTTTCCAATTTAGTAATGCACACTTTAGCTTGGATATCCTTTCTTCCCAGTTTAGTAATACATTTTGTTCTCTACTAAAGTAAATACCCAAAATTTTTATGACATCATTTGAGCAGTTAATATCCATCACATTATCAGTTCTGCCCTTCCAATCGCCCAAAAACAATCCCTTAGATTTATCTTTATTGACTTTAAGTCCTGATGCCTTTTGAAAATCTGTTAATACTCCATTTAAAATTCTAAAATCCGTATTTTTACCCGCAAACACAGTCGTATCATCTGCATATTGAGAAACCTTTAGTGGCCTTTCTACGCCACGTATACATATTCCTTGAAAGTCATTGCGTTGCCTCAATGTGGCCCCCAACGATTCCATAGCTATGACGAATAGAAGCGGGGACAGTGAGCAACCCTGTCTGACACCTCGTTCCAACACTACAGGTTTGGATAGCTGATTGTTAACTAAATAGCAACTTGTTATATCAGTATATAAAATATTGACCCATTTAATAAATCTTGAACCAAAGCCAATATGGTCTAAAGACTTAAACAAGAAATCCCATTCTAGTCTGTCAAACGCCTTCTCGTTATCAAGTGCTATTATTGCTGCTGGGATACAATCCTTTTCAACTAATTGAATAAGGTCCCGTATAAGCAAAGTGTTGTTTAATATTGATCTTCCTGGCACAGAGCAGGTTTGATCATCATGAATGACTTCGCCTAGGACTGCGCCAAGTTTTAATGTTAGTGCCCGAGTAATAATCTTATAATCTACACAGAGTAGAGAGATTGGTCTATAATTCTGTATTTTATTTCTGTCACCCCTCTTGTATATAAGCCGAACATATGCTTGGGCCATCGATGTAGGGAGATGCCCTTGCTTAAAAATGCTGGTTGCTATTTCTTCTAATACTGGCCCAAATATGTGCCAGAATGTTTGATAAAATTCAACTGGAAGTCCGTCGCATCCAGGAGACCTTTCTAACTTCATACCTTTGAGGGATTTTGTCAAATCATCAATTGTTATTGATTGGTCACAGCTTTCGCGACATGAATCTGGAAGTCTTTTCGTTATATTAGCTAAAACATCTCTAGTTGCAGTTTCCTCGCTTCCCTCAGATTTATACAATGATTTGTAAAATTCGGATACTGTTTCAATCATTTCTGCATTTGAGCACACTGATACTCCATCATTAGTCTTCAGTGAGCGCATTAATTTCTCTATACCTCTTGCTTTTTCCAAATTACAAAAGTAACGTGTAGGCTTTTCGCCCTCGGTGTGCATTTGTGCTCTTGACCTTATTTTGGCACCATCAAACTGATATTGCTCTATTTCATTTAGTCTACCTTTTAATTTAACTAATAGTTCGTAATAATTATATTCCCCATCATTAATTTTCTTATTAATTTTACACAACGACCTCTGAAGCGCCTTTTTACGCTTTCGTATTTCACGTGCTTTCCTAATGGAATACTGCCTTGAAATATATTTCAGGTCTGATTTAGCATCTTCCCACCAGTCTGTTATACATTCATACGAACCTCTTCTTTCATCCCAATGCCTCCAACAACTTTCCACACATTTGCGGTAGCAACTATCTCGTAGCAATGCTACATTAAGTTTCCAAAATCCATCTCCTCGTTTGACCCAGTCAGCATTGTCTAATGTGATGGAAAACATATTGTGATCAGAGAAAGTTACTGGTTTTATGTTAGTTTTACACATGTAACCTTTCAATGAACGTTCTACATAGATCCTGTCTAACCTTGAAGCTAACCTTCCATCGGTTGAAAACCAAGTAAATTCCTGGCCTTCTGGATTTTCAATCCGATAAGTGTCTAACAAGCTTTTATTTTCACAAATGTGTTTCAAAATATTATGCGATGTGTCATTAAAATTAGACCTAGAGTTTCTGTCTTTAGCCTCGTCTAATATGCAATTAAAGTCACCGCCCATAATTAGGTTTTCAGGCGTTCTGTCTTGAATTATTGTGGAAACATCATTTAGAAATTCACGGCGCAATTGATGAGAGGTAGGTGCATAAAGGCACATCAAATTTAAACTTGTGTTTAGTACATCAATTGATACACAAATCCATCGTCCATTTGGATCTGATGACGACGATATAACGTCAACATAGTTGAGACAGTGGGGCAGGATAAGAATGGCCACTCCCGCACTATTATCTTGTGATAAAGAAAAAAAAATCTGCCCTTTTGAAATATCTTTGAGAGATTCATACACTTCAGCTTTTTGAATTTTGGTCTCTTGTAGAAAAGCAATATCAACTCTCTCATTTGCTAATTCTTCAAGCAAGTGGCGCTGCTTGAATTCGGTATTTAATCCTCTGCAATTGATGGTGCAGATAATCATAATTTGTAAAATGATGTTTACAACCGCCATCATTAGATTAACTAGATTTGGGTTTTTTAGCTCGTTTCTTAGACCATTT
Source organism: Chaetoderma sp. LZ-2023a (assembly GCA_034401795.1). NCBI lineage: Eukaryota > Metazoa > Mollusca > Caudofoveata > Chaetodermatida > Chaetodermatidae > Chaetoderma > Chaetoderma sp. LZ-2023a. The sequence continues at coordinate 12,168,643 of CM067359.1, forward strand.
ACCTAATTTTCCTGCGAATTCAATATTTCCTAGTTCTACCACAGACAAATATTCATATTTGGAAATATCAGAATCATGGCGCAGTAGACGATATTTCACGCCTCTCGCCGTTACATATGGCACTAACACTTCACCCCCTTCTGATCGGTACATTACCATTTCATCTTTCATCTGTGAACTCTGTGTTTGAATGGACACATCTGATTCTGCAACTGACATTGTATCATCATCCATATCATTTACTTCAATCTCAGATTCTGAGCTATTGTCTTCTTTATGACGCTTATTGCTACTTAAGTAACATTTGGCAGGAGCATCATTTACCATATCTTCAAGCTGACTTAAATCAAGTGGGCTTAGCGGAAAATCGACTGAACTTTCTGTCTTCTGAGTCCTAAACTTATCCTGTCCTAATTTTAATTCATCTTCTAAGGAATTGTAAACTGGCTCTTCTGTAAGATCATCATTTTCCTGCGTGTCTTTTACAGCAACGTTTGGCTCCACTGCATTTTGAGTATTTTCTTGACTTAAGGTTATACCCTCCTCTAATACATGAATTTCATCAACTGTAGTTACTTTAACAGGATTTGATGATTTGTTTGTGTCATTTACAGTGGCATGAACCAAAACAACAGCTTCCGTAGCGGTTGCTTCAGAAGCATTTGACTCAGTTGCATCCTTTAATGGGCGATTATCTCCTGATACTGAGGGCTTGTTTTGATTTTTTGGACAGCGCCATTTAAAATGGTCAACTGAACCACAGAGCAAACATTTGTTTCGATTGGGACAATCTGTTGCCAAATGGTCAGTACTTAGGCAGATCCGGCATTCTTTAATTTGCCCTCTATACCATAAGGGCAGGACAAAGCTGCCATCAAGCGTCAATCTGCTTGGTAAAGGGCTATCCACTTTATCAAACCAAATACGTCTTACACCGTTTTCTAGCGTTCTGTCAAAGGGATACGTTTCCCGTTCAATCTTTTGCACTTTGCCATACTTCTTGAGTTCACTCATGATTCTGTCATCTGGAATTTCTAGTGGAACTTTCATCTTCACTAGCAACCTATCTGACTCGATTTCCTCTACGTTACAAACTTCACCTTTTACAATAAGAACATCTTCCAGAAGCTTTTCCTTGACCCCCTCATTTGACACTGTTACATTCCATACAGTTTTAGTAACATTGATAAGCCCCTGCAAAGTAGCAGGTCCCGCGCCAACGACGTCTTTTAACCCATGATACACGTCGATAGCCGTGACACCCCACCCCTTAGTTGTTATTTTAAGGCTTAGGGTACGCTTATAGGTTGCCATGGTGGTTTATCAAAGGAGGAACCCCATACTACTACAATATATAATAAATATATACTTATATAACACCAGGACGTCAGGGAAAGAGCTAAACACTAAATAAATAGTGTCCCCTTTTGAAACCCTGACGTCTACCAACAAATATACGAATAGAGAGTACAGTCGTATATTTGTTAGTTTGAACCACTTTCTAAGTGGTTCACTAACACCTAGCCGATTAAAGTATACTAACAAATATATGAATAGATAGTACAGTCATATATTTGTTAGTCTGTTCGAGTTGACCGGGGACAGCCAACTGACTATAAGGATTTATATAGTTAAAGAACTAGGCTTGTGCTTACAAATGACAAAGGAATTAAATCCACTCACTCAAGCGATCTTGCCAAATATAATGCGCTAGCCTACGAACTATAGAAATAGCAGACTGGCGCGGGGAGAAATGTATTGCATTGACCACAGTAAGAGGAGCCCTATTAAATGGCGGAAACCGCCAGCTAAGAGGAATGCCTTTAGAAAATGGAGACACAAAATGCGCTCCAACCAAGACAAGAATTTACAAATTAAACATAAAGTTTGAAAGGAAATACTAATACGAAATATATGTATAAAATTTATCTACAAAATCGCGCTAGAAACTAGCAAATTCGGGCAGCAATTGCAGAGCTAAATAAACGCGTGCGTTCACTTCGACTACTACTACTACTACTACTACTACTACTACTACTACTACTACTACTACTACTACTACTACTACTACTACTACTACTACTACTACTACTACTACTACTACTACTACTACTACTACTACTACTACTACTACTACTACTACTACTACTACTACTACTACTACTACTACTACTACTACTACCACCACTACACTTATTGCTGTTACTACTACAACTACTACTACCACCACTACACTTATTGCTGTTACTACTACAACTACTACTACTACTACTACTACTACTACTACTACTACTACTACTACTACTACTACTACTACTACTACTACTACTACTACTACTACTACTACTACTACTACTACTACTACTACGACTACTACTACTACTACTACTACTACACTTATTGCTGTTACTACTACTACTACTACTACTACTACTACTACTACTACTACTACTACTACTACTACTACTACTACTACTACTGTTACCACACTTATTGCTGTTACTACTACAACTACTACTACTACTACTACTACTACTACTACTACTACTACTACTACTACTACTACTACTACTACTACTACTACTACTACTACTACTATACTGCTGCGGCTGCTACTATTACTACTACTACTACTTTTTTTTTTTTGGTAACACGATCAATGGATCGTGTGGAAATCCATAATACCCAAAAATAAACTGACTGAAAGAACATTAAACATAGAATAAATCAAAGAGAACAAACGATTATATCAGTCATGTGTATAAATAAACAATAAATATACGGTGGTCAAACGATTAATTTAAAAATTCAAAACAGCTAAATATGTCCCTTTAAAAATTCCAAGTAATTAGCTCAACAACATTCCATTAAAATTATAAAAGCTCACGCGAGCATAGGCTGTGAAACAAACACAGCGATCGGACGTATTTAACACACACAGTCAATCGGGAACAAATTAATCAATAATCAATGCCCCGCAGGATAATCTATAAAAAGTAAACACTAAGATATTACACCGAGCTCAGTGAAGTGACAATGTAACCTACATAGTTGAAGAGGGTTGAAACTTAACAAACGATTTCAAACAATACAATTTACCTTGAAAATGAGATTCCATGATTATCCCGGGACAAACACAATTATATGTAAACATGCTAAGTATTTCCAATCTATTATTAGGAAGCAGTACATTGAATGTTAAATTTATTTTAGTCGAAAGCAATTAACTTTTGGATTCAGATTCTAAAATTACCCCGGAATAAACATTATTAATAAAAAATGTTGATTTGTTTATTAACATTGAAAAAACCAAAATGAGTTAACCTGTTCAAACGACCACCTAAATTTAGGGACAAGGTTTAACCCTTTCAGAGCAAACACGCCCAATTTTCATCTCAAACTGATTAGCAGAGTTTTAGAGTGCATGCGCGTGTTGGAGCTGTTGCTGCGTGAAGTAAATGCTGCTGTTTCACATAGTAACAGCACGCGCACTCTAAAACCACTAATTTTGCATGTGCTTTAAAATAATAATTTAAAAATATATAGTTAGCTTTTAAATATAGAAAACATCAAAACAAAGTAGTTTGAAACAAAATCACAGCTCCAAGCGCACAAATACATGTATATTATTTAATAAATCACTCCAGAGGCCAATTAAGGTGGATAATAAAAAAATCAAATTTGTCGAAACAATGGAAATCAAATCACCAGAGCACCAAATAACTTCAAAAGAATGAAGTCTATTTTTAGTCACTGCATCATGAAATTCACATTTAAGGCAATACGAGAACAAGGCATGAAAAGCGCACTTCAATTTTTCAAAACTCCTGGAGTTAAACCCTGTATATGAGTCGCTAACTATCGTACAACGATGCTTCCAAATTGCCCAGACCGCCACACTCAAACAAAATAACAAGATCTTCTTTGCATTATTAGTCAGATTATAAGCGTCTAATTCATGAAATAGAATTGCATCTTGGATTATGTTGATATCAACTGCAACAATTTTCCTAAATATCAATGTACATCCACAATTGGGAGACGGGCAAACACTCTGTAAACAAATGGATAATGGTTTCCTCAGTGTCTGTACAAAATAGACAGTGGTCATTATTTGCTATGCCAACTTTCTTGAGGAGTTGCCCACCCATAGTTTTCTATGAAGCAATCGCCAGACAACATACCTTGCTCGATTAGGTATGTGTGGTGAATGGATATTTTTCCAAACCACATCCCAACTCTGGGGAGAATGTTCAGTCCTTTCCCATCCCGTGACAGCCTTTGGAATAGTAATATTCTGCAGCATTAAAATATTATACCACCCCTTATTCCTTAACGTATATGAAAAACGTCCATCAGTACTTTCCAGGATTAACTTGGAGCAAGCATCATTCACAGACCCATTAGGGAGAAGAAACCATTCCAATGGAATTGCTTCCTGTAACCGTTTTATAAGACGCTGCACGTCAATTGGGCGTAAAGATGTTACTCGTGATATGTCATACAGTGATTTCCATTTTCGAGTTTTCACATCCACAATATCACACAAATTTTGAATACCATGCTTAGCAAAAGAAGTGTAATATAAAACTCTGCCTTCATATAGAATATGATCATTCCCCCGTAAGGTACTGGCTGGAGGCATGCTCCCAGCAAAGAGGTGAATCTTCTTTGCGAACAAACTTAGCTAAAGCAGCTTTAATGTCCAAAAATATCGATGGAATCTGTGTGGAATTCGGTGGAGGTTTAGAAGACCAGAAAAAGGATTTAGCTGAAAATGGCTCAATACACCTTTCTATAAGGCATCTAGACACATTTGCCCACTGACTATCTGAATGAAGTAAATCATCTAATAATTTCAGCCTTAACGAGACGCATTTAATTCTTAGGTCTGGAATGGAAAGCCCACCATCAAGCTTATTATTAGTACAGACACGTTGTGAGACAAGGTGTGTTTTATCCTCCCACAAATAATCAAATATCATCTTGGTAATTTCCTTTTCAACATGTTTGGGCATATTAACAACTGCAGCAATATACCAAAGTTGTGACAATATCAAATTATTGATCACTATTGCCTGGCCAAAAATAGTCAGACGTCGATGTTTCCATTGAATAATTTTCTTGCTCATTTTAGAAAGCAAGTTTGTCCAATTAAGGGAATCACGGTGTGTTCGACTGAAATGAATGCCTAAGATCTGTATTATGTCAGTGGACCAATTGATGCCTAATGGCTGATCATTTCGATCTTTCCATGAACCCAAAAACAAACCTACTGATTTTTCTTTATTAATTTTGAGCCCTGACGCTCTTTGGAAATTCTCCAAAGTAAGATGTAAACGATTAAAATCACTATTTCGGCCAACAAAAATAGTCGTATCATTGGAATATTGTGATAATTTCACTGGTGCTATAAGACCACGAATACACAGTCCATGATAATGTATATCTTCTCTTATTGTCGCTCCCAAGGTTTCCATACAAATTACAAATAAAAGTGCTGACAGTGAGCAACCTTGTCGAACCCCTCGTTCTAAGACCACTGGCTGGCTTATAAAATTGTTCACAAGGTATCTACTAGTAATGCCATTGTACAATATTCGGATCCATTTAATAAAATTGGGCCCAAAGCCGAATCGATTCAATGACATCAACAAAAACTTCCACTCCAAACGATCAAAAGCCTTTTCATTATCTAATGCCACAATGGCACCTGGAATGTTATCCTTTTCAATTAACTGAATCAGATCTCTAATGAGCGCAGTGTTGGTTAATATTGATCTACCAGGTATTGAACATGTCTGAGCAGGATTAATAACGTCGCCCAGCACCTGACCTAGTTTTAGTGAAAGAGCTTTAGAAATAATCTTGTAATCAACTCCAAGGAGAGAAATTGGCCTATAATTCCGTATATCACTCCGGTCACCCTTTTTAAATAGCAGACGTACATGTGCTTGAGACATTGTCAAAGGAAGTTCTCCATGATGGAAAATTCCTTTAACAATCTCACAGAATTTCGGACCAATGAGATGCCAGAAAGTAACGTAGAACTCAACAGGCAGGCCATCTCCCCCTGGCCATTTTCCATTGTTTTAAGCGATTTAGTCAGGTCTTCTAAGGTTAAATATTCATCACAAATATCAGCCAATGGAGGAGTCAATGTTTCCTTAATATTAGCAAGTAATTCAGCTGCCAACTCTTCATCAATTTCTTCAGACTTATACAAATTTTCATAAAATGTCTGAACAGTTTCTAGTAGATCTTTATTTGAATTAACAATTTGCCCATTTATTTCAAGGCCCCTAATTATCTTTTCCACACCTCTAGACTTTTCTAGGCCACAAAAATATTTTGTTGGCTTTTCACCTTCAGAATAAAATTGGGCTCTTGATCTTACTTTTGCGCCTTCTGCTCTGTAGATTTCTATTTGTGATAATTTTAACCTGGTCTGCGAAAAATTAAGGTTTGTAGACGAATCAACCTTCTCTCCTCTTTGCGCATTTTCCTTGCCTTTTGAATAGAATATTGCCTTGATATATTAGCAAACCCTAGTTTAACATCTTCCCACCAAAAAATCAAACTTTCAAATTCTGATATATTGCGGAGCTTAAAACGCCAGAAACTTTCAATACATCGATGGTACTCAAAATCACTCAGCAAGGAAATATTAAGTTTCCAAAAACCTGGACCACGTGTAACCCATTCTGCATTATCTAACACAGTGGAAACTAGGCAATGATCAGAAAAAGGTACGGGATATATGCCAGTATCCGAAATTAACCCTTTTAGCTCTCTCTGTACATAAATCCTGTCTAACCGAGAGGCTGTCTGACCATTTGCTGTTACTCTTGTATATTCACAGCATTCAGGGTTTAAAACTCTATAACTATCCAAAAGGTGCTCACTGTCACATATTTCCTGTAAACGCCGATGAGACGTATCAGAGTATATTGATAGCGAACGCCTATCCTTCTCTGGATTTAAAACACAATTAAAATCTCCAGCAATAATAATATTTTCTGATCTATCATGAATTACTGGGCGAAGAGCTGAATAAAATGCACCTCGTTGAGAATGGGATGCAGGGGCATAAATAGACATCAAATTTAGTGTTGAACCAGACATTTCAACAGTCACCACGACCCATCTGCCATTACTATCAGCTTCCGTTGAAATGATATTTAATAAACTCAAACACCTGAGTAAAAACTGTATTTAAATCAGTGGCATTGGAATAAAATATTTCACCCTTAGAGAGTTGTTTGACGTCTTCTAGTACTTTAACATTATGGAACTTAGTTTCCTGAAGCATGGCGATATCAGCTTTTAAATCAGATAGTTTCTCTAGCAACATGCGTTGCTTAAATCCATCATTCAAACCACAGCAATTGAGTGAGCAAATTATCATTATGATTAAAAATCTATAAATAATACCCATAATGCCTAGTTTGGTTTTATTTTTTTAGTATTCTTATCCCGTTTGGCCCATTTGCCAATCTTCATAATAAACTCTGAATTTGACAGATCAGTAATGGTCAGATGCTGATACCGGGAAATATCAGAATCACTGCATAAGTGCCTGTAGCGAACGCCTACACGTGTTATATATGGAACCAAAACCTCGCCCTTCTCAGAGCGATACAACACCATCTCATCAGACTGCTGGGATTCCTGTGTTTGGGTCGAGGTATCAGACTCTGCAACAGAGATGGCATCGTCAAAATCCTCATCTTCGCCATCCTCGGCCTCAGAGCTCAGGTCTTCTATCACTCTTTTAAGACCACCAGCACTATTGTCATGTCCATCCACCTGTGTAGAATCTTTTATTACCAAATCAGATTCAGCTAGTGGTGACAAATCACATGGTACCTCAACTTCCATTGACTGAGATGCAAATTTTGTTTGTCCCAGTACTAAACTTTGTGAGTCATCAACAGCATCAGCATCATCATTTTCCCGGGTTATTTCATTAACCGTTGCTGGAGGGGTAGCAGATATGCCTGTCTCCAGAACCTCAATCTCATCAACATGTTTTGCCAAAACTGGATCCCCAACCTTAGTAACAATGGAAGCCCCAATCTTACTAACATTGGAGTCCACAGTCTTACTATCAATGGGGCATGCAGCCCTAGTAACAACATGCGCATAGGTGTGCGGCGCATTGTTACTAGTGGGCACTTCACTGGAATTGAGAGATGCAGCCATTTGCGTCATATAGCTAGCCCTGGCTTCTTCCACATTAAGCCTACTAGCATCATTCATAGTTGATCTCTTATCACATCGAGATTTAAAATGATCAGATGATCCACACAATAGGCACTTATTTCTATAAGGACAGGTATTAGCTAGGTGGTCGGTACTAGAGCAGATACGGCATTCTTTAACCTGGCCTCTATACCACACAGGGAGGAAAAATCTCCCATCAATAGACAATTTTCCTGGAATTGGTTTATCTATCTTCTCCACCCACACCCGTCTTATACCATTTTCAAGCGTCCTATCGAAGGCGTATGTATCTCTTTCAATTTTCACAACTTGCCCATATTTTCCCATTTCCGCTGTAATGCGCTCATTCGGAATTTCGAGAGGCACCTTCACTTTCACAATCAGTTTATCCGAATCAACCTCTTCGATTTTACATACTTGTCCATTGACAATCAGGCCCTCTTCCAAAAACCTTTCTTTAATTCCCTGTGAACTGACGGTTAAATGCCATACATTTCTGCTAATATTAATTAGTCCCTTTAATACATTTGGTCCAGCGCCCACAGTGTCTTTTATGCCATGGTAAACATCAATAGCGCCAACATTTAAACCAGCAGTGGTAAGCCGAAGGCTTAGTAGCTGCTTATAACGGCTTGACATGCTTGACGCGAGCGTTCACATTGACCTAGATTGAAATATACACCTGTCTGCCCTAGTGAATATAAATGCATATACGCCGCCCGCTAGCTAGCCAAGTAAGCGAGACGTCTGAATAGAAGACCAAGCCAGCCGAGTTTAAATGTTCTTGGTAATAACGTAGATACGGCGGCCAAGATCTCAACTAAACTTATGTACAAAACAAAACGAGACCTGCCAATGCAAGGCAATGACAGCGTACTCAGCGACTCTAGTTTTCGAAAATTCAAAACTACAGCCGCAGAATATGACAAACATCAACGAAATACACACAAACAGAAAATACCCAAAAATAAAATGAAAATGAGCAGTGGTGACGAAAATATTCGTCAGAATTAGCAGAGCCAAATTCAGCACAGCTTTCAATGACTACTACTACTACTACTACTACTACTACTACTACTACTACTACTACTACTACTACTACTACTACTACTACTACTACTACTACTACTACTACTACTACTACTACTACTACTACTACTACTACTACTACTACTACTACTACTACTACTACTACTACTACTACTACTACTACTACTACTACTACTACTACTACTACTACTACTACCACTACTGTTACCACACTTATTGCTGTTACTACTACAACTACTACTACAACTACTACTACTACTACTACTACTACTACTACTACTACTACTACTACTACTACTACTACTACTACTACTACTACTACTACAACTACTTTTTTTTTCTTTTTTTTAAACCGACGCTGACGCAGTCGGACAAACTTCACGGAGGAACTCGTTTAAAAAGGCTTGCAAACCCCCAGAAAAAAACCTGGTGAACTAGTAATCCTGATTAATATTACACCAAAAAAATGATAAATAATGAGCATTAATACAATCTATAAATACATATGGCTTAAAAAGTATAGATACAAAACAATAGGCTGATAAAGCTCCGATAGCAAAACAAAACTTAACAAAGGCATTACTATTCAACCCAGGTGTAGTAGTAGACCCGTGTGGCGAGTGCAACTATCCAACACATGAAAAGTGCCTCGTCAATCAATGACAAATAAGTCAATCACTGACGCCAGTGGGCTGATTCTCTAAAGATCAGCAGGCGTAGTAGCATTTGGGTAGTATAATACATATAGTCGGCAGACAAATTTCAGAAAAATAGATGGCGCCCTTGTTTACATTTTCAATTTACTTTATTGTACGGTTTTGTAAATTACCATTCAATCCATGTGTGGTAGTAGGCCCGTGTGGCGAGTGCAACTATTCAACAAATGAAAAGTGACTCGTCAATCAATGACAATTAAGTCAATCATTGACGCCAGTGGGCTGAGTCTTTAAAGATCAGCGGGCGTAGTAGCATTTGGGTAGCATAACATATATAGTCAGCAGGAAAATTTCAGAAAAATAGATGGAAATAGATGGCGCACTCGTTTACATTTTTGATTTACTTTGTTGTAAGGTTTTGTAAATTACCCGGGAACAAATAACCCTATAAAACCCTGTGCAAATTCCTAAAATTACCTGGGACAATTTTATAATTCAATGGCAACTTACTTTATCGATTGATTATTAAATTAACCCAGTCTGTTTATTTGTTTACATGCATTATTAAACATAACAATATCAAAGTGCAGACAAAAATGAATTATAGGACACAGATTAATTAAAAGACACAGATAAATCAGCTGTAGTAATTAAATGATTTAAGCTAGTGCAGGCTCATTTATTTTTACAGTTCCCAACTCTATTGAAACTATGTTTGTTTTGCACCATATGTCCTTGAATACTTTTTCTTTACCCTGCTGCTTTAATCTAAAATATTCGCAAGGAATATGATTCAGCAGCAATGAACGAATTATTGCCTTTATTGCTCTATTGTGATTGCCCAGAGATGGATTTTTCGTCTGTGCACACCGATGTTTCCAAATGGCCCAAACACCTATGGTTAGTATTGTTATTAAAATAATCCTTTCAGACTTTATGATATTTACACCGCTTGATCCAAATTCTCTAAATAAGACTACATACGTGTCTAGAACAATTCCCAAAGACTGCGATTTACTTCGCAAAACTTAACTATTCAAGTCGGTTGACAGCTCAGCAGAAGTTGGCGATTCAGTCCATCAATTCGACGGCTGAATCATCAAAATCTGTGACTGTCATTCCTGCACTTAGACTCTCCGAATTTAATGTTGTTAAGGATAACATTCATTGGACTGAGAAGACAGCTAACTCGATGTATTCTGCCTGGCTTAAATTCCTAAATTTAAACTAGACAAGGGCCAGGGTAACATCCGCCCGGAAACAGGACTGGGCAGTAATATTGTCAATTTAACTGGCTCCCCATTATGTGAAGCAGAGCAGTCACTGCTCAATTTTGGTCTTACATTTGTCCCAACACCAAAACCTAAAACAGGTTTGGATGCTCTTTTAGATAATGGCTGTATGGAAACATCTGAATTTAGTCACCGTATTAAGTTAGCAGACTTCTTTCGTAACTCTAATAGTAACATTCCACCATTCATTGAAAAAACTGGCTGGGCACCAAACGTAAAAATCCTGGACCCAGCGATCGGTGAAAGCATAGAACTCTTTTCAGAACGTGTTAAAAATTCTAAATTCCCTAATGATCAACCAAATTTACCCTATGAGGAACGCCAGGCCTTAATTGAATTGTCTAAAAACAGCGAAATTGTCATCAAACCTGCAGATAAAGGGTCAGCGACTGTAATAATGCTTAAAGATAACTATAAACGTGAAGCACAACGACAACTTAGTAACCCAAAGCATTACCAGAAACTAAGCAAACCACTTTGGCAAAATAATTGCAGCAAATTTAATGAGATTCTTCAAAAATTGCTCGATAGCAAGAAGATCACCGAAAAGCAACATAAGTATCTCTTTGCTAAACTTGAGTCAAAACCACGGACTTTCTATCTTTTGCCAAAAATTCATAAACCCATAGATTCGTGGTTGGACACAATGTCACCGCCCGGGCGACCTATAATCTCTGATTGTGACTCAGAATCCTACAGAATCAGTGAATACATCGATTACCATCTACAGCCAATAGCAAATAGACACCCCAGCTTCTTGAAAAACACAGAAGACTTCTTATCACAGGTCTCTGAGACCTGGATACCTCCAAATTCATTCTTGGTCACGCTTGACATCGATGCTATGTATACAAACATTGACATCGAGAAGGGTATAAATTCTATCCGTAGAGCATTCGTGAACTACCCAGACACCAACAGGCCAGACAGAGAAGTAATAGCTCTATTAGAGCTGAGTCTGAAAGGCAATGATTTTGAATTCGATGGCGAAATTTACCAACAAATTTGCGGCTGCGCGATGGGCAAGCGCTTTAGCCCATGTTTTGCCAATATTTACGTAGCAGAGTGGGAGGAGGAAGCGTTAGAAAAGTGTCCAAAACATCCCCTCATTTATCGCAGGTACCTTGATGACATTTTCATGATTTGGCAACACACAAAGGCAGAGTTTGATGAATTTTTCGAAATTCTGAACAATCACGATCCGAATATCAAATTAAAAGCAACCATTGACGAGATGTCCGTAGATTTCCTGGATGTAACTGTATATAAAGGTCTAAAGTATGAAACAACTGGCTACTTAGACTACAAAGTGTATTTCAAACCAACCGATTCGCATCAGCTATTGCACAAAAAATCTTTCCATCCACCACATACTTTTAAAGGAATAGTTAAATCACAAATAATCCGTTTTCACAGGAATTCTAGTGATAGAAAAAATTTTGAAGAAGCGTGCTCTACCCTATTCAAAGCCCTCAAACCACGAGGTTACTCCTCACGATTCTTGCGCAAAATCAAATCTGAAACATTAGACGGCTTGGAATCCATTCCAGATAATGCCTCAAATCGTCGGCCTACCAAAATTTCTCACAATCGTCCTATTATAGGTGTAGGCGAATCTCGCAAATGCGGAAAGAAAAGGTGCAAGTTAGATGAATTTCTCCCAAACCAGAATACTTTCACGAGCTTTCAGAACAAAAGCAAGTTCCAACTTCAGTCTAATCTAGATTGTGACTCTGAAAATGTTATTTATCTAATTTCATGCAAATTGTGCCAAAAACAGTATGTCGGCGAAACCAAATGTCCATTAAGATGGCGGGCAACTCGACACCTCTCAGATATTAGGCTAGAGGAAGACACACATGTTTCCGAACATTTTAATCTTCCTGACCATTTAGTCCTTCGTGACTTTGAAATTATGCCGATTGAACAGCCACCCCTTTCAGATACGGCAGAAGAAACTGATAAACAAAGAAAACTTCGAGAATCGTTTTGGATTAAAGAACTCGAAACACAGTGGCCAAGGGGAATAAACTCGGACCCAGGCTTATCTGATCAACGTGACAAAATTCCATTCATTCTGACCTATAATCGGAAAAACGTTGAAATTTCCAAAATTTTGAAAGATGAGTATCAAAACCTACAGGAGAAACTGAAACAACCCTTTAACAAGCGACCAGTAATTGCGTTCAAGAAAAATCCGAATCTACGTGACATCTTGGTAAAAGCAAAACTCAAATAGCTATCCATAATATCCATCTCAATCATTCAACATTAACCCTTGCATGATGGTCAGCCAAAAACGGTCAATTTAGTGATCTTGGGCAATGTCCATTTGCCGGCGGGGATTGGAGTATTTTTGAAAATTTACCACTGTAATGACTGGCTCGGGAACCGAGACAGTCGTTCCAGTGGTGTATTCTCGGGAATGACCTTGTCTGTGCCTGCAAATGTACATTAAATAAGTAAGCGCATATTTGGATTTTACTGAACAAATTTAACCAGTAAAGGGTTAACATTAATGCCATATGGCTTTCCTCAAACAAAATGACAAATCTCAGGCAGTAGGATAAACCAAAATATCTTAAATTTTTGAATTTTTTCAATTATTGAAGATTCTGAGCCAGTGCGTTGACAATATTGACTACTACTACTACTACTACTACTACTACTACTACTACTACTACTACTACTACTACTACTACTACTACTACTACTACTACTACTACTACTACTACTACTACTACTACTACTACTACTACTACTACTACTACTACTACTACTACTACTACTACTACTACTACACTTATTGCTGTTACTACTACAACTACTACTACCACCACTACACTTATTGCTGTTACTACTACAACTACTACTACTACTACTACTACTACTACTACTACTACTACTACTACTACTACTACTACTACGACTACTACTACACTTATTGCTGTTACTACTACTACTACTACACTTATTGCTGTTACTACTACTACTACTACTACTACTACTACTACTACTACTACTACTACTACTACTACTACTACTACTACTACTACTACTACTACTACTACTACTACTACTACTACTACTACTACTACTACTACTACTACTACTACTACTACTACTACTACTACTACTACTACTACTACTACTACTACTACTACTACTACTACTACTACTACTACTACTACTACTACTACTACTACTACTGTTACCACACTTATTGCTGTTACTACTACAACTACAACTACTACTACTACTACTACTACTACTACTACTACTACTACTACTACTACTACTACTACTACTACTACTACTACTACTACTACTACTACTACTATACTGCTGCGGCTGCTACTATTACTACTACTACTACTTTTTTTTTTTTGGTAACACGATCAATGGATCGTGTGGAAATCCATAATACCCAAAAATAAACTGACTGAAAGAACATTAAACATAGAATAAATCAAAGAGAACAAACGATTATATCAGTCATGTGTATAAATAAACAATAAATATACGGTGGTCAAACGATTAATTTAAAAATTCAAAACAGCTAAATATGTCCCTTTAAAAATTCCAAGTAATTAGCTCAACAACATTCCATTAAAATTATAAAAGCTCACGCGAGCATAGGCTGTGAAACAAACACAGCGATCGGACGTATTTAACACACACAGTCAATCGGGAACAAATTAATCAATAATCAATGCCCCGCAGGATAATCTATAAAAAGTAAACACTAAGATATTACACCGAGCTCAGTGAAGTGACAATGTAACCTACATAGTTGAAGAGGGTTGAAACTTAACAAACGATTTCAAACAATACAATTTACCTTGAAAATGAGATTCCATGATTATCCCGGGACAAACACAATTATATGTAAACATGCTAAGTATTTCCAATCTATTATTAGGAAGCAGTACATTGAATGTTAAATTTATTTTAGTCGAAAGCAATTAACTTTTGGATTCAGATTCTAAAATTACCCCGGAATAAACATTATTAATAAAAAATGTTGATTTGTTTATTAACATTGAAAAAACCAAAATGAGTTAACCTGTTCAAACGACCACCTAAATTTAGGGACAAGGTTTAACCCTTTCAGAGCAAACACGCCCAATTTTCATCTCAAACTGATTAGCAGAGTTTTAGAGTGCATGCGCGTGTTGGAGCTGTTGCTGCGTGAAGTAAATGCTGCTGTTTCACATAGTAACAGCACGCGCACTCTAAAACCACTAATTTTGCATGTGCTTTAAAATAATAATTTAAAAATATATAGTTAGCTTTTAAATATAGAAAACATCAAAACAAAGTAGTTTGAAACAAAATCACAGCTCCAAGCGCACAAATACATGTATATTATTTAATAAATCACTCCAGAGGCCAATTAAGGTGGATAATAAAAAAATCAAATTTGTCGAAACAATGGAAATCAAATCACCAGAGCACCAAATAACTTCAAAAGAATGAAGTCTATTTTTAGTCACTGCATCATGAAATTCACATTTAAGGCAATACGAGAACAAGGCATGAAAAGCGCACTTCAATTTTTCAAAACTCCTGGAGTTAAACCCTGTATATGAGTCGCTAACTATCGTACAACGATGCTTCCAAATTGCCCAGACCGCCACACTCAAACAAAATAACAAGATCTTCTTTGCATTATTAGTCAGATTATAAGCGTCTAATTCATGAAATAGAATTGCATCTTGGATTATGTTGATATCAACTGCAACAATTTTCCTAAATATCAATGTACATCCACAATTGGGAGACGGGCAAACACTCTGTAAACAAATGGATAATGGTTTCCTCAGTGTCTGTACAAAATAGACAGTGGTCATTATTTGCTATGCCAACTTTCTTGAGGAGTTGCCCACCCATAGTTTTCTATGAAGCAATCGCCAGACAACATACCTTGCTCGATTAGGTATGTGTGGTGAATGGATATTTTTCCAAACCACATCCCAACTCTGGGGAGAATGTTCAGTCCTTTCCCATCCCGTGACAGCCTTTGGAATAGTAATATTCTGCAGCATTAAAATATTATACCACCCCTTATTCCTTAACGTATATGAAAAACGTCCATCAGTACTTTCCAGGATTAACTTGGAGCAAGCATCATTCACAGACCCATTAGGGAGAAGAAACCATTCCAATGGAATTGCTTCCTGTAACCGTTTTATAAGACGCTGCACGTCAATTGGGCGTAAAGATGTTACTCGTGATATGTCATACAGTGATTTCCATTTTCGAGTTTTCACATCCACAATATCACACAAATTTTGAATACCATGCTTAGCAAAAGAAGTGTAATATAAAACTCTGCCTTCATATAGAATATGATCATTCCCCCGTAAGGTACTGGCTGGAGGCATGCTCCCAGCAAAGAGGTGAATCTTCTTTGCGAACAAACTTAGCTAAAGCAGCTTTAATGTCCAAAAATATCGATGGAATCTGTGTGGAATTCGGTGGAGGTTTAGAAGACCAGAAAAAGGATTTAGCTGAAAATGGCTCAATACACCTTTCTATAAGGCATCTAGACACATTTGCCCACTGACTATCTGAATGAAGTAAATCATCTAATAATTTCAGCCTTAACGAGACGCATTTAATTCTTAGGTCTGGAATGGAAAGCCCACCATCAAGCTTATTATTAGTACAGACACGTTGTGAGACAAGGTGTGTTTTATCCTCCCACAAATAATCAAATATCATCTTGGTAATTTCCTTTTCAACATGTTTGGGCATATTAACAACTGCAGCAATATACCAAAGTTGTGACAATATCAAATTATTGATCACTATTGCCTGGCCAAAAATAGTCAGACGTCGATGTTTCCATTGAATAATTTTCTTGCTCATTTTAGAAAGCAAGTTTGTCCAATTAAGGGAATCACGGTGTGTTCGACTGAAATGAATGCCTAAGATCTGTATTATGTCAGTGGACCAATTGATGCCTAATGGCTGATCATTTCGATCTTTCCATGAACCCAAAAACAAACCTACTGATTTTTCTTTATTAATTTTGAGCCCTGACGCTCTTTGGAAATTCTCCAAAGTAAGATGTAAACGATTAAAATCACTATTTCGGCCAACAAAAATAGTCGTATCATTGGAATATTGTGATAATTTCACTGGTGCTATAAGACCACGAATACACAGTCCATGATAATGTATATCTTCTCTTATTGTCGCTCCCAAGGTTTCCATACAAATTACAAATAAAAGTGCTGACAGTGAGCAACCTTGTCGAACCCCTCGTTCTAAGACCACTGGCTGGCTTATAAAATTGTTCACAAGGTATCTACTAGTAATGCCATTGTACAATATTCGGATCCATTTAATAAAATTGGGCCCAAAGCCGAATCGATTCAATGACATCAACAAAAACTTCCACTCCAAACGATCAAAAGCCTTTTCATTATCTAATGCCACAATGGCACCTGGAATGTTATCCTTTTCAATTAACTGAATCAGATCTCTAATGAGCGCAGTGTTGGTTAATATTGATCTACCAGGTATTGAACATGTCTGAGCAGGATTAATAACGTCGCCCAGCACCTGACCTAGTTTTAGTGAAAGAGCTTTAGAAATAATCTTGTAATCAACTCCAAGGAGAGAAATTGGCCTATAATTCCGTATATCACTCCGGTCACCCTTTTTAAATAGCAGACGTACATGTGCTTGAGACATTGTCAAAGGAAGTTCTCCATGATGGAAAATTCCTTTAACAATCTCACAGAATTTCGGACCAATGAGATGCCAGAAAGTAACGTAGAACTCAACAGGCAGGCCATCTCCCCCTGGCCATTTTCCATTGTTTTAAGCGATTTAGTCAGGTCTTCTAAGGTTAAATATTCATCACAAATATCAGCCAATGGAGGAGTCAATGTTTCCTTAATATTAGCAAGTAATTCAGCTGCCAACTCTTCATCAATTTCTTCAGACTTATACAAATTTTCATAAAATGTCTGAACAGTTTCTAGTAGATCTTTATTTGAATTAACAATTTGCCCATTTATTTCAAGGCCCCTAATTATCTTTTCCACACCTCTAGACTTTTCTAGGCCACAAAAATATTTTGTTGGCTTTTCACCTTCAGAATAAAATTGGGCTCTTGATCTTACTTTTGCGCCTTCTGCTCTGTAGATTTCTATTTGTGATAATTTTAACCTGGTCTGCGAAAAATTAAGGTTTGTAGACGAATCAACCTTCTCTCCTCTTTGCGCATTTTCCTTGCCTTTTGAATAGAATATTGCCTTGATATATTAGCAAACCCTAGTTTAACATCTTCCCACCAAAAAATCAAACTTTCAAATTCTGATATATTGCGGAGCTTAAAACGCCAGAAACTTTCAATACATCGATGGTACTCAAAATCACTCAGCAAGGAAATATTAAGTTTCCAAAAACCTGGACCACGTGTAACCCATTCTGCATTATCTAACACAGTGGAAACTAGGCAATGATCAGAAAAAGGTACGGGATATATGCCAGTATCCGAAATTAACCCTTTTAGCTCTCTCTGTACATAAATCCTGTCTAACCGAGAGGCTGTCTGACCATTTGCTGTTACTCTTGTATATTCACAGCATTCAGGGTTTAAAACTCTATAACTATCCAAAAGGTGCTCACTGTCACATATTTCCTGTAAACGCCGATGAGACGTATCAGAGTATATTGATAGCGAACGCCTATCCTTCTCTGGATTTAAAACACAATTAAAATCTCCAGCAATAATAATATTTTCTGATCTATCATGAATTACTGGGCGAAGAGCTGAATAAAATGCACCTCGTTGAGAATGGGATGCAGGGGCATAAATAGACATCAAATTTAGTGTTGAACCAGACATTTCAACAGTCACCACGACCCATCTGCCATTACTATCAGCTTCCGTTGAAATGATATTTAATAAACTCAAACACCTGAGTAAAAACTGTATTTAAATCAGTGGCATTGGAATAAAATATTTCACCCTTAGAGAGTTGTTTGACGTCTTCTAGTACTTTAACATTATGGAACTTAGTTTCCTGAAGCATGGCGATATCAGCTTTTAAATCAGATAGTTTCTCTAGCAACATGCGTTGCTTAAATCCATCATTCAAACCACAGCAATTGAGTGAGCAAATTATCATTATGATTAAAAATCTATAAATAATACCCATAATGCCTAGTTTGGTTTTATTTTTTTAGTATTCTTATCCCGTTTGGCCCATTTGCCAATCTTCATAATAAACTCTGAATTTGACAGATCAGTAATGGTCAGATGCTGATACCGGGAAATATCAGAATCACTGCATAAGTGCCTGTAGCGAACGCCTACACGTGTTATATATGGAACCAAAACCTCGCCCTTCTCAGAGCGATACAACACCATCTCATCAGACTGCTGGGATTCCTGTGTTTGGGTCGAGGTATCAGACTCTGCAACAGAGATGGCATCGTCAAAATCCTCATCTTCGCCATCCTCGGCCTCAGAGCTCAGGTCTTCTATCACTCTTTTAAGACCACCAGCACTATTGTCATGTCCATCCACCTGTGTAGAATCTTTTATTACCAAATCAGATTCAGCTAGTGGTGACAAATCACATGGTACCTCAACTTCCATTGACTGAGATGCAAATTTTGTTTGTTCCAGTACTAAACTTTGTGAGTCATCAACAGCATCAGCATCATCATTTTCCCGGGTTATTTCATTAACCGTTGCTGGAGGGGTAGCAGATATGCCTGTCTCCAGAACCTCAATCTCATCAACATGTTTTGCCAAAACTGGATCCCCAACCTTAGTAACAATGGAAGCCCCAATCTTACTAACATTGGAGTCCACAGTCTTACTATCAATGGGGCATGCAGCCCTAGTAACAACATGCGCATAGGTGTGCGGCGCATTGTTACTAGTGGGCACTTCACTGGAATTGAGAGATGCAGCCATTTGCGTCATATAGCTAGCCCTGGCTTCTTCCACATTAAGCCTACTAGCATCATTCATAGTTGATCTCTTATCACATCGAGATTTAAAATGATCAGATGATCCACACAATAGGCACTTATTTCTATAAGGACAGGTATTAGCTAGGTGGTCGGTACTAGAGCAGATACGGCATTCTTTAACCTGGCCTCTATACCACACAGGGAGGAAAAATCTCCCATCAATAGACAATTTTCCTGGAATTGGTTTATCTATCTTCTCCACCCACACCCGTCTTATACCATTTTCAAGCGTCCTATCGAAGGCGTATGTATCTCTTTCAATTTTCACAACTTGCCCATATTTTCCCATTTCCGCTGTAATGCGCTCATTCGGAATTTCGAGAGGCACCTTCACTTTCACAATCAGTTTATCCGAATCAACCTCTTCGATTTTACATACTTGTCCATTGACAATCAGGCCCTCTTCCAAAAACCTTTCTTTAATTCCCTGTGAACTGACGGTTAAATGCCATACATTTCTGCTAATATTAATTAGTCCCTTTAATACATTTGGTCCAGCGCCCACAGTGTCTTTTATGCCATGGTAAACATCAATAGCGCCAACATTTAAACCAGCAGTGGTAAGCCGAAGGCTTAGTAGCTGCTTATAACGGCTTGACATGCTTGACGCGAGCGTTCACATTGACCTAGATTGAAATATACACCTGTCTGCCCTAGTGAATATAAATGCATATACGCCGCCCGCTAGCTAGCCAAGTAAGCGAGACGTCTGAATAGAAGACCAAGCCAGCCGAGTTTAAATGTTCTTGGTAATAACGTAGATACGGCGGCCAAGATCTCAACTAAACTTATGTACAAAACAAAACGAGACCTGCCAATGCAAGGCAATGACAGCGTACTCAGCGACTCTAGTTTTCGAAAATTCAAAACTACAGCCGCAGAATATGACAAACATCAACGAAATACACACAAACAGAAAATACCCAAAAATAAAATGAAAATGAGCAGTGGTGACGAAAATATTCGTCAGAATTAGCAGAGCCAAATTCAGCACAGCTTTCAATGACTACTACTACTACTACTACTACTACTACTACTACTACTACTACTACTACTACTACTACTACTACTACTACTACTACTACTACTACTACTACTACTACTACTACTACTACTACTACTACTACTACTACTACTACTACTACTACTACTACTACTACTACTACTACTACTACTACTACTACTACTACTACTACTACTACTACTACTACTACTACTACTACTACTACTACTACTACTACTACTACTACTACTACTACTACTACTACTACTACTACTACTACTACTACTACTACTACTACTACTACTACTACTACTACTACTACTACTACTACTACTACTACTACTACTACTACTACTACTACTACTACTACTACTACTACTACTACTACTACTACTACTACTACTACTACTACTACTACTACTACTACTACTACTACTACTACTACTACCGTTACCACACTTATTGCTGTTACTACTACAACTACTACTACAACTACTACTACTACTACTACTACTACTACTACTACTACTACTACTACTACTACTACTACTACTACTACTACTACTACTACTACTACTACTACTACTACTACTACTACTACTACTACTACTACTACTACTACCACTACTACTACTACTACTACTACTACTACTACTACTACTACTACTACTACTACTACTACTACTACTACTACTACTACTACTACTGCTACTACAACTACTACTACTACTACTACTACTACTACTACTGCTACTGCTACTACTACTACTACTATACTGCTGCTGCTACTACTACTACTACTACTACTTTTTTTTTTTTTTTTTGAAAAACCGACGCTGACGCAGTCGGACAAACTTCACGGAGGAACTCCTTTAAAAAGGCTTGCAAACCCCCAGAAAAAAACCTGGTGAACTAGTAATCTTGATTGATATTACACCAAAACAATGATAAATAATGAGCATTAATACAATCTATAAATACATATGGCTTAAAAAGTATAGATACAAAACAATAGGCTGGTAAAGATCCGATAGCAAAACAAAACTTAACAAAGGCATTACTATTCAACCCAGGTGTAGTAGTAGACCCGTGTGGCGAGTGCAACTATCCAACAAATGAAAAGTGCCTCGTCAATCTATGACAAATAAGTCAATCATTGACGCCAGTGGGCTGATTCTCTAAAGATCAGCGGGCGTAGTAGCATTTGGCTAGTATAATACATATAGTCGGCAGAAAAATTCCAGAAAAATTGATGGCCCTCTTGTTTACATTTTCAATTTACTTTATTATAAGGTTTTGTAAATTACCATTCAATCCATGTGTGGTAGTAGACCCGTGTGGCGAGTGCAACTATTCAACAAATGAAAAGTGACTCGTCAATCAGTGACAAATAAGTCAATCATTGACGCCAGTGGGCTGAGTCTTAAAGATCAGCGGGCGTAGTAGCATTCAGGTAGCATAACATATATAGTCAGCAGGAAAATTACAGAAAAATAGATGGAAATAGATGGCGCTCTTGTTTCCATTTTTGATTTACTTTGTTATAAGGTTTTGTAAATTACCCGGGAACAAATAACCCTATAAAACTCTGTGCAAATTCCTAAAATTACCTGGGACAATTTTATAATTCAATGGCAAATTACTTTATCGATTGATTATTAAATTACCCCAGTCTGTTTATTTCTTAACATGAATTATTAAACATAACAATATCAAAGTGCAGACTAAAATGAATTACATGACACAGATTAATTAAAAGACACAGATAAATCAGCTGTAGTAATTAAATGATTTAAGCTAGTGCAGGCTCATTTATTTTTACAGCTCCCACCTCTATTGAAACTATGTTTGTTTTGCACCATATGTCCTTGAATACGTTTTCTTTACCATGCTGCTTTAATCTAAAATATTCGCAAGGAATATGATTCAGCAGCAATGAACGAAATATTGCCTTTATTGCTCTATTGTGATTGCCCATAGATGGATTTTTCGTCTGTGCACACCGATGTTTCCAAATGGCCCAAACACCTATGGTTAGTATTGTTATTAAAATAGTCCTTTCAGACTTTATGATATTTACACCGCTTGATCCAAATTCTCTAAATAAGACTACATGCGTGTCTAGAACAATGGGCTTCGCTCCAAATTTTGCCAAGATTTGGCTGATATAGTCCCAAAATTGTGACGATATTGGACATTCCACAAATAAATGCTCGATTGTTTCCTCGTCTGTTTGACATAAGTAACACCTATCAGAAGTCGTAATATTGCACTTGTATGTCAAGTGTCCCACCCATAGACGTCGATGTAGTAATCGCCACAATAAATCACGAGCCATATTTGGTATGGATGGAGAATGTATGATTTTCCATACATTTTTCCAACTGGATGGTTTATAGCTTGAGTCATCCCATCTCCTAATTGCTATGGGAGGTGTTACTTGTTTTCGTCTCATAATATGGTACCATTCCTTGGATCTCATCTTGTATTTTAACATCTCATCATCAAGAACTAATGCGGGTTGTGGAGTCAAACTATTATTATTTACATTTGGCAGACGAAACCATTCAATTGGTACAGCATGTTTTATTTTATTTAGCAACCGCTGGACATCTATATGCCTCATATGTGTTTTTCTAGCTACGTCTTGCATTGAAATCCATCTACGTGTTTGAGAGTGTATCATATCCGATAAATGTTGAATGCCATATTTTGCAAAGGACGGTAGATAAAGTACTGCATTGTTATAACATATATTACTATTGCCCCACAATTGCTGTTCTAGTACTTCCTTCCAGCACGTAGGTGGAGGCATGTATCTGTAAAATATTTCTAACCCCTTAACTTGATCTTTAAACACATCTGGTATCATTTGGCTATTCGGAGGTGGCTTCTTTGAGGTAAACACATGCTCCGCCAGAAATGGTTCTACAATTCTCTCCATGAGAGCTCGTGAAACACATGCCCACGTCTCATCTGATGTAATAAGATCATCCAAAAATTTTAACCTTAAAGAAACACATTTCACTTTAATATCAATTAAATCAAGTCCTCCTTCTAACTTAGCATTATTGAGAACACGATGGGAAACTAAATGATTCTTTTCTTCCCATATGAATGACAATATCAACTCATTAACCTCCTTTTCTACATGTTTTGGCATGTGTACAACCGATGCTGTATACCATAGCCCAGATAATGCCAAGTTGTTGACAACAAACACTCTACCAAAGATTGAAAGACGACGACGCTTCTAATTTGCTAATATTCTCTTAAGCTTAGATACTCGTTCATTCCAATTTTGTATTGTATTCGGTTTCCTGCCAAAATAGATGCCTAAAATCTTAATGGTATCATTAGACCAATTGATTTCAAGTGGCTGGTCATTCCGCTCTTTCCATGGCCCCAGAAATAATCCTTTGGATTTTCCTTTATTGATTTTCAAACCAGATGCATTTTGGAACTTTTCTAGTACGTGGTTTAAAATTGCAAAATCATTGTTTGAACTGGTAAACACAGTTGTGTCATCAGCATATTGTGACAGCTTAAGTGGTCTTTCTATGCCACGAATACATATGCCTTGAAAGTTATTATTTTGCCTCAATGCTATGCCAAGTGATTCCATCACAATAACAAATAATAATGGCGATAGGGAACACCCCTGTCTAACCCCACGTTCTAAGACAATTTCTCTGGATAATTGATTGTTCACTAAATAGCTACTCTTGATATCCGTATATAAAATCTTTACCCATTTAATAAAGTTTGAGCCTAACCCAAACGATTGCAAAGAATTAAAAAGAAAATCCCATTCTACACGGTCAAATGCCTTTTCATTGTCCAAGGCAATCACAGCTGAAGGGATGCTATCCTTCTCAACCAATTGTATAAGGTCTCTTATTACCATGGTATTGGTTAGAATTGTCCTCCTGGGTACAGCACATGTCTGCTCTGTTCCAATGATTTCTCCTAAAACACTACCTAGTTTCAATGTTAGTGCTCTGGATATTATTTTGTAGTCTACACATAGTAGAGAAATTGGTCTGTAGTTCTGAATTAGACGTCTGTCATTTCCTTTATATATTAGCCTTACGTATGCCCTAGCCATAGTTGGTGGTAAATGGCTTTTCTCAAAAATTTCAGTGCCTAATTCTTCCATTATTGGACCTACAAGGTGCCAAAACGTTTGGTAAAATTCAACTGGAAGGCCATCACACCCCGGTGATTTTTCTAGTTTCATACCTTTAAGGGATTTAGTTAAATCTTCTAGTGTTAAGGGTTGATCACAAAATTCACTGCCTGTGTCTGACACCTTTTTGTCTATATTTCCTAACAAATCCAATTTTGCATCTTCATCAATTCCCTCTGACTTGTACAATGACTCATAGTAATTGCATACAATAGTACTCATTTCATTGTTGGTAAAGACGGTTGAACCATCCGGCATGTTTAATGAGCACATCACCTTATCTATTGCCCGTGCTTTTTCTAATGCGCAAAAATATCGGGTTGGCTTTTCCCCTTCTGCGTGCATCTGGGCTCTTGCTCTAATTTTTGCACCCTCAAACTCATAGTGTTCTATATCTCTTATTTTACTTTTAATTTTAACCAGTAATTCATAATAATTCTCTTCACCATTATTTACTTTAGCATTAATTTTCTTCAGTGATCGATGAAGTGTTTTCTTGCGTTTGCGTATTTCCTGTGCTTTTCTAATAGCATACTTTCGGGAAACATACTTTAAATCCAGTTTAACATCCTCCCACCATTGCAATGTGCTCTTATATGATGCTTTCCTATTAATCCAATGTTGCCAACAACTCTCTATATTATTCTTATAAAATTCTTCTCCCAACAGTGTTGTGTTTAATTTCCAAAACCCGACCCCTTTTGTTACCCAGTCAGCATTGGCAAAGGTTACACAAACCATGTTATGATCAGAGAATGCAACTGGCTTAATATTAACATCTCTCCAGTACCCTGTTAACAAACTATTCACATAAATTCTGTCGATCCTTGAACCAACTTTACCATCTACCGAAAACCATGTGAGATCTTTACCATGAGGTTTTGATATTCTATAGGTGTCCACTAAATTTTCATTATCACATATTTCTTTTAAGAGTCTATGTGATGTATCAGTATAAGTTGAAGTTGCATTCCTGTCATTTTCTTTGTCTAAGACACAATTAAAGTCACCACCCATTACTAAGTTTTCAGTGATGTTATCTAGTGCTGTTTTAGACATCTCCTTAAAAAAATTACGACGTAGTTGATGAGATGTAGGTGCATATATACACAGCAACGTGATACGTGTTTGTTGTATATCTAGCGTGACTCTCACCCAGCGACCATTTGCACCTGATACTGAAGAGATTATATTTACATAGGCTGAACAACGAGGGAGTATAACAATTGCTACGCCTGCACTATTATCTTGAGATAACGAATAAAATATTCTGGATCCAGAAATCTTTTCTAAATTATCGTATAATTCTGACTTCTGAATTTTTGTTTCCTGTATCAAAGCAATGTCAATCTGCTCATTTTTCAGAGTCTCTAGTAAGTGACGTTGCTTTATGTCACTATTTAAGCCTCTACAATTGAGTGTGCAAATTAGCATAAAAGGTAATAAAATGCTGTGTAAAACCGCCATTATTAAGCTAACTAGATTTTGTTTTTTTCGACCCTCTCTTAGACCATTTACCTATTTTACTGACAAACGCTGCATTACTTAGCTCAACTTTTTCCAAATGCTTATATTTTAATATATCTGAATCATGACGCAGATGCCTATATTTAACACCATTTGCCGTCACATATGGAACTAACACCTCTCCTGCCTCTGACCTGTACATGACCATTTCATCAGGTGATTTAGAACTCTGTGTTTGAATGGATATATCAGATTCAGCGACTGACATATTATCGTCTTCTATATCACTTTCCTCTATTTCTGATTCAGAACTCTCTCCATCTTTCTGTCGCTTTGTTCCACTCAATCGATCCGAGACACCAATTACTTTCTCTATATTATTTAAATCGTCTAGATTGAGTGTACTCAGTGGAAATTCAAAGTTAGTTTCAGTATCTTGCGACCTGAATTTTACTTGTCCTAAATTAAAACTCTCTTCCAGAGGGTATTGATCATCATCTTCAACTTGTGTGGAATTAGCCTCTCTGTCATCAAACTTGGATTGACTTGTTACTGGAGCAAGACTTAGCCCCTCATCTAGAACCTCTATTTCATCGCCTGCAACTACAGCGATTGGATTCTTAGTTTTTTCCCCATGCTTCTCATTAACATGGACTTCAGCTACAATCTCAGCAACTACTGGTTCGATGACATTTTCCTTAGCAGCGTGCTTCCCATTAGTATGAATTTCCGCTACAATCTCAGCAGCTACCGGTTCTATGACATTCTCTTTAGAGACAACTTGCTCTGCACTTTTATCAGCACCCTTTTTGACATATTTGTTCTGCGGGCATCGCCACTTAAAATGATCAGATGATCCACAAACTAGACATTTGTTTTTGTTAGGGCAATCTGTTGCAAGATGTTCTGTGCTTAAGCAGATTCTACACTCTTTGATTTGCCCCCTGTACCATAATGGCAAGATAAATCGACCATCTATGGTGACCTTGCTTGGGAGAGGTTGTTCTACCTTTTCAAACCAAATTCTTCTGATGCCATTTTCTAAGGTTCGATCAAATGGATAGGTCTCGTGTTCTACTTTGTCCACTTTGCCATACTTGATCAATTCAGTGATAACCCGTTCATCTGGGATCTCTAATGGAACCTTCATCTTGACTAATAGACGATCAGAATCTATTTCCTCCACATTACACACCTCACCCTTCACGACAAGGACCTCGTCGAGCAACTTTTCCTTCACACTTTCATTAACTACGGTGACATTCCATACAGATTTGGAAACATTAACGAGACCTTGAAGGACCCGTGGCCCTGCCCCAACTACATCCTTCAACCCATGATACACCTCAATTGCAGAAATACCCCAAGCCTTTGTCGTGATTTTAAGACTCAGGGTACGCTTATATGAGGTTGCCATGGTGTTTTATAAAAAGAGGAACCCCATACTACTACAATATATAATACAAATATATAACACCAAGACGTCGGGGAAAGAGCTAAACACTAAATAAATAGTGTCCCCTTTTGAAACCCTGACGTCTACCAACAAATATACGAATAGAGAGTACAGTCGTATATTTGTTAGTTTGAACCACTTTCTAAGTGGTTCACTAACACCTAGCCGATTAAAGTATGCTAACAAATATATGATTAAATAGTCAAGTCATATATTTGTTAGTCTGTTCGAGTTGACCGGGGACAGCCAACTGACTATAAGGAGTAATATAGTTAAAGAACTAGGCGTGTGCTTACAAATGACAAAGGAATTAAATCCACTCACTCAAGCGATCTTGCCAAATACAATGCGCTAGCCTACGATCTATAGAAATAGCAGACCGGCGCGGGGAGAAATGTATTGCATTGACCACAGTAAGAGGAGCCCTATTAAATGGCGAAAACCGCCAGCTAAGAGGAATGCCTTTAGGAAATAGAGACACAAAATGCGCTCCAACCAAGACAAGAATTTACAAATTAAATATAAAGTTTGAAAGGAAATGCTAATACGAAATATATGTATAAAATTTATCTACAAAATCGCGCTAGAAACTAGCAAATTCGGGCAGCAATTGCAGAGCTAAATAAACGCGTGCGTTCACTTCGACTACTACTAGTACTACTACTACTACTACTACTACTACTACTACTACTACTACTACTACTACTACCACCACTACTACTACTACTACTACTACTACTACTACTACTACTGTTACTACACTTATTGCTGTTACTACAACAACTACTACTACTACTACTACTACTACTACTACTACTACTACTACTACTACTACTACTACTACTACTACTACTACTATGCTGCTGCTACTACTACTACCACTACTACTACTACTACTACTACTACTACTACTACTACTACTACTACTACTACTACTACTACTACTACTACTACTGTTACTACACTTATTGCTGTTACTACTACAACTGCTGCTACCACTACTACTACTACTACTACTACTACTACTACTACTACTACTACTACTACTACTACTACTACTACTACTACTACTACTACTACTACTACTACTATGCTGCTGCTACTACTACTACCACTACTACTACTACTACTACTACTACTACTACTACTACTACTACTACTACGTAATTACTCTTATTGCTACTGCCAAATGTATAACTGATAAACCGACCTCATATGCCATTACAACAATAGCCTGAGTAAAATAAAGAAAACTGAAACTGAAACAGTTAGTTGCATCAATAGGCGTGATGGGGGGAGCTGAATAGGCGTGGCTTAATATGCAAATAAATTGACGTCACATGCCACTTGATCCCTCACGACCAATGAGACGTCTCCCAGCTCGTCGTATATCTGCTGGCGCACGCCGGTTAGAAAACCAATCTTCTAGTCTTTTGACTATCGTCAATACAAGGATCCATTTCCACCTATGTCCCGCCCATTTCTAGTTAGGCTCGGCCCACATTGTACGTGTGTTGGAATCAATTAATATACTTTGAAGACTGAATTATAAGAATCCTAATTTCAAGGTACGCTGTTGAATATTTTGAATCTAATTTGACTAGGGGCTGTTGCAAAACAACTCCCACTCAAATTAGTTTCAAAATATCGAACATAATAATTTTTTTAATTGTACATTTATCAAAGACATAATAATACCCTCCTACACTAGTGATAGCCGTTTCGATTTTCATGACTAACCTATACGTCATTATGGTTGTGACATCACCTAACCCGTAACGCAATTGATTGTGACGCCATGTACTCGAGTGACAGATCGGATACCTCCATTGATGAACTCTGTTCTTGATCATTCTCGAAGAATGAATTGGGGCAGGATCCAGATTACTACTCAGAGATTAAAATAGTTTTGCCGTCAATTGAATATATTTTACATAGTGAAATGAATAGCGCGAGATAACTTCTCACTTACCAAGGGCAGCTAGTTTATATAATTCTTTAATAAATTATTTTCTTCCGGTGTCTTTAACATCTCGTGTGTTAACCGCGCATCAAAGCGCTCAAAAGGCGACTTCTATACAAAATTTTAATTTGCATGCAAATTTTTAATTTATTTTTTTCAAGCAAATTGAAATTTTTGCTCAGTGAATGACCATTTGCTGGTCAGGAGATGACTGCTTTTTATAAGTTTATAACTGGAATTTAGGAGAATCGTTTTAAGAGGTGTTGTTTTTTTACCGATTTGGCGAATAAAGGGTCAATGGTCAAGAAAATTTAAATTTGTGTTTAGTCAGTGTCCATTTGCAGGCCAAGATTAGACTATTTTTGAAAATTTATCACTGACATCACTGGTCTCTGTAACCAAGCCAGTCATTTCAGTGGTAAATTTTCAAAAATAGTCTTCTCTTAGCTTGTAAATAGACAGTCCTCAAGACTGCAGAGGATATTTTGCAGCGACAGCGCCCAGTCAAATTAGTTTCAAAATATTCAACAGACTATTTATTAAAAGCATACAATTCGTACAACAACGGTTAGTCCGCCAACAAGTAAGCGTTCGTGCCGAACATAGGTACGTCAATCATGACGTAATTGATTCACCCTACACGTCACGTAGTTGATTATAACTTCATATGATTGACTGAGAACTCTCCATTATCTTAGTTCAAGGTAGACATATGAATACATCAAGAGCAAGATGAACTCTCCATTATCTTAGTTCAAGGTAGACATGTGAATACATCAAGATTAAGATGAACTCTCCATTATCTTAGTTCAAGGCAGACATGTGAATACATCAAGAGCAAGATGAACTCTCCATTATCTTAGTTCAAGGTAGACATGTGAATACATCAAGATTAAGATGAACTCTCCATTATCTTAGTTCAAGGGAGACATGTGAATACATCAAGAGTAAGATGAACTCTCCATTATCTTAGTTCAAGGGAGACATGTGAATACATCAAGATTAAGATGAATCCTTTAATGCAAAAAAACAATAGCACCCGTATTCAAAAAAGCCTTAACTGTCTTGCTGCTGCAAGCCACTGGATAATCATTTCAATGAGCAAAAACTCTGGACTTCTGAATATTTTGAAAACAATTCGTCTGAAGGTTGTTGGTGACTTGGTCACCAACAACTTTCAGTCAAATTGTTTTAAAAATATTTAGATGATTTAGCGATATAGGCCCTGGGAATATGTCGTCTGCAAGAACTCAGCAGCCAGACATCTAATATGTTACTGTCAATTAAGCATCACTTTTCATTCTCACCGTTTTCAATCAATGATAATAATGGAAAATGGCGCTGAATATAATATCATAACAATGCATGTTTCTGTACTGGTACCTGGTAAATACGTCCCAGTATTAGCCCAATACCGGCCGAGCAATCTGCGTAATCAGAGTATGATGCAACACTTCAAGAACTGCCCGATTCAAACACACAATTCAGCGGTAGATTGGTTAATAGTTGCATCTGAAAAATGAAGAAACTGGCAAACTCGGAGCTTGGAGTGCAATATTGATGTGGCCCCTGGGAACCCGGTAAAAGAAAGATAGCAAAAATACATTATCACATTAACACATGCAGTCAATGGTGGTAATATAGTATGCTTAAAATCGTAGCACATTTATCGTATAGTTGTGGGTTGAATCGTGTTAAGTAGTTAGAAAAATAGCATTCCATTTGAACGTTTTTGTGAAGTGTTTGCAAGGAATGGCGGTTGATGGTATTGCAATGAGCTTGAACCTGGAAGCGGCATCACTATTTTAGTCAATTGTACGGTACTTAATAAACTACTTACTGATACGGATTGCGGAAATGATTTTTAAACCTGTCACTTTTGCCCTTATACATAAGTGGTCGAAGTGACAATTCATGTTTTAGAGTTCTTTCAAGGATATTGGTACGCTAAAGGCTGAGAATAAAGGCCTATGGGACACGGCCAGAGGTGCTTAAGCTAACTGATCGATAGAACCACTTTACCACAAAAACTACAATTAGCCTCACCCTTGGAGGAAGAGGGCCCGTCCGTCCATCCGTCCGTCCGTCTATCCATCCATTCGCCCATCCATCCATCTGTCCGTGCGTCCGCTCGCCAGCCCGGGCTAATACATCATGCCGTGGTTGTGGTAAAGGAACTTTCCAGTTTTAGCTATGCCACGCCCTTCTCTAGTTAAGCTCCACCCACACCTGGCTCGTGTTGGGATCGGTCGATCGCTGAACTCCATGACTTTCAAATTCCAGAATACTATACAGGTAATCTGTTAAATATTTTAAATCCAATTTGACTGGGTGCTGTTGCTGCCTATGGCAGCAACATCGTCCATTCAAATTAGTTTCAAAATATTCAATAGCATGTTTATTAAATAACCAAGACATACAATTCGTACAACGTGTTGAACTATTAAGCGTTTAAGATGGACTAAATCGAGTCATCCATGCTGTAATGAATTATGATGTCATCCTACGCGTCATATAGTTGGATATGACATCATATGATCGATGGCGAGACTGGATAGGGGCATTGTGGTTGAGATGGTTGTTGTTCTTGTTGACTGCTCCTGCTGCTCCTGTTGCTGCTGCTGCTGCTGCTGCTGCTGCTGCTGTTGTTGTTGTTGCTGCTGCTGCTGCTGCTGCTGCTGCTGCTGATGATGATGATGATGATGATGATGATGATGATTGTGCGGGTATTGGTTGATGTGTTGACCATTGATGGTGCTGTTGTTTGTCGTGGTAGTGATGGCTACGCTAATGGCACAATAGTGTTGCTACTGTCTGTAACGGTTGCTACGGTGAAGGTGTTAAGTTGTTATGGTTGTTGTTGTTGTTGTTGTTGTTGTTGTTGTTGTTGTTGTTGTTGTTGGTGTTTTTGTTGTTGCTGACAATGGACCTTTCCAGTTTATCCATCAATCATATGACGTCATAATCAACTACATGATGT
Organism: Chaetoderma sp. LZ-2023a; assembly: GCA_034401795.1. Classification (NCBI taxonomy): domain Eukaryota; kingdom Metazoa; phylum Mollusca; class Caudofoveata; order Chaetodermatida; family Chaetodermatidae; genus Chaetoderma; species Chaetoderma sp. LZ-2023a. The sequence continues at coordinate 12,201,931 of CM067359.1, forward strand.
GTAGGGTGACGTAATAATCAATAACGTCATGATTGACGTAGATAACCGAACCCTTAATTGATGACGGACTATGCGTTTTATTCGAATTCTATGGCTTTAATGCTTTTGAATATTTTAAAACTAATTTGTGGCATATGCAGCAACAGCATCCAGTCAAATTTGTTTCAAAATATTCGGCAGTTTACGCGTATATTTTTCTGGAAATTAATAGTCATGGAGTTCAGGGATCAATCGATCACAACACGGGCCAAGTGTTGGTGGAGCTTAGCTAAAATGGGCGGCTCATAGCTAAAACTGGATTCTGGAAACTGGGGTGCTGGTCGTGTTACTCGTGCTGTGATTGATGCGGATGATGGTGTTGGTGCTGAAGCTATCACTTATGCTGATGTCGATGGTGATGTCGATATTGATGCTGATTCTGGGGCAGTTGCTGTTGCTAATGCTATCGCTTCTGCTGCTACCGGTGCCAGTGCTGATGCTGGTGGCGGTAATGGTAAAGCCAGATTAGTTTCAAAGTATTCAACACCTCAAATTTATAGTTACCTTGAAATTTATATTCAAAGATTTCGGGTTTCAAAGTTTCAAATCGATCCAAAACACGCTTCAAATATTGGAGGAGCTTAACTAGAAATGGACGGGGAATATGCAGAAATGGATGCTTCTGTTACGCTGCTGATCGTGTTGGTGCTGGTGCTGGTGTGGGTGCTGATGGTGGCGGTGGAGTGATGACGATGATGGCTGGAGCCGTACCTCTCCTGATGGCGATGATGCCATTGTGTACACGAGAGGTTGCCCTTGCTTCGCTTCTAATGTTACGACGTCTAGTCCACGGATCCTGGAGTTAACGAGCGATACGGACAATTGACAACAAACGTGTGAAAAAAACCATTTACTTTGATTGGCAATAAATTGAATGTTGACATAATGGCAAAAATGTTCGTGATTTTGTGTCTTTTTGTCCTAATCTTATAATACACGTCGAAGCCTCGCCGCTGTACACACTATAATATATTAGTTCGGGGGAACTGGGCGTGTGGCGTGAATACGCGGCGGACAATTTGCCTTTACAACCCTAGAGTCAAGAACAGCACGTTTTACGCCAAAATAGCAGGGGCTGGGTGAGAGGAGGGGGAATAGGGTGACGGTAGATACTATTTCGTCGCTTACACATAATTTCATACTGCTACCATAAATGCAGATATGACATCCCCGGATTCTCATAGGGTCCTTTTGTGGATATATACTCCCAAAATCCAGCGTGGGACGCACACACGTTATGGCAAAGTAGTCCCATGGGCCCCTGAAAATCTTGCATGATTGTGTTATACTATGTAGTTTTATAGTTTTTTGGACAAAGAAACTTATACACTCTAGCACGAGACCAGCATAATTCATAGTTGTTAGTTCATAGTACCCTCTAATTTTAGCATAGATGACATATACTGCATGGGAACACCAGGTTTCAGTTTGGGACCCTCAAATTTCAGCTGGGGACCCTCAGATTTCAAGGTGTGGGGTCACTAGGATCTCCAAAATTTAGATGGCAAGAGAAAAACTTCTTACGTCCTCTCCGCCAGACTTGATCTGTTATAAATAATAGATGGCGTCATGATCAATTATAGTTCACATGCGTGCTCACGTCACAATACATAGCGACGTATCTAGATGCATAATGAACATCGAAAACTCTGTCAAGTGCGCGAGATGTATGTCTTCACCATTTAATAAACAGTCTATTGAATATTTTGAAACTAATTTGAATGGGTGCCGTTGCTACAATAGTCATTGAATAGTTTCAAAATAACCAACAAGTTACCTGTATTGTTATATGGAACCGGGTTTAATTAGACGGGAGGCTGGTTCTATATGGATATTAGCTCGCCACCGTCACAACCCGTGTACCGACAGGGATCTTCCTTCTAGTGGAGATGGGTGGAGTGGATGACACAATGCTATATTCTATTAATGATGACACGTTTACTGAACTTTCTTTATCATATTGTTTACACATATAATTCCAAATTCTACTCACGTGTCGCTTACCTATTCTAAACTTATTCCACTTAACTACAATCGTTTCCTAAGAGAGAAGTATTCTTAATAAAATATAACAAAGTTAACCTTAAAGGACAATTCCTGGATTGGTAAAAGTGTACTTTATTTGAAAGACTATTATATGACTAACATATAGGATCCTAAATAAAAACAATAAACAAATAATACGAGAAATTATACCATCGTAAACATGCGATCATTTTATCTCCCGGGCGGTGCCATTTTCTTGCAACGAGAGCGAGATTTCAAGTGAGTTTTTCAAGTAATTCTAGTATCCGAAGTAGGTGGGACATCGTTAACCCCTAGACCGCTGAAGCATAGATTCCATTTTCTCTATCCTATCAGAATGTGTTCATTTTGGTAACAATGCTGCTGTAAGTCATTGCTGTGCACGACAGCAACACGTTTCAGCAACATTTCTTTTTCAAAATGTACCCCGGCACTATATCTGTAAGTTGGCTATTACGCATTTTACACCATGTGATAAGGGTTAAATGAAGTGGCACACTTGACACGTGCGTATTAACAAATTACTCAACCGACTCAAGATACCGTTATAGCGTGTGTCGCAGGCAGTGTAAATATATATTTCAAGAAAACATATAATACTATTGCCGGAACCACAGAACCGATTGTAATAATTCGGATACCTACCTGTAGCTGCAAATTCGAAGATTTATCCAATGCTAGGGATGTTAGAATCGGCCTAGTGGTTTAAAAGACACACTCTGCGAGAAAACTAAGCCAACAAAATTCTAACAACAATTTCAGGATGCTCTCTATCCATCATCCCATATCAGAATGAGTATTACAGCTATAATGACAGAATTGCCGAAGCTTTCCAATGTTATCACATAACGGGAAAATTCCATCAAAATATCTTAATTATTGAAATTACTACAGCTTGCCGGGCAATAGTGATCGATGATGAAAATTCCTAGATTTTATGTCAAAATGTTAATTCACTTGGTGATGTCTATGGCAATATTCACGTGAGCAAAATTATAATTGGTCAGTCAAATAGCCATTTCTTTCAGCTGTAAACACACTCCAATTAAATGGCAATACGCAAAGATAGAGTCTGCGAGACAAAAACCAACTCATGCTGAATTTGACCAAAAAAGGATAACATATTCTCAGATCGTATCTTAGATGAATACTTTTTAAAATATATTCCAATCTTTTGAACCTCTTGTCCGATATTAACATCCATTATATCATATTAATCCCGAGGTCGGCACCTATTTAGAGACCCTAGAATCATTGGAATCGCTTCGGCGGTTCGTTTGCTATTATCATTTACGTATGCTTCCTTAAAATATATACCCGCATCTATTGGCCTCGCTCCTCCAGTCATGGCAATAGCGGTGGTGCGGGGCTGACGTCGCTAGACGCGATAAAATGGCAGCGCCCCGATGTGCGAAAAATTGTCAATTTTACCGACTTTATCTAGCGAACTATCTAGCGAATGTGTAACCGTTGGTTACGCTATTTTTATCTGGTTATTATTCGGGCGCAATTTCATTAAACATGTAATAATCTTTCAATTAAAGCACACTTTTTATCATCCCGGAAATGCCCTGTAAGTTCTTCTCTCTATTTGACTAGCCAGCTAACTACATAGCTGACAATCTCACTACTCACTAGCTGTCACTAGCGGTCGGAGACCGCTGTCGAAGTCCGTCCGAGTCCGTAACCGTAACTCTCCCTAACTAACTAACTCGCTATCACTCACTCTCACTCTATCTGTCCGTCGTCAACATTCGTCCACTCTTAAATATGATTCTGTCGTTATGTCAACAAATTTGTGTGTAATTGATGGCGTGTATGAGCGTGAATGTGGCCTAAGAGTATAATGAACTAATTTAACTAATACTAATAATTAATGTATATAATACAATCGTTTAACAGCATATTATAACATGGTTACATTGAATTACAGGAGTTATACTCCTCACGTGCCCATTCCGACGAATAACGGATTGTTCCATTGTGGGCGTGTCGATTAATAGTGTATGCATATATTTGTCCATTTATTGTTGTAAGATTCGTGGCCCGTCCAGTCGAGTCTGTCACGTGTCACTGGGCGTGTCGATCATCCACCCGTATCGTATAGTCGTGTAGTCGTGTGTGCGTGTCTGGACCTCGCTATTGTTCGTGTCTGTGTTCTTGATGCAGATGCGTCCGTGTGTGAGTGTGTCTCTATGCCCGTCCATTCGTGTTGGTGTGTCTACGTGGCTATGTCCCTGTACCATAGTTATGGTACAGAGGACGGGAGAGTTCAGCACACGCACGCACGCACGCACGCACGCACGCACGCACGCACGCACGCACGCACGCACGCACGCACGCACGCACGCACGCACGCACGCACGCACGCACGCACGCACGCACGCACGCACGCACGCACGCACGCACGCACGCACGCACGCACGCACGCACGCACGCACGCACGCACGCACGCACGCACGCACGCACGCACGCACGCACGCACGCACGCACGCACGCACCTAATAATGGCGGAGACAGCGCCCAGTCAAATTAGTTTCAAAATATTCGACAGAATGTTTATTAAATACTAAAGACATACAATTCGTACAGCGTCTCGCGCTATTAAGTGTTTAAGACGAACTAAATCGAGTCATACATGTTCTAATTGGTTATGACGTCATTCTACATTCCACGTAGTTGATTATGACGTCATATGATGGATTGATAAACTAGGAAGGTCCGTTGCAACAGCTGGGCAGCTCCAAACGCCCTCTTGAACAAACATGATATATACACGGCCTAATATCAAATGCAACGCTCTGCCACTTTACAATCTGTGTAACAGAGAGATCTTCCAATGGCAGAAAACACGCCTGCTCGGAAAGCATTAGAATTTGCAGTCGTAGGTGCCAACATGTATCAAGCACGCAAAGGACGTCACAAAATCAACTTGCTGGGTAGTTTGCGATCAGACCTCAAGGAACGTAATCCAGGACCACAGAAAATAACATTAATGACGTTAGGACGCTCGCAGTGGACAAGATAAATTATAGAATGCAGCGGAAAGAACCTTTCGCCTCCATAGCTGCAGAGCACAGTCACTCATCATCGTCGTCGTCGTCGTCGGCGGCGGCGGCGGCGGCGGCGGCGGCGGCACCACTATCATCGTCATCCAGGTAAGCTGGTTACTATTTTGAAACTAATAGAAGAATGTGCCATGAGGTGAATAAATGAAATTTATATACGATAACCTATCAGTAGGGCCTACAATATAATATTTGCGATTAAATTAGAGCAACAGAATGACGGAACTCACATCCCAACATTGATGTGAAGCTAACAGCAAATTATTGTCATATAAATAAAAAAAACAAGCTTAGTAGATGAGAGTAGATGAATCCAGACTAATCATTTCATAGGATTTCATAGGATAGCATTGTAGACTCAGGCCTATTCATCCTATATGTCCGCCTCTTCAGTTGTCGACGAAACATATCACTCTCGCACGTGACTTCCACTTGACTTCCGGGTATGTTATAGTCCGCGATAAAGTCAAATTTCATCTCCTGGTCTTTCCAAAATTTACCCCGCCCTATCTCGAACTTAAGCACTGATGATCATATAACGTTATAATCCATTACGTCACATGTAGGCTGACGCCATTATGAATTACGTCATGAATGACGTAATTAAATCCGTTATGAAGGCCTAATAGTCCGTCAAGTTTTAAGAATTGTATGGCGTTACTATTTAATAAACATTATGTTGAATATATTGAAACTAACTTGACTGGGCGCTGCTGCTGCCATAGGCAGTATCAGCACCTAGTCAAATTAGTTTTAAAATATTCAACAGGTTACCTGTATAGTTTTCTGGAAATTGAGATTCTGGGTGTGCAGGCATCGATCGATCCCAAAACCGGCAAAAAGTGGGTGGAGCTTAGCTAGAGATGGGAGGGGCGTAGCTAAAACTGGATCCATCCATTATTCTGAATCTATGTCACAATCTGTACAATACACACTATGGGATGATGCATAGGCCCATATTTAAAATCTCAGTCAGCGATATGTAATTTCTAATTTCGCCGATAATTGTTGGTTTACATTTCATTAACCGAGTAACAGAATTGAATAAAGACGCAAGCAATTCCACATACCACCTGCTCTCGTATATTTCTCCCGCCACTTGATAATAATCGTCGTGCTATTGAGAATGGGTAATAACTCTAGACTTGTGGAATATTTTGAAAACAATTTGACTGAAAGTTGTTGGTGGCTAAGCCACCAATAACTTTCAGTCAAATTGTTTTCAAAATATTCAGCAGATCCAGAGTTATTGCCAATTGAAACTATTGACCTGGGGCTCGCAGCCGTCAGAGAGTTAATGATGTGAAGACGTTATTAGCGGGAAAAGGTTAAGTGTGTCACAAAACCTTGAGAAAGCACTTTAGACAGCTATTTTAGAAACGGCAAATAATTATCCATTCCTTGTATCGGCATTGGGTTGCCGTTGTCGTGATAGTTTTAATATCAAATTGACCCGTTGTGTTAAGTTTTCTTGAGTATGCTAACGGATTTTTCATCAAAACGACATATGTGAACGTTATCTTTTAAATACAGCAACAAATTTTTACTAACGTTTGTTAATTGTTTATTAATATGAAAAGAATCTTTATATCTAATATACAATTCAAATGTCGGAAGTTTTGCTTTCAGAATAGAAACTTTAATTTCTAGAAACCTTAATTTCTCGTTGCTTTTAGCCAGATTTAATTGGCCCACATTTCCGAGTTACTGCGGAAATACGACGCTCCGCATTGACGTCATTTCCGTGATAACGCCTCCTGGTATTGATACATTTGCTTAGCCGAGGGCAGATGTTTTCCTTTAATAGACTAGAATTTGTTCCTAGACTGATCAAACTTAACCAATACAGGATGATTAAGCTTGATCATACTACTGTCTTCCAGGTCGCCCTTCGGAAATTGATTGAAACTCGACATCGGAAACCTATTCGCGTATTATTTAAAGGAACATAGTCATATGACTTAAGCGACATCGTGAATAGTCCGATTCCGGTTTGACTCTCAACTGGTCCATTGGCAGATAATTGAACAGGCCAACGGGCTCTACCAAAGATATACAATTCATACAACGTGTCGGACCATTTGAGATTTGGTGACGGTCTATATGGAACACCCTTTGTGACGTAATAATTATGACGTCATCATTTACGCGCTTAGCTGATTATGACGTCATATGAGGTCTGATGATGAATGGATACTCTGGAAAGGTGAACTGAGAGCTAGAGCGGACTCACACGGGTGTCTCCCTACTTTCCGGCAACATTAGTTTCACCTGCTCAGTTCAACGGATTAGCCAATGATGACGACGACTGACTGTGCATTCAACATTATTAACTTAACTCCGCCTCCGTAAAGGGAATAGGCTTATGCATTGGTATCTATATGCATATCCTGAATGAAATAAACGTGAAACTGAAACTGTGTGCGTGTCTCTGTGTCTGTCTAGAGCGGAAAATGCTCATCTTTGGCTAAAATAACAAGATTTGTTACCGTCAAAGAGGATTTCCAGATATTGGTCGTGATCAGGATTGAAAGAAACCCAGGATCAATCTCGGATCAGATTTATGGATATATGGGAAACTGCTGGTCCGATTTGGCTCGAATGTACGATTACTGTACTCCATAGAAATGTACTAGAATAATATAGTACATTGCTATGCTGTACTCTGCGGCTGTAGTAGTAGAAACATCCCATTGCTGCAATCAGACCTTCTTCGCCTTTCCCCACTGTGTCTTGTCCTCAGCCAAAATCTTTTACTTCCTCAAGTCCATTCTTGATTTGACTGTACCAAGTCCTGCCTTCTTAAGGTCACCTCGTAGCACGCTTAACAGATTCATGCTATACAGGCCTATGCATGCGTTTATTATTATATTACAGATGTTTGTATCAGCTGTCACCTCATATATTGTAATGTCTTGTTTTATGTGTAGGGGGGTGGGGGGGGGGGCATCGATTCATAGGCTCTGCCTTTGATGGACTGCCCAACTGTGATGCATATATCCTATATATTAAGCATGAAATAAATAATTTTGAATCTTGAATCTTGAATCTTGACGTCCTCTCCTACTGGCTGCCCGTAGAGAAGGCTCCCTGTGCTGGTGTGCCCCCTGGCATCCTTAGCACATGACCAAACATGGACCATCTTCGCTGGGCGAATTTTACGGACAAGGGCGATGTGTTACACATCATGTATAGTGCATCATTGGAAATTATGTTGCCTGGCCATCGGTGTTCAGTTATGGTGCGACGGTGTTTGCGGTGGCAGACATCGAGTTTGTCTAGAGATTCCTTCTGGAGCTGCCCAGCTGTTACGGTTATATAGCTTCAAGGCGACGCAGGTTGCATTGTATAAACGCAGTCTTTTTGTCAAGGGCATCTTTGATCTACGAATCCATAGCTTCCAGAATGCCTGGAAAGCTATGCTCCCCATGATGCTGCGTACCAGTAGTACTACGAAGCAGTGAGCCCAGGATTTTGCTTTTCCATCTATGGTTCGCCGCCAAGAAGTAGACCGTCATTTTCTTTAGTTTCATGCTTTGTCAATAGATATAAGTGGGTGAACTCTGTTTTGGATTCATTCATAGAGATTCTTAATTTTTAGTTTGCTTTCAGCTATTGGGAGAAATTTTCCCGCATGGATTTCAATGCAGCAGCTAAGTAACAGGTGAAACGCGCAGGGGATGGGCCATCCCCCTGTGGGGAGCTGATTGATGTATTAAACTCTGCAGACTTCACTGACTTGACTCGTACTCTCAGTTTGGTGTAAATAGTAGTCTCACTAGTCGTAGCTCATCTTCATTGCAACTGGCCTAGTGTAGTATACATCTAGGATCTTTTTAGCGTTTAACTGTGTCGAAGGGTCGTGACATGTTAATGCCCATTTTGTGGAAATCCCAGTCCTTGGACATGAATAGTGATACAAGCATGGGTTGAGCCCATACAATGTCTGCGCAGCGGGGTGTGTGGGGGGTGTGAGGTTGGGTGGAGGGTCAGGTAGCTTCTTGGGCTTTTGTAGCGGAATAAGTGTGCCTTCACCTTTAGCATCGATGAGAAGGTGGTGCATGAAACCTGAATTGTTTAGGTGCATGATCGGTTTTGAGATAATATCACCTGCGTATTTGAATAGTTAATTTCTCATGCCATCAGCTCCGGATGGCTCGAATGTATATATTTGATGGATATTAACACAAGAATGGTTATCACCGCAGGCCTACACTAGGATGTCACAACATTGGCCATGAATCTGAAAAATCAAGAAATTACGAAAAATCCTTATTTTTCTCACAAATGTGACAAAATTTGAGGGCGAGTGCCTGGAATCATAGATTGTTATTGTTTATGTTGCCTACCATGTGACTGAACAAATTGTTCGTCGAACTGAATATATTCGCGCTCCTTAACGCACCTCTGGTTTTGCTGGTCCTGTATTGCCACGTCTTAGTAGAAGGATCCATTTCTAGTTATGCCACGCCCGTCTGTAGCTAAGCTCCGCCCATGTGTTACGAGTCATAGGCTTGATTTGAACCGCTAAAACCTGAAATACCATACTCTAATTTCTAAGATAACAATACAGGTAACCTGTTGAATATTTTGAAACTAATTTTATTGATTGCTGTTGCGGAAATAGGTCCCAGTCAAATTAATTTCGGAATAATCAACATAATGTTTATTAAATCGTAAATTCATAAAAAAGATATACAATTCGTACACATTAATGACTTTGCCAGTTTGTGACGTCCTGTAACATGTGATGTGTTTAATTATGACGTCAGATGCTTGAGTGATAGATGTGATCGGTTTATTGCATGTGCTAACCAAGACATCCCTAGGAATACGTAAACCTGTGACGACATTTAATGTAATGAAACGAAATAAATGTTAACATATGATGATTTCTTGCCGTAAAAATTAATATAATTTTTTTTAATTGTGAAGGTGAATAAGTGACTCGTTTCGCACACAATTTAAGGCTATACAACCATAAAATCTTAACAATTTTATTACCAAGTGTTTTAGTATGCATATGCACCTTTAAAATGTCAATGAATACGAGTTCTTTCTGAAATTCATTCCAGAAGACTCGATGCACGTAAAATCTGTTTTGCATTGAAAATACGTTTCAGTAAAAGCAACACATAGCAATTTCGTGGCGCGTTTAACAACCATCGGTTACAGCAATAAACAGATATGGGATTCAAATTGGCTTCAACAGAGTCCTTAAATCATGTCACATATAATACATTTTATAATACATTTGGAAAATTGGATTGAGACTTGTTTATTCGATTCCGGTAACGACATCGACGGTGCACTATACATTTTAACTGTCTGACCGCTACACGCCACGAGACAATGATTTCAATGGACAATACCTCTGGACGTGCTGTATATTTTTAAAACATTTTGACTGAAAGTTATTGGTGGCTGAGCCACCAACAAATTTCAGTCAAATTGTTTTAAAAATATTCAGCATATCCAGAGTTAAATCCCATGGAAAATGTAGTGTGCAGAAATTCAGCGGGTAGATCGTTAATACTGAACGCCCAAATTAAACATAAGGATATGACTCAATGATGCTGAATATTTTGAAACTACGTTGACTGGGAGATGTTGCTGCTATAAGCAGCAACATTTTCCAGTCAACTTGGTTACAAAATATTCAGAAAATTATTTCTACTATATGTAATATCTGCGTACGATACAAAGGGTTCGTGAATAAGATGAAATGCTGTGGGGATGTTGATGGTTTATGGTCCACGGTGAATGGAAAACAGTAATGCTATACGTTCGAATAAAATATTTTTATATTATTATTTTTACCTGTATGCATATATTTTTTCGACAGCGGGTATTACGTTTATCCACAATGTAATTTATTGCCTAGATATCAAATACACATTTACGTATAGGGCGACTATCGTTCAACTGAAGTGACATGAGTACTGCGGGTGCTTCATTTGCAACTCGGAACTAGTAGTTTTTGCATTTCTAACAAAGCCGCCATCGAATATTTCGACTAGCATGCATATCTTGATGTGGAAATTAAGAAGTAATACAATGTATAGCGATAGTCAAAACTTATGTGTCACAAAGACGAGGTGTCACAAAGCCGAGGTGTCACAAAGACGAGGTGTCACAAAGACGAGATGTCACAAAGCCGAGGTGTCATAAACAGGAGGTGTCACAAAGCCGAGGTGTCACAAAGACGACGTGTCACAAAGCTGGGATGTCACTGCGTGTTATCTGATGGCCAAGCAGTCACATCTTAATGACTTAGCATTGAATCTGAAACTCAAATTGCGGTTATTCCTTTTGATTGTATTAAATGATTATATAAACTTCATCGCATCCTTGACAGACACGTCCACCAAGGAACCGAGTGCCAAGCTCAACCGCCTAATCAGCAGACCAAGCAAAACGTAATTTTTCCACATCCGCGCCGAAGGATTTCATAACATCTACAAATACTCAATCATTGGCACCGTGCCAGAGACTATTGCCATCAGTTAACCATATTATAACATCAATGGATGTATGCACTTTTAGCTATTCCCCGCCCATCTCTAGCTAAGCCCCACCCACACTTTGGTCGTCTTGGGATCGATCGAACCATGGACTCCCTGGAATCTCAATTTCCAGAAAACTTTACAGGTAAGCTTTTGAATATTTTGAAACTAATCTGACTGGGCCCTGTTGCTGCATATGCAGCAACATCACCCAGTCAAGTTAGTTTCAAAATACTCAACATAACTGTTATTAAGTAGTAAAAACAGCCAATTCGTACGCATGAGGGCCTATTAAGAATTCCTGACGGATTTAGATAGGCTATTCACGACATATTTTAATTGTGACGTCAGCCTACCTGTGGCGTATTAGATTATGACGTCATATACTTGACTGACAGATTGGATTCCTCTATTGTAGCTCAGCCTTTCTGGAATCGATTCTGGTACATCAGTGCTATACGATTGCGATCCTAATTTAAGCTGCTCTTCACAAGAGAGACCCAATCTGCTGCTCAACTATCAGACGTAATAATCAAATATGTCACATGTTGGCTGACGTCACAATCAAATGACGTGGATCCGTCACGAAAGTGGCTACGGCCCGCATTGCATGTCTTTAGTGAATCCATAATTTACTAAACATTGTGTTGAGTACTTTGAAAGTAATTTGAATGGGAACTGTTTAGGTTACATGTTATCAGTAGAGTTACCTTGACATTTAGACTAATGTAATTCAGGGTGCAAGGTGTCTATTCAAATGAGCGTAGAAAGTGGGCGGAGCTTATCCAGAAATGGACTGGAATAGCTAGAAATGGGAGAGGCGTAGCTAGAAATGGGAGAGGCATAGCTAGAAACGGGAGAGGCATAGCTAAAAATGGATCCCTCTATTGTCCTCACAATAGTCAATACGCGGAATCCAATCTATCAGTCATATCTGTCACGTCACATGTATGATGACGTCACAATCAATTACGTTATGAATGACGTATCTAAATCCGTTATAAACACTCAATAGTCCGCCAAGTTGTATGACTTGTATCTCTTTATTATTTAATAAACATTCTGTTGAATAATTTGAAACTAATTTGACAGCGCGCTGTGGCACCACCAGAACCCAGTCAAATTAGTTTCTTACAATTCAAGAAGTGCAGGGTTTGATCGATCCAAAAACGGGCAACATGTGGCCGGACCTTAGCTAGAGATGGGTTGGACAAAGCTAAAACTGGATTCATCCATTCCGCTAGTAAGGAATTTGGCCTACCTGGTCAGTATGGTGTGTTCTAGTTATAAATGCACAATATTTTGGCTATGGTTGTCTGACAATTAGAGTTGCGCGGTATACCGATCTCACCTTTGCTAAATTTTTGGCTTGGCCAATACTGATTAATCATAACTAATTAATATTGATGTCCATGTCGGCTAATATCAGCCTCTGCAGTGTTCTTTAGAACTGCCAATTTGCAGATCAAGAGCCAAGTAATTGTGAAAATTTACCACTGGAATGACTGACTCGATAACGTAATCTGACATTTCAGTAGTAAATTAAAATTGTCCTGGAGAGAATTCAAATTTTATTGACAACATTTGTCGATTAACTCGTTAAAACGACGACCCGTCAAGAAGAACTCAAACAGTCACAACAAAAACAAAAACGAATATACAGTTCAAACTGGTTTGAAAATTGACATCGTAACCGGGGTTAACTTTATAGCCTTACAGGAAAATATACAGTCAAATTTCTGCGACGGCAGTATCCTGCTCATAATGCGAATGGGTCCTTCAATTTAGGCAGCACGCCGACGAGACATCCGTATTTCATACGAATTGCAAGATGGTGCGATGATATATAACATTCTCCAGATTAAAGATCAGTATCGAAACGAATCTTGGTTAAGAATGCTGTTATACAATCATTATCCTGTCTACATCGCGAACGCCGTAGGACCATGTGCCATTATTAGAATGCTGCCAGGATAACATTTGTTACAGTAAATATATTTTAAGAATACCAGTCATAACCCTACCATTGGCCCACATCAGAAACAATAAATTATTTATGATTTAGGGAATATTATGTTAAATAATTTGAAACTAATTTGACTAAGACCTGTTGCTACCTATTGCAGCAACATGTTCCAGACAAATTCCTTTCAAAATATTTCCGGTATTTCTGTCTTGAAATTGAGAGACTGGCATTTCACGGGTTGAAGGCTTAACCCTTTAACACTCAAATCATCCAAAAACCTTCTGAGCTTGCATTGGTCTTGAGAAATGACCATTTGCAAACCAAGAGATGATTGAATTTTTTGAACATTTATAACCAGAATGACGGGCTCGATAACAGAGCCAGTCATTTCAGTGATACATTAAAAAAATAGCCTTCTCTTGGTCTGCAAAATTAACATTTTATATGAGAAAATCAGAATTTCCTTGAATAGATTTGAGGCTTACATGGTTAAAGAAGCGCCATCACTTGGCTACAATGACCATGCAGTGGGCACTATATATGGGGTTGACTATGTTATGGACATTATACTGGCTCGTGTCTGTATATATATATATATATATATATATATATATATATATATATATATATATATATATATATAATGTGATCAACGTTTTATCTTTAATTTTGCAGTGCATTATTGTCGTTATATTCGAGATGGATATTCTAACCAATCAAATACAGCCAATACATTTGAATGAAATACATTTTATAGTAATATCTTGGAATAAATTTGATTAGATGTTGGTTGTGGGCACAAGAGCTGGCATTTCATGAAGGTCAATCTCGCGCCCGCAATATTACCCGATATGGGCGTGTGGTATTGTTGCTTTATACCCATCTATTATCCACAGATGGTGCCCGATTACTATCAAGCCATTTCAGTGTCTGTGGAATGTTGATTTATTAATACATGTATGACCTTCATGGGGATACTTTTGGAAGGAAGTAAGGCGCGTATGGGGTGTATATCGTGAGAGTGACAATGCGATAATTGGTGCTTAGAGGAGGAGAAGGTGGAAGATGGAGAGAGAATTACGGAAAGAAAGATATGAATTGGAGACTGGGAGAGCACAAGCCGAGCGGGAGTGTGAGAGACAGAGGGATAAATGGATGATCGAGACCTTGCGGGAGAGGGAGGAATATGGGTAGAATAGAGGGGTGGGGTGTGGGCTGGATGGGAGTAGAATATGTAGGCAGAGCGATAAGATAGAAAGGGAGAGCTCATGCGCGCGCGAGCGCGAGAGAGAGAGAGCGAGAGAGAGAGAGAGAGAGAGGAGGAAGTGAGGGTGGGTGTGTGAGGTGTGTGGGGGTGGGGGGGGGGGGGTGTTGGTGTGGTGGTGGGGTGGGGTTGGTGTGTGTGGGTGGGGTGGGTGTGGGGTGGGTGTGTGAGGGGGGGGGGGGTGTGTGGTGGAATACAATGTAAGGGACAAAGAGATAGAGAGGCAGGTAGAAAGAGGTGAGAATACTAGATTCCAATTTCAAATGGGTGCCCTACTCACAGGTAGACATACTATCCACAGGTATCTAAAGAGCTGGATAAATAATATCAATATTATATATGGAACGTAGGATGCCTTCTGTTCGCATGGTAAAATTACTGGAGCACGAAATATGCCTACAGAGTTATTTTCGACCGTCCTATGACAACGGCCGAAGAATAAATCTTGATTTTAAGAAAATAAAAACACCCATACGTCACTGTTTATGAATAATCAATAAGTTCTTAGTTTTTGTCATTCAGTTGCGAATACCAGACAAACAATTTATCATGAGAATGGTGTAGCTGAAAGATGGTGCTGTCGAAGACAGCAACATCTTTCAGCAATGCCTTTCTCAAATTCCATTCGTTGAATTAAAACCAATCTACTATTGTACTATTTCTTACAGAATGGCATCAATTCGATTCAGCATCTCGTTGGAATTTGGTTAATGGTCGATGTACTGGTGAATTACAGAGAATAATTGTGGTTTATTATGTCATTAATGCAGGGGCGTGAACACTGTAACAGAAGATTTCTTGCAACAAAAAGACTAGAATTTCTAAGTACGTTAGACTGCAATTTACGTCGACTCCAGATGTGTGTATAGAATTTGGTCGTGGAATATAAATACAAGACATATCTAGCTTGTCATATTAAACAGAAATATAACCGATATTTACTACGGTTTATGGATAGAAGAGAAATCGATAAATGGCCAGATTAGTCATTTATACCACATAACGGCATGTACCAAGCTAAATACTCTGACTCTCTACCTCACACCATGCTATATCCAGGACCAATCATCACCGACCAGCTACTATCCCACATATAGGACGTATCCGATCGCCCATGGTCTGCTCGAAGCATGATACAATATATCATCAGTGTTTTTCGATCCATTCTGAATGACATGACGAGTTGGGTGAGTGGGTGTGCTATGCGCAAACCTATATACCCTCGTATTGTTGCGACAAAGCAGTATATAGAAACTAATTAGTCAGCGCAATTACAGAATTTGAAGATTGGCTATATTTCTATAATTACAATTAACACTTTAATGGTCAAAATTTGGTCAAGAAAATAAAAATATTTGGTCACTCAATGTCCATCTGCAGGCCAAAAGAAGACTATCTTTGAAAGCTTACTTCTGGGATTCGAGATGCCTATTTAAAGACAATTTACCATTGAAATAACTGGCTCGGTTTTTACAAATCTGTCTTCTCTAACTCTGCCAATGACTGGCTCGGTTTTTACAAATCTGTCTTCTCTAGCCCTGCTAATGGGCATTCCTCAAGACCAATGCTGGGACCGATTTTGGTCGGCTTCATTTATGAAACGGTACGGTTAATACTTAGACGAGAAAGCAACGAAATAGTCCGGCCTCGAATGTTTTTACATTTAGCGCATTTTTTAGATTGGGCGCATTAGTGACAATTCCGTATTGGCGCCTTGTCATTCTCCCAAGGATTATGAGAAATCAAGAACTTGTGTTAACGGCAGGACCATCTAATTAGAGCTACGTCTGCCTTGCAAGCTGGCCAAGTGGTCTAATAAGAAAAGTTCGCTAAGCAATGGGGAAGAGTTATGCCACTGTGTTCTTTATTGGGCCTAAGGAGACACACTTAGTGAATCTTAGTGATTGTGCGAAATTTAGGCGGCAACACATTCCCTATATAAAAGAATATATAAGGTTCACAAGCCCAGTCAGGGCGGTAAAAAGGATGACGGTGGTTAATCGAAGCCTTATATGAGAGCCGCCCGTGGTGAGCGGTGTTACGTGGCATGAAGCAATGTCTCGACGTCGGAACCATTCACTATGGCGCTTGTAATAGGCAGCGAAGTTTTCAAGTGTATGTAAGGTGAGCTGAGAGGTACGCTGAACCGATGTACTCAGCTTTCCTAGTCCTAACAATGTTTCCTACGCAAGGTGGTTCTTGGCCAATAGCTGAAGCAGTGCATATCGAGGTGCTAGTTGTACGCACACGGCGATTGCGGGAGCTTCGACGGGAGCTAACCAGGAGAAAGCGGCAGATAGTTCGCTAGCGACTGTTATACTATTCAGAGGGGTACGGTCCAAGTGAGATGTGCGGGGGTTGGGGTGGGTGTGTGTGTGTGTGTGTGTGGCCTACTGAGCAAGAAGAAGAAGAAGAAGAAGAAGAAGAAGAAGAAGAAGAAGAAGAAGAAGAAGAAGAAGAAGAATAAGAAGAAGAAGAAGTGGACTTTGATGGCGGAAGATTAGCGTAAAGCGCGGCGTGAATCACCCACTTGGGAAAACAGCAACAAAGGGTGAGCGTCCTTATTCGTTTTTTATGAATGTTTGCAAAAGCGACGCCGCTACAACGCTATCATTTGTCTTCACGTTGAGCGGTGCACGAGAGCGTCGTCCACAAATTAGGGTTAATATGGACGATCTCTTTCAGAATGATCCTTGAGGCGAAAAGGGAACAGACGCTCGAACGCGGTGAAAGAATGATAAATGGCGCTTGAGACGATATTTCCAGAAATCTGTAAGGGATGAAAACTAGAATAGTTTGTACATTTAAGATTTTGGCATGCACAGTTCAAATCCTAAAGTGCGGTAAAAGGTTCACAGTCACTGTCGAAAAATAGTCCCGCGAATGCGGAGGTCTAGGTTTTGCTATTGTGGACGTTGCTGCCTTTTAACTAACCTTGGTAGATATATTTCCGAGGCACAACGTCGCGCAATGACTTAATCCTCAACGGTCAGAGATCACAATAAGACAGGCAAGCGTCACTTCTTAGAGCGGATGAAACTTCAGCAGTTCCTCGTGGAGAGTGGTCATAAGAGAAAAAACGATCGGCACAGAACAAGTTTGTTTACTTCTCAAGTTTGCAGTATAGAGTGGAGCGGTAGAATTAGTATTGGCTCTTTCAAAATAGTCCTTTCGTCGCGGGAAAATAGTCCTTTAGAAAGTATCAGTAAAACAAGGTGAAGATGAGCCTAGTCGGAGGCGAGTACCGAACAAATGTTTCCCGTGTTCCTTAGTAGCAGACCATGGGCGGCAGTGGTGTTTTCCAGCGAAGTTTCAGTGCAAGAAAAATCAGCAGGTTCTTCCGTGGTGAAGTAGAATTTACTTTTTTTCAAAGTCACGAGACGGCGCCGAGGTTTTAATCATTGGATTTTCTTAAGCGGTGCAGGAGCAAGAGAAGTTTCTAAAAACGAAATTTAGAATGTTATTTGGCCGCTTTTTATGGCGATCATTCAAAAATTGGTTGCCACGCTGCCGCCAATGTAAATGCCGATTCAGTTAGGCTCAAAGGTTCCACTACGTATTTCCCTGTTATACTGATTCAGGGAAGTGGAACAAGTACCATCGACCGGATTCATTGGCGAGGCATACAGTGAGCAACCTTTAAGCAGGTAAAGCGAAGAAGTTATTGGTTTGATTGGCATCTATCGAGCCCCTGATTCCAGGTCCCATTCACGCCATATATAGGCCGGTTTATATTTCAGTCTCTTATTGGTAACTTCCCCAGTTTTTACACTGACACTCATTTACACTCCTGGGTAGAGAAAGGCGACGAGGAGTGAAGGAGATTGCCCATGTTTCCAGTGATCGTCAGTTGGCCGAACGGAGACGCCTGAGCTACCGCCTCCTCTGAATGGTCTCGAAGTAAGAAGTTATTGGTTTGGTTGGCGTCTATCGAGTCCCTGATTCCAGGTCCCATTCACGCCATTCTAGGCTGGGTTTTTTATATTTCAGTCTATTATTGGTAACCTCCCCAGTTTTTACACTGACACTCATTTACACTCCTGGGTAGAGAAAGGCGACGAGGAGTGAAGGAGATTGCCCATGTTTCCAATGATCGTCAGTTGGCCGAACGGAGACGCCTAAGCTACCGCCTCCTCTGAATGGTCTCGAAGTAAGAAGTTATTGGTTTGGTTGGCGTCTATCGAGTCCCTGATTCCAGGTCCCATTCACGCCATTCTAGGTAGGGTTTATTTCAGTCTATTATTGGTAGCTTCCCCAGCTTTACACTGGTACCCATTCATACTCTTGGTTGAGAGAGGCAACGAGGAGTGAAGGCGATTGCGTCTGTTTCTCGAAGTGAAGAAGTTATTGGTTTGGTTGGCGTCTTTCGAGTCCCTATCGAGTCCCTGATTCCAGGTCCCATTCACGCCATTGTAGGCTGGTTTTATTTCAGTCTACTTCACCAGTTTTCACACTGGTACCCATTTATCCTCCTGGGTGGAGAGAGGCGACGAGGAGTGAAGGGGATTGCCTCTGTTTCCAGCGATCGTCAGTTGGCCGAATGGAGACGCGATTCTGGGTCGCCGGTTTCACAGTTTATGCTCAAAGATTCCAATGGGTGGCCCGGCGCATGCGGAGGGTACTTTGGGTAGCTGGTTACTGGTCCCGGTTGGCTAGTCCCTCCCGCTACCTGACCACAATACACATACACGCGCGCGCGCGCGCACACACGCACGCACGGGCGAACGCACGCACGCATGCATGCACGCACATAAGTAGACATTCACGAATTAAGTCTAATGGCTCTGTTATCAAGTTGAGAGGTAACGTTAATATACATACGAAGTAACTACATATCATTCATTATAAGAATAAATTTGAAGTTAATGTTGAAGTTAATGTTCTGCTAGGTACTGTGCATTAGTTGTAGTGGAATCTTCGCTGACTGTTGCCTGAAACCTCCGCCATGATCACTGAATAAAGAAGCAGCATGACCACTTGCCATATCTCAATATCCCGTGGCAGTTTAATCGACATGAGAATTTATGACACGGAAGATAATGTTGTCATCTCTTCACTCAGCCATCATAGAAAATGACGATAAGGAGGTGATATGACGTAACAAATAGCCTCGGGGCTCCAATAATACTTTTATCCAGACTCCAATAACACTTTCTCATGGATGGTCGCACAGGGGTATAATAATAAATTATGAATGAATTTTCGAATTCAGACTATCAACTTTAAAAATGTCTAATTATCATCTTTTGGTCTCAAGAAATGTGTGTCTATTATAAACAATGCCGGGTGTAGGGTGATATCTTTGATCAACTCGGAATTACCATATTCGCTTGACTCATATCAGAAAATGACATTAACTTAATCACCTCTCGAGTCTGTTTATTGCGCAATCGTCTCATTTATGGCGCAATAAAAACCTTACTGATTAACTGTTCTTCCCATCTTTAAACGGATTCGCAATCTTATTACTTCAGTTCACATGCCATTTGCAGCCTCCTTGAGTAAATTAGGCTTGAAGTCCCGCAAGTCTGGTGTCAAATTGAGATTTTCTAATCATGTCTCATAAATGTTATATGAAAGAGGAACATATAAAATATCCTGGATATTGGAATTAGTTCGTTTTTTCTGAAAGAAAATGTTGCCATTCTTTAGACATCAAACAAGTAAGTTGCATGATAATATTTTTTGCTACCCGCGTGGCTAGACGCAACGAGCATTGCGAGCTTCTTCTTCTTTTTCTTCTTCTTCTTCTTCCTCCTCCTCCTCCTCTTCCTTAGACCTTTTAATATCTCTGAATTTCTACATTTCTTGGAGCTTAGTCTAAAAGAAAATGATTCCTAACTCAGTCTCAGTGGTGAGAATTACATTCAAATCTACTTTTGTACGATTGGGAGAACCGATTTAATCTAAATCTTTCTACTATGGAAGAAAGAGGTTTTAAACTAATTAAGCACAAAGTATCTTCTTTACCTCAGGTATCTTGATAGCATCCCCATTCAGATGAAGTCTGCTTTCCTAAAAATCATCTTTAAAAAGATTTAGACTAATTATATTCAAATTATCTGATTCGATCGCAATTGACCTTTCCAGTTTATCCATCCATCATATGTCGTTATAATCAACTACGTGACGCATAGGATGACGTCTTAATCAATGATGTTATGAATAGCGTAGACAAGTTCGTCACGATCGCACAACTCACGAGGGTCTAAGCGTTGTTGTACGAATTGTATGTCTTTAGTATTTAATAAACATGTTGTTGAATATTTTGAAACTAATTTGACTGGGCGCTGTTGTTGCCATAGGCAGTAACAGCACCCAGTCAAATTAGTTTCAAAATAATCAACAGCTTACCTGCATAGTTCTTTGGAAATTGATAGTCAGGGAGATTACGGATCGATCAATCCCAACACGGCGAAGTGTGGATGGAGGTTAGGTAGAAATGGGCGGGGCATAGCTAAAACCGGATTCCTCGACCGTCCTACAAGAGAGCAAATCTTTAACGAAGCATGTTCAACTACGTTTGATAATTTGAAAACACGAGACTATACAGCAAAATATCTTCAAAAAATGAAGCAGATACCACACGTGAGTTTGAAACATCCAAAACTGCTCAACAATTCAGATTTTGAACCAATTCACATCAACATATCAAACCACTTATTTGCGAATAATTAGTTTGTAAATAAAAATAACTGGTGCAAAGTCGACAATGGGCCTTTCAATTTTTAGCCATGCCCCGCCCATCACTAGCTAAGTTCCACCCACACCTCGCGGTGTTGGGATTGCTCGATCCACGAATGCCCTAGCTATCAATTTCCTGAAAACTATACAGGGAAGCTGTGGAATATTTTGTAACTAATTTGACTGGGTGCTGTTTTGTTTTTTTAAACATATTTTACTGCATATATTACAATGGAATTGGGCACAAGTTGTTCGAAACTTAGAAAAGCCCTCTCCCTACAGAAAAAATGCCTATGGCGGCAACAGCGCCCAGACAAATTAGTTTCAAAATATTCAACAGAACATTTATTAAATAGTAAAAGCAAACAATTTGTACAACAACACATAGACCGTCTTCAAATATGCGTCCGTGACGTACTTATCGACGTCATTCATGACGTCATTCATTATGATGTCATTGTACACATCACGCAATTCATTATGACGTCATATGATGGGTGGGTACTCTGTTAAGGTGATTACATTGCATATCAATAAATATTTCGACGTTACCAAATGAAAAATGAATATTA
Source organism: Chaetoderma sp. LZ-2023a (assembly GCA_034401795.1). Lineage (NCBI taxonomy): Eukaryota > Metazoa > Mollusca > Caudofoveata > Chaetodermatida > Chaetodermatidae > Chaetoderma > Chaetoderma sp. LZ-2023a. The sequence continues at coordinate 12,224,055 of CM067359.1, forward strand.
ATATGTTGTAATTCGTGAAACAGAACGTGCCCTTGAAGTCCCATTAGTGCGGGACCGCGTTACGAGATAATCAGGGGTCGTAATTAGGGTGTCGGCCGACTAAGCACAGGTTATTGGCCGATAATCGTATGGTGGGAGCAGATTTTCTCAACGGTAAACGGCGCTGGAAGTAGAAGTCTGCCGGTAACGAAAAGGTCGACATGTCAAACATTTTGCTTACAATTTTGTCGGTCAGATCGACCAATGGACCATTTTTTAGCCATGTCCCGGCAATCTTTATCTAAGCTCCACCCACAACACGCTCGAGTTGTGATCGATCGATCTCTGAACTCCATGAAAATCAATTTCCAGAAAACTATACAGGTAAGCTGTTGAATATTTTGAAATTAATTTGTCTGGGCGCTGTTGTTGCTTACGGCAGCAACATCGCCCAGTCAAATTAGTTTCAAAATATTGAACAGAATGTAAATGGTAAAGACATACAATTTGTACAACGTGTCGGACTATTAACCGTTAAAGACGGACTATATTGAGTCATTCTTGACATCGTGATAATGACCTCATCATACACGTCATGTAGTTCATTATGACGTCATATGACGTCATATGATAGATGGATAAACTTGGAAAGGTCCATTCAGTGGCGGCATTCACTCACCTACCACTTTCTAGGATAACCGTCAAGCAAGATGGCAGCGTCCTGAGTATGGCCCGTAGTCGGTAAATATACACGACTTTGTCGGGTGGTGCGGTCGTAGTGTGAGCGGTGCGAGAATCTCACGAGAAGTCGGCCGACCGTCCTACCATATAATAAGTCAGCCGACTCGGAAAAATCGTGTAATGTGATCCCTGGTTTAGGGACATCATTTCTGATATTAACGCACCAGCAGATACGCCAATTGTTCAACATTCTCAACTTCCTGACCAACTAGTTAGTTGAGCATCATTTAAAAACTATGCCAATAGAACAGATTCAATCTTTGATGCCGCGGTGAAACGTGCTGGTTTAGGAAGAGGTTTACTAGATCACAGGACAACAAACAAAAGCACCATTTTGGACTTAGCTTGATGAGACAAAATGGGGATGAATACAGTTCAACATTAGCGCTCTGTTAAAAAGCAAATATCACTGATACATACAAAAGAAAGCGGCGGGAAGAGAATGATGGAATCTATATCACAAAATCTATCCGTGCAGTACAACATTTGAAATAAGATTACTATCCCCTTTAAGTCAAGTGGTATCTATACTCTAGAAATGTGCGGTAAAAACAACCATACAAGTAAGTAAGCTAGTGAATATTTAGAAACTAATTTGTCTGAAGGCTGTTTCATGCAAAAGAACCCGACCGACCGACCGACCGACCGACCGACCGACCGACCGACCGACCGACCGACCGACCAACCAACCAACCGACCAACCAACCAACGAGCCAAAAAAAAAAACCAACCAGCCAACCGACCGACCAATCGATCAATCGATCTACCGACCGACCGACCTACCCACCCACCCGCCTAACCCATACATCTATCCATCCATCTATCAAATAAAACACAAACAGATGTAGATATATAAATAATCACAAGCAAATGACATCATTTGATTCTTGTCGCCAGACTAGTGTCGATTAGCATCTCTATAAACCTGGCTGGCATTTCTAACGAGGTGATAGGGAGAGCTCCCCCCTGGCTCTTCTCTTATTTCCTTCTTCATCGGAAGTAATTTACAGATATTCGTCCCTGATTGCACCTTTTTGTTGCTCATGTGAATTTCTAAATCTGGATTCTTGGTATATAAAAATGAGACGCCAGGCAACGTTTGAAAATAATTTTATTGTCACTTTCTCCAACCGAAGATGGTATCGATACGACGTCGAGTAAATACTGCAGTTTATAATTCATAGCATACAAGGTGTCTCGTTAATCAGACTAAGAACGGCCAAGAATATTAAGTTTCTAGTATGATTCCTACAATCAGAGAGAGAATTGAAACATGGAGAGAGGTTATCGCCCCTTTATGTTTGGACGTTACAATATAGGATTCCATCCGTCTTTATGTGCTTGTTAAACCAAGGTTAATGTTGTTGTAACAATCTCGTGGACAATTTAGAAAGTGCGTGATCACAGGATTCCATTTGTCTTTATGTACGTGTTAGGTCAGCAACAACGCCCAGACAAATTAGTTTCAAAATATTCAACACAATATTTATTAAATAGTAAAAGCAAACAATTTATACAACAACGCATAGACCGTCTTCAAATATGCGTTCGTGATGTACTTATCGACGTCATTCATGACGTCGCCCATTATGATGTGATTGTACACATCACGCAGTTCATTATGACGTCATATGATGGGTGGGTACTCTGGAAAGGTGAATTGACTGTCTGTTGAGTTTGCAATGAGGACTTTAACTGTTAGTCCAGCATTAATTATAAACTATTTTCAGAAGAAGAGATGTTAGTAGGCCTATTCGAATGTCGTCCTCTGGAGGACCACAGTGATGTTGGTATGGTATAAATTACCGAGTGGTATTTAGCTGTCCACGTTTTCTACTGTCCAGATAATTACCATGGTTATCCGACAACATATGCGATGTGGGGGGGGGGGGAATTGCGTTGCCTTTGGTATGATTGAACATAAATTGAATATAAACATGCATATATAAAGTCGGCTGTATAAAGAGAAATCAACCCTATATACACTAGAGTCGTTTCCGTTGAACACATGGCTGCCATGCTAATGTGGGACTGGTTCTGTCACCTCAGGTTTCTGAAACTGATCCCTGAAAAGGTCATGTGGGATTACAGGATATGATTGGCAATTCTGTGTGGGAACTCGGACGTTAAATGCAGCCGGATGAATAAGAATAAGAAATGTTTAGCCTACATACACAGTAGACCCAGCACCTTTGTTTTGGTACGTTTTACTTCCATAAACTGTGTTCATTTGAAATGCAACAGCTTAGGTCAACGTCGCACTAATTATAGCGAAGGGATATTGGTTGAAGCATCTCTCAAGAAAAGCAGGCGCGAAGTTTACCATTTAAAGGACAATTCCTGGATTGGTAAAAGTGTACTTTATTTGAAAGACTATTATATGACTAACATATTGGATCCTAAATAAAAACATTAGACAAATAATACTGGTAATTATACCATCGTAAACATGAGATTATTTATCTCCCGGGCGGCGCCATTTTCTTGCAATGAGAGCGAGATTTCACGAGATCGTGACGTCATCCCCGCACCAACGCTATCTTTGCCGAGCACGAAGGCTGTACAGTAAATATGTATATGTATGGAGCCCTAATATATGCTAATTTGTAATCGTTAGGACATTGCCAAGTTAAGGTAGATTTAAGTTTTTCAAGTAATTCTAGTATCCGAAGTTGGTGGGAGAATCGTTAATCCCTAGACCGCTGAAGCATAGATTCCATTTTCTCTATCCTATCGGAATGTGTTCATGTTGGTAACAATGCTGCTGTAAGTCATTGCGGTGCACGACAGCAACACGTTTCAGCAACATTTTTTTCCCTCGAAATGTACCCCGGCACTACCTCTTTAAGTATGCTACTACGCACTTTACACCATGCGATAAGGGTTAAATGAAGTGGCACACTTGACACGCCTGTATTGCCAAATTACTCAGCCGACTCAAGATACAGTTATAGCAGGCAGTGTAAATATATATTCCAAGAAAACATATGATATGATAATATTTCCGGAACCACCTAACCGATTGTAATACTTCTGATGCCTACATGTAGCTGCAAATTCGAAGATTTATCCAATGCTAGGGATGTTAGAATCGGCCTAGTGGTTCAAAAGATACATTCTGTGAGAAAAACTAAGCCAGCAAAATTTCAAAGAAATATTTCAGGATGCGCTCTATCCATTATCCCATATCAGAATGAGTATTACAGCTACAATGACGGAATTTGCTATGCCGAAGCTTTTTAATGTTATCAGATAACGGCGAAAATTTCATCAAATTATCCTAATTATTGAAATTACTACAGCTTGCCTGGCAATATTGATCGGCGATGAAAATTCCCAGACTTTATGTCAAAATGTTAATTCATTTGGTGATATCTCTGGCAATATTCACGCGAACAAAATTTTAATTGGTCAGGCAAATAGCCAATTCTTTCAGCTTTAAACACACTCCAATTTAATGACAATACGCAAAGATAGAGTCTGCGAGACAAAAACCATCTCATGCTGAATTTTACCAAAAAAAAGGATAACATATTCTCAGATCGTATCTTAGATGAATAATTTGTTTTATATATTCCAGTCTTTTGAACCTCTTGTCCGATATTAACATCCATTATATCATATTAATCCCGAGGTCGGCACTTATTTAGAGACCCTAGAATCATTGGAATCGCTTCGGCGGTTCGTTTGCTATTATTATTTACGTATACTTCCTTAAAATATATACCCACATCTATTGGCCTCGCTCCTCCAGTTATAGCAATAGCGGTGGTGCGGGGCTGACGTCACTAGACGCGATAAAATGGCTACGCCCAGATGTGCGAAAAATTGTCGATTTTACCGACTTTATTTAGCGATAGTTGGTTACGGGATTTCTATCTGGTTATTATTCTGGCGCAATTTCATTAAACATGTAATAATCTTTCAAATAAAGCGCACTTATTATCATCCTGGAATTGGCCTTTAACACTCAAATTTGCTATAGAATGTTCAATGTTCTCATAACAAATATCCATTTACAGATCAAGAGAAGACTATGTGTGAAAATTTACCAATGGAATGATTGACTACAAATAAGTTCTTAAGCAATATAATGTTGAATAGCTTGAAATTAATTTGACTGGAAGTTATTGCTGCTTAAGGCAGCAGCAGCAGCTTTCCGACAAATTAGTTTCAAATTATTCAATAGCTTTCCTTCATGATTACTGTGAAATGGAGGCATTGATTGGCACTTCAATATTCAAAGCAAAAAGAAAAAGCAAAATAGATATTCTCCGTTTGCCCCTAATTGGTCATAAAGTCGCTTCTTCTTAGAATTATTCAATGATTTTCATGAAGTGGGAAGAACCCATGTACGTATCACCTGAACAATGGCATGGAGATTCTCATTCTAGGACAACTTCAGGGACGATGCCCTAAAAGAATTCCTCGCCGCGCCACTGAAAAGCTAGCACCCATCCTCAATTTTCTACAATAGACGGATCCATTTCTGGCTACGCGGCGCTCATTTTTTAACTAAACACCGGCCACATTTTGTCCATGATTGAATCGACGGAATGATGAATTCCCAGAATTCCAATGCCAAGGTAACTGTACAGGTTTTGAAACTAATTTAACTGAGTGCTAAGCACAAATTTGTTTCGAAATCTTTAACAGAATGTTAACCAGTAGTAAATTCACCAAAGATATACAATTCGTACACTTGGCGAACTATTCCAGCTTCATGACTGGGCATTTCTGTGAATTACGATGGTGCCGACAGACTACATATGAAGTAATTGATTATTACGTCATAAATTAAACTAGCAGATCAGATTCATCCATTCTCTTGTGACATTTGATTAATGACTATAGGAGAAGCGTAATGGTCAAAGCCGAATATGCCAAATTGGGTACGACATTTTACAACGACATTTGACCTAAGACGAACATGAAGGCAAATGGAATCCTGTGATCACGCACTTTCTAAATTGTCCACGAGATTGTTACAATAACATTAATCTTGGTTTAACAAGCACATAAAGTCGGATAGAATCCTATATTGTAACGTCCAAACATAAAAGGGGAGATAACCTCTCTCCATGCTGCAATTCTCTCTCTAATTATAGGAATCACACTAGACACTTAATATGCTGGGTCGTTTCTTATAGTCTGATTAACGAGACAACTTGTACGCTATGGATTGTAAACTGTGGTATTCACTCGACGTCATATAGATATCATCCTCGGTTGGAGAAACTGTCAATCAAATTATTTTTAGAGTTTTCCCAGTGTCTCATATTTATTCACCATGAAATTTAGATTCAGGAATTCATATGAGTAACATAAAGGTGCTTTCTAGGACGAATGTCGGTAACCATGACAACGCTGGTTACTGGGTCGGTACAGGCCTGTATTGGGTCCGTATCTCCCAAGTAATGGCCCAGTAACCTGTGTTTTTAGGGAAATTACTTCCAATGAAGAAGTAGATAAGAGAAGAGCCACACGAGAAGCTCTCGCTATCGCCTCGTCAGAAATGTGAGCCATTTTCATGGAGAAGCTAATCGGCACCAGTTTGGAGACAACAATCAAATGATGTCATTTGCCATCAGTTTGAATCATTTTTAGCTTTTTTTATATCGCTGTTGAATATATTCTTGTAATTAGTTGCATTTCTATGTCTGTTTGTGTTTTATTCGATCGATCCTATCGGTCAATCATTTGGTGTGTGAGTGGGTGGATGCGTGGAAGGGTGGATGGGTGGTTGGGTGGTTGGATGGGCGGATGCAATGGGGTGATGGATAGATGGATGATTGATTCGTTGATTCGTTGGTTGGTTCTTGGCTGGTTGATTGATTGATTGAGCGATCGATCGATTGAGGCAGGCAGGCAGGCAGGCAGGCAGGCAGGCAGGCAGGCGGGCAGGCAGGCAGGCGGGCAGGCAGGCAGGCAGGCAGGCAGGCAGATGGGCTGGCGGGCAGATGGGCTGACGGGCTGACGGGCTGACGGGCAGGCATGCATGCGTGTCGGGCATTCGATTGATCGATCGATTGATTGATTGATTGCGTGTTCTTGCGATTGGGCTTGCAAAACATCTGTATGACCATGTTGGGACATAATTGTATGTGTGCATGTGTGTGTCTCCTGTGCATGTCTCATGTCTTCCGTCCCATGCCAAACCTAGTGTTGCTGTTGCATATCTGTCTGTGCAGGTATGTGCGTGGTGTGTGTGTGTGTGTGTGTGTGTGTGTGCGTGCGTGCGTGCGTGCGTGCGTGCGTGCGTGCGTGCGTGCGTGCGTGCGTGTCTTCCATTCCGTATGTCCAACCATTGCGTGCTATCCCATATCTGCGTACATGAACGTGTCCCATACATTGATGCGTTGATGCACTGCCGTACAGGGGATAATATGGCACAAGGACATATCCACATTGAATGATGGATGGGCGTGCCAGTAGTCATTGACAGACACAGAGACAAAGCACACATGGACCCATTGACAGCAAGACACGCGTAGCGACGTACACGCGATGATACAAGGCTTGGATGATCGACACGCCCACTGACACGTGAGAGATTCGACGGAACGCGCCGCGTTTATCATTGATAAAAGATACAAAACCTAGCTAAATTTCAGATTATTTGTTACAGGCGAGATAGATCGCGCAATCTGTTGCACGACGTGTACTGAACCAAACGGATCGTATAGTTATGTGTGCAATCAATTGGCTCTTGTAAACACAGCTTTAGAGCGATCAATGGACAGACATAATGTATAGAGTGTTATTAATGATACAGCCCTATGCATATAGCCTCTTAATGTCTGTAATGGAGGAATACAGTTTTACCTACGCCACGACCACCTCTAGCTAAGCTCCGCACACACTGGAAAGCTGTTGAATATTTTGAACCTAATTTGACTGGGTGCTGTTGCTGCCTATGGCAGCAACAGCGCCAAGTCAAATTAGGTTCAAAGTATTCAACAGCATGTTTATTAAATAGTAAAGACATAATTTGTCATCCGTCATCAACTAAGCGCTCGTGATGGCGTAGCTTATTATGACGTCACATAGTTGATTATGACGTCATATGATTGACTGAGAAATTGGAATACTCCGATGTACTTATATTATAGCATGTAAAATACAACCATGTAACAGTAATGTTGCAATATGGTTGTATTTTACGTCTTAATTGTTAATTAGTTAAATTAGTTAATTATACTCTTGGCTGATACCTACATGCCCACACACGCGATTATTACTATACATCGAGCGAAGGTGGGGGGTAGAGCTAGCTAGAGTCAAAGTTCAAGTTCACTTTATTACACTCAGGCCTATTATAGGCATATGAGGTATTGCAGTTGATACTATAGTTCATGACGGTAGATTTTATATACGTAATTATATTCATTATAGATTTATCAACAAAATGCGATTCGTACAATCGAAAGTAGCACAAGGAGAAAGGTCGAAATATTCGACAGCTATTAGATTGTGGCTCAAATCCTACATTTGAATAATGGCACAAAGGGAAGGTAACTTGAGAATTTTTTTCCAGCCAAATTAGTTTCAAAATATTCGGAAGACATTAAATTGCTAATTTATAAACGAGGTACAATTCGTAAAAGGCACAAATAACTCATTTGAATATATTCACAAGTCAAATTAGTTTCAGAATAACAAACAGTTATTAAATTGGTCCATCACTAATATACAATTCATACACACAATGGTGGTATAAGGAGAATTGAGCATTTTCTCCAGTTAATGGTTAGAGGGGGGGGGGGGGAGCAAGGGGTACTGTCGTATTCATACATCGTGCGGTGAATTGTTAAAGCATACGTTCTCATTCTTTAACCATCTTGTGTCAACTTAACGCTTTAATGATCAACTTGGTCAACAACGACCGCTGCAGTGATCTTGAGAAATGTCCATTTGCAGGCCAAGAGAAGAACATTCCCTAAAACTCACCATAGTCATTCCAGTCGTAACTCCTCAAGAATACTCCTCCTGGTCCACAACTGAACATTGGCCAAGCAGAAATCTGAATTTTCTCGACCACCACACTTTTGATGAATGTCTACTTGAAAGACAACAGAAATCTATTTTTCGGTAAATCTTCGTTATAAATTTACAAAAGATACTTTCCAAAATTATAAATTACTTTGAAAAGTATTGGCAATCAAATGGTTCATTGAAGTAAGTAGTATTTTGAGCGCTTTAATATGCTTTAACTACTTAGTTCGTGGACAGCTGCCGGTTCATTAGATAGGTAGCGAGTTTGTCAACTATATTGTTAGGTGACGGGTCAGTTAGAGAGAAGAACTTATGTTTATCTGTGTTATGTTTTATTAGAATACCTCTTTCTTGGAAACCCAATGCAACTAAGTATGATATGTCTAGAATAGACAAGCGGACTCATGACTAGAATTAGGAGCTATATATGTAATCTATAGAATTAAACAGTTTCAGTTTACGAGTTATCAATAGAATACAACATTGTGTCATCTATTCAATATATCGTGTAGTTGCCCTTCTGGCGGACTGTGTTACACGCGGTGCACGTGTACTAGGATGGAACTTCTATGTACAAGATCATGTCTATGTCAGGACTATGGTAGAATTAACGTATTGGTATTTCTACAATAGTCCTGACACAGACACTTGTGATGCATGAACAAGAGTGAATTTAGTGCATGAGGTCAATATTAATGTCCGCGTAATTATTCGAGGTCCCAAGTCATGTTAGTAATTTTGCTTATATAACATTTATACGACAAATGGGCTGTCTCTGAACCACATTACGTAACCCACACCCCGTGGTATAAAAGATAGCTGGTCTCTATAGGCACGTTTGCTTGCTATATTTAATGATACACGTGGTGTTCACGCGTCAGTACTAATGTTGTTTATTTTAGTCTTGCGATAATGGACCTTTCCAGTTTATCCATCCATCATATGACGTCATAATCAACCACGTGACGTGTTGGATGACGTCATAATCAACAACGTAATAAATGACGCAGGTAAGTGCGTCATGAACGCATAGTTAGTGACGGATTAGCGTTGGTGTACGAATTGTATGTTTTCACTATTTAATAAAGATGCTGTTGAATATTTCGAATCTAATTTGACCGGGCGCTGTTGCTGCCATAGGCAGCAACAGCACGCAGTCAAATTAGTTTCAAAATATTCAACAGCTTACCTGTATAGTTTTGTGGAAATTGATAGTCAGGGAGTTCAGGGATCTATCGATTTCAACGCGAGCGTGATGTTGGTTGAGCTTAGCTAGAGATGGGCGGGGCATAGCTAAAACTGGAAAGGTCCATAGCTAGTTGTACATACAGTGAGCTAAATCTAGTCATTTCTCAATTGTTGCAACATGAAAGTGTTTTCAAATAAATCGGGTCACTTGCATATTCCTTTAATGTTGTGATGGGTTCAGGTTGGCAATTTGTGTGAAAATATTGGTTAGCCAATAACACAGGCCACTCTATGCATTTTCACACCCATACCCTAAGTGGAAGCTGGTTGGAGGTAAATCGATGTATCAGAGTAGAAACACGGCTATAATCATTCTGCAAATGCATGTGAAAGACCAACCCCTACTTCCAGCTTCTACTTAAATGTTTAGCAAAACCCTTATAGGGGTGTGTTACATCTATACTACTCCCACTATTCGGATGTATGACTTTCTTAAAGCGAGAAAACAGAGCTGTTTATTATAATATGGTAGAGAGGGAGGCATGGGGATATTTGTATTAGCAAGAACATTACAAAGTGTTAACTGCAGATATATCATTATGTTTATATAGGGCATATTCCCGTTATTAGCTACTCTTCTTCTTCTTCTTCTTCTTCTTCTTCTTCTTCTTCTTCTTCTTCAGTACCGCGATTAGAGGCCGACCTGACCCTAGTGCAGCTCAGATATAATGGAAGAACACAGTTGTATCTCTAGCTAGGCTCCAACCACACCCAGCTCGTGTTGGGATCGGATCCCTGAGCGCCCTGGCTATCAATTTCCACAAAGACTATACAGGTAAACTGTTGAATATTTTGAAACTAATTTGACTGGGTGGCGTTGCTGCAAATCAGTTTCACAGTATATTCAACAGCATGTTTATTAAATAGTAAAGATATACAATTCGTACAACAACGCTTAGTCCGTCATCAATTATGCGTTCTTGACGAACTTATCTACGTCATTCACGGGAGCATTGATTATGACGCCATCCTACGTCACTTAGTTTTTTATGATGTCATATGACGTCAGATGATGGATGGTTAAACTGGGAAGGTCTATTGTATACGTTTACAAAGCAAAAACAGAAATATGATAGTTAGTGCAATTTTGAACACGATGTAAGAAATCCTCTGTTGAATATTATGGGCATAATTTGATTAAGGCAGCAATGGCTTCCAATCAAATTAAGTCCAGAGTATTCAACAGTATGCGTTATTTTATTTTAGAAACGTGATACGTTATTTTCTGAGCCGTGCTGTCTGCCTCTTGGTATAGAGGAAACCAAAGCTTGCTATATCAGACACCGACCAATCACACACCTTCAATCAAATATGTTCGCGTCTGTCTACGAATGGGATGCGACTGCTGCCGCATTGTTGAACGATCGAAGCTGCCTTTGCGGCGCTACCAGTAGTTCTATGGGCAGAAGCTGGCGGAAACTCCTACTGAACGTTTCGCACTTCTGGAAAGATTCCTTAATGGTATTTAGTGGGGCATCGCTATCTACAGTTTGTAGTGGCTTTTTTCTAAAGTGGTCGGAATCAATAAATAGTTAATTAATTAGACGATACTTTGTTAACGAAATTAACAATTTCAGCGCTATATCCCAGATACCACAAGCTCTTGTTGGTGGATATTTGAAATTAATTTAGACGGAAACCATTGCTGCTGATTAAGGCAGTAGCTGCTTTTGGTCAATATTCTTCAAAATATTCACCAACTTTTATGTATGTTAGCAACTTAACATTGGAATTAAGATAAAGGGGTTGTTTACGCGCTGAAATGGTTAATCACTAGTTTAACGGCGTTTGTTCATTAATGAGGTTTTAAGCACGCCAAGGATTGAACTTGTTGCTTTAGATTTGTAGTTTGCGATACATAATTTGCATACGTCGGTTTGTAGGTCTGGCGGTCTGCCTTTATGCCTAGATGTCATATTTCTACCTCTCTGACAAAGACGCCATTGTCGTAACAAGTGGTGCATCCGATATGTCGATTAAGTATAAGCCGTAATAATTAATTACGTAACACATAGGCTGAGGTCACAATCATTATTGACAGAAGTACTCCGTTATAAAATGTGAATAGTCCGTCAAGTGTACGCATTGTATGTCGTTCATGGATTTACTATTTAATAAACATTCTGTTGACAATTTTAAAATTAATTGGGCTGGGCGCTGTTGCTGCCATCGGCAGCAACAGCACCTAGTCAAATTAGTTTCAAAATATTCACCATCTTACCTGTATAGTTTCCTTGATATTGGGATTCAGTGAATTCAGGGTTCGACCAACCTCAACACTGGCAATGCGTGAGCTAAGCTTAGCTAAAAATGGGCTGGGCATAGCTAAAAGTGGATTCATCAATAGCGCGTGGCCATTGTTCATTACTATATATCGTGTGATATTTCTTGTTTACATGGTAATATGCCTAGATGCATGGCCAGAGTGTAATAAAGTGAGCTTGAACTTGACGTATGTATTCCGGTAGGTGGCATTTTAAAACAAGAGAGGGATCCGACCTGCTACTCGAATATATTACGTCATAATCAGTTATGCCACTAGTTAGCCGACGTCATAATCAAAATGACGTAGAAATCACCGTCGTGAAAGGTCCGTCAACTGTGCGAAGTGTATGTCTTGGATGGATTTGCAAATTTAATAAACATTCGCTTGAATATTTTGAAACTAATTTGATTGGGAGCTGTTGCTTGGTGCCTTGCTGCAGTAGGATAGTTCAAGAATGGGCATTTCCAAGTGTATCCATCCATCATATGGCGTCATAATCAACTACGTGACGTATAATATGACGTCATAATCATGACGTCATGAATGGCTCGATATAGTCCGTCACTAACGCTTAATAGTCCGACACGTTGTACAAATTGTATGGCTTTACCATTTAATAAATATTATTTTGAATATTTTGAAACTAATTTGACTGGACCCCATAGGTAGCAACAGGGGACAGTGAAATTAGTTTCAAAATAGTCAACAGCTTACCTAAATAGTTACCTTGAAATTGAGATTCTGGTAATTCCTTGCTCAAAGTATATAGATCGATTCCAAAACACATACAAAGAGGGAGGAGCTTAGCTAGAAATGGGCGGGGCATAGCTCAAAATAATCCCTCGATTTGTCGACATACCATGATAACCATCCGACGAGTGTGATAACTCCTTGTTGTTTTGAAATCTGTGTTGCTGCAAGCTGCAGTTGGCTAGAATAGCAGAAGTTTGCACCAACACCGTTCTCAAAATTTACACATAAATCTTAGTCTGTATGTGACTATCATTCCTCTTATGGAAAACCGCGATATACGACTCAGTCAGTGAAATGGATGAGACGTCAAGACTGTGTTGCTGTAGAATTAATATAATTAGCAAATTTTCCTGTAAATAGGCCTACAGAAACTATTTATTTCTTAAAGAATTTTGCGCAAATCAAGAACATATTAGTATAGTAAATAAAAGTATGGCCTAAGTATTTCATTACTTTAAACAAAGTATTGAAAACTTATTCATAACGTAAGAAATATTTTGTTGAAAATATATTTTGAAACTAATTTGACTGTAAGATGGTACAACGTTTGCAGTCTAATTAGCTTGCGCATAGTTAACCCTCTCATGCCGAAGCCGGCCCAAACGGGCCTGTGTAGTGGTCTTGAGGAATGTCCATTTGCAGGCCAAGAGAAGACCATTTTTGAAAATTTACCGCAACAATGACTGACTCGGTAACCGAGCCAGCCATTCCAATTTAAAAAATTTCAGAAATACTCTTCTCTGGGCCTGCAAATGGACATTCAATAAGTAAATATTTTAATTTTTCGAAGAAATTTAGTCATTAAAGGGTTAACAACTTACTCGTGTAAGTCTAAAAACTTTCTCGTGTAAGAAACGGGAGATCCAGACGTTTGTGTTTGAAGGATTCGATGTGTTTTTGAACGAGTTGACAATGGTCACGTGACCAATGACATCTTCCTCGTTTCATTCGCAGCACTTATTACAAATAGCTTCATAAAAGGAATCTTTAACCCGGACTACATGTCATTCGTTTATAGATTATTGGATCTACATATTTCAAGTTCCTGCGGTAAGTCCATATGTAGTATGGTTTAGACATACATCTAGGCCTGTTTATATATTCGCGGTAACCCGACATGGTTGTGTTTTCATGACGAAACGTCTGGGCAAATAAACCTGTAGGACCTCCGTTGGCGGATGAACTTTATTGCTGTAATTAGGCATACAATGTGTGTAATTCGGCCTAGAATTGCTTGTTCGACCTTTAAAATAATAGAGATAAGCATTTATAATTATGCCAGCCATGCATAGCAAACGTGCCGGCGTCCGCTGACATTGTAGGTCCTACGCGTGTTTGACCCGATTTTAATGCTTTGAACCTTACATTTACATAATCCTAATTCTGAAGTCGACTAAATATATAAATAAGATATTTTTAGACCAATTTGCCTGGGAGACTATCCAACATATTATTAAATTGTAATTCACCACAGACAAACAGTCCGGAGTGTTATTGACGCACTTTCGCCACTTTCGTATTGGAACTACGTCATTTTTATTGTGATGTCAGCCAACTAATGACGTATATTGATTATGACGATACTCTAGTGACAGATCATCCTTACTGTGCACTAGACATAATGGAGGAATCCAGTTTCTCAGTCAATCATATGACGTAATAATCGACTACGTGACGTTAGGTTAGTGGTACAGGGACTCGTCGTCTGCTATTGTTATGCAAATGAGCTCTTGACCTATTTAAATTAAATGACTGACTCTTTTTAACCACGAAGGATGGGGGGGGGGGCCGCCGCGGCCCACCTAATTAATACGTTATGCACGAGTCACCTATTTAAAACACACATTAATCTACGTCTTAACAGACAATAGCGTCTAGCAAGACATTTAGAGCGGACACCTGCATGAACAATAGCAGCCAGCCGCACATTTAGAACAATAGCGGCCACCCACTCATTTAGAACAATAGCGTCCAGCAGCCACCCACTCATTTAGAACGATAGACTCCACCCACTCATTCAAATCAACCAATCAGAACGCAGTATTTAATTAGGTCAAGAGCTCATTTGCATAGCAATAGCAGACGACGAGTCCCTGTACTACTTAAGTTGAGGTATTAATCAATTACGTCATGAATGACATAGCTAAGTTCGTCACGAATGTGTAATTGATGACGGACTGAGGGTTTTTGTACGAATAGTATATCTTTAATATTTAATAAAGATGCTGTTGAATATTTTGAGTGCCCAGTCAAATTAGTTTCAAAATGTACAACAGCTTACTTGTATAGTTCTCTGCAAATTGATAGTCAGGGAGTTCAGGGATCGATCCCAACACTGGCGGAGTGTGGGTGAAGCTTAGCTAATGCTGGGCAGGACATAGCTAAAACTGGATTCCTCCATTGGTTTACTTAGGTCAATAATTTGTGTAAATAGACATGTAATTTCTTAGTACCGGTAAATAATGAGGATGTCTTGATTGAAGGTAACTCGACCTTCGACCTTTAAGATATTTACGTAAAACTTATAAGATGATGCGAGTTTTCCGAAGTTCTCAGAGTAGCAGATCAATATGAAAGCGTATGTGAGGTTTCTTAGCTGTCTTTCTGTTCAACTTCTACAAACTACATTTTCCATGGGGTGTAACGCTGGATATGCTGAATATTTTGAAAATAATTTCAGTCAAATTGTTTTCAAAATATTTAGCAGGTCCAGAGTTAATGCCCATTGAGATTAGTGTCCGGCGGCTTGTAGTATTCAGTCAGTTAAAGCCAACATGAACATATTTATCAGACTGCTGATAATTGAAGATTATGTAAGACGCATAGCAAATTATTACCAGGGTTTAATTATATGATCTGCGATGCGATGTATGCGTAGGTTATGCATTCAGTTGATCTGTTGAATAAATCCCAAATCTTGAAAGCCCCTGGTTCATAATATTTCTCTCTCAGTAATACACAGGTTTCCTAATAACTTTTTCAAATAAGATATAATATATTGAAGAAGGATGGATTTATTTTCCAAGTTGTTCGCTTTAAAAACTGTTCAGTATTCGATGGTCATACGTACACTAATAAGGCGATAATAAGAATTGATCGCGTCACGTGATCAATCGACCGTCTAGACTTGGTAAGGGAGTAATGCCAGTCTATTTTTATCACATAAGTAGGCTTGTATTCTACAAAATAACATTAATCAAGACCATTATATATGACATTTTATATTCCCGCTAGTGTAATAAAGTTGTCCTCTAGTGACGCGCGTCGTGAGCAATATATTATTGTTTTCGCTTAGCGGTGACGGTGTGAAAATAATGCTTATATAATGATATTTAACCCATTACATGCCGAATCCGGCCAACATTGGCCTCTACAGTGGTCTTGGTGAAAGCCCGTTTGCAGGCCAAGTGAAGAGTATTTTTAAAATTTTACCACTGGAATGACTGGCTAGATAACTGAGCCAGTCATTCCAGTGGTAAATCTTTTTTAAATACTCTTCTCTTGCCCTGAAAATGGACACTCAATAAGCAAACGTGACCAAATATAGCCATTAAAGGGTTACTATCGTTAGAATATTAGAGAATGAACCAGTTTGATAAATTTTAATAAAAAGCTTTGACATTTTAAAAGATCTATTAAAATAAATTTAAGACACGAGATAATAAGATGTTGTGTTTGTAACTATATTTTGTCGCGTATTTATCCGTCATCTCAGTAGTGACACACTATAGTGAAAACAAAAATGACCTGACGTGGAAATTCGAAACAATAGCTTATGTAGTGAATAGAATCTCACCCTCGTTGCCATTTCGTACACAATTTCTCACACTCGTTTAGTAAGATCTCATATGAAACTCACCGTTACAAATGAGATCTCGTACTAAATGTCAATCAGAGTCTGACCATAGGAAAGTCATAGTTTTCAAGATGGCGTCCAAGATGGCGGCCAAAACATTAAAATGACAACGAGTCGTTAACTATTAATAATAGACTCGTGATTTTGATGTCTACTCCCAGGTTTTTGGAGCCTAGCCACACATTAAGACTATGTAAATTTGCTTGTACTTGTTAGATAGTTGGGGAATTCAACATAATACCCAAAAGGGTCGCAAAACACTAAAATTACCATAAGTTATTAACCATTCACATTTGGTAATTTTGACGTCAATATGCCAATTTGTTATCGGCGCGACTGTTTACAAACGGCGTACGAAACAAATGATAATTTGCTATTGAGCTGTTCGTATCATCGTTGAAAATGTGAATTATCGTTTTATGTTATTTTTTTTATAAGATCTTTTAATATTCTATTGCTTTTTGGCGCAAGTCTAATACTGACATATGGGCTGTGTGCCGTTTGATAATTGCCAAATTGGCCGTATGCCGTTTATGAACTTGCACGTAGATAACAAATTGGGATGTGTGCTTGCGGTCGTTCCAAACGGTCCAAATTGATTATTTGGTTGCTACTGTAACGCACGCACGCATGTACGACAGATTTTGAAGGGAATTTTGATAATGCCCGTACTTTCATCTGTTCCAAAAAGTACCGCTCGCCGGCTTTTGTGATCTCTGGCCATCGAGGGCCTATAGTCACCGTGCGTCGTTGTGCCTTTGGATTATACCTACCAAGGCTAGTTAAAAACCAACGACGCCCGCAATCGCAAAACCTAGACCCCGAAATCGTGGGATTTTTCTACTGTGAATGTGAACGTTCTACCGGGCTTCTAGGACTTGAACTGTGCATGTTAAATCTTAAATGTATGGACTCCATTTAACAGTTCATTAGCAGCTGTACCATCTTTTGCATAAAGGAATGCTCTAAAAGAAAGCCATATTAACCGTAACTTGCGGACGACCATCTCGTGCAATGTGGTGATGCTAGCAGTATAGGTGTGTCACTTTTCGGATACGTTATCGCAACACCATGGACAATTTATCTCAAATTCTCAATGCAGAATACGGTGAGAAAAGTAGCAAGCAACCAGGTTTGAAGGTCAGCGTCATCTCTTGTTTCCACGGATTTTTTTATGGTGCTCAGTTGTTGTGTAAGCGTTGGTCTGTGATTGTTTGCATATTTGTATTGCGGCTGATGTTTGATGGCTGTGCGGAAGGTTCATCTATCAAGGACAACGCAGACACCAGAGACGTGGACAGACGATGCTAATGGTGCAGACATTGTCCACTAAAACCGTTGTTCCTCGCCCATCCCGCTACCTAGCTTACAATGACCTCATCAGAGCTTGCCAAATGGAGCATTCCAGTTTATCCATCAATCATATGACGTCATAATCAACTACGTGTGCTGTAGGCTGACGTCATAATCAATTACGTCATGAATGATGTAGCTAAGTTCGTCACGAATGCTTAGTTGATGACGGATTAAGCGTTGTTGAACGAATTGTATGTCTTTACTAGTTAATAAATACGATGTTTGATTTCGAAAGTGATTTGGCTGGGCGCTGTCAAATTAGTTTCAAAATATTCAACAGCTTACCTGCATAGTTTTCTGGAAATTGATAGTCAGTGAGTTCAAGAATCGATCGATGGGTTGGGCATAGCCAAAACTGGATTCATCCATTCCAAGATCAGAGCGTAGGTCTATCCAGAACATATTGCAGAATTACTATTACTACTACTACTACTACTACTACTACTACTACTACTACTACTACTACTACTACTACGACTACTACTACTACTACTACTACTACTACTACTACTACTACTACTACTACTACTACTACTGAAAGTCCGACGGTGACGCAGTCGGACAAACTTCACGGAGGAACTCCTTTATAAAGGCTTGCAAACCCCCAGAAAAAAACCTGGCGAACTAGTAAGCCTGATTAATATTACACCAAAACAAAAGATAAATAATGAGCATTAATACAATCTATAAATACATATGGCTGAAATAGTATAGATACAAAATAATAGGCTGATAAAGATCCGATAGCAAAACAAAACTTAACAAAGGCATTACTATTCAACCCGTGTGGCGAGTGCAACTATCCAACAAATGAAAAGTGCCTCGTCAATCAATGACAAATAAGTCAATCATTGACGCCAGTGGGCTGATTCTTTAAAGATCAGCGGGCGTAGTAGCATTTGAGTAGCATAACATATATAGTCAGCAGAAAAATAGATGGAAATAGATGGCGCTCTTGTTTACATTTTTGATTTACTTTGTTGTAAGGTTTTGTAAATTATCCGGGAACAAATAACCCTATAAAACCCTGTGCAAGTTTCTGAAATTACCCAGGACGATTTTATAATCCAATGGCAACTTACTTTATCGATTGATTATTAAATTACCCAGTCTGTTTATTTGTTTACATGAATTATTAAACATAACAATATCAAAGTGCAGACTAAAATGAATTAGAGGACACAGATTGATTAAAAGACACATCAGCTGTAGTAATTAAATGATTTAAGCTAGTGCAGGCTCTTTTATTTTTACAGTTCCCAACTCTATTGAAACTATGTTTGTTTTGCACCATATGTCCTTGAATACTCTTTCTTTACCATGCTGCTTTAATCTAAAATATTCGCAAGGAATATGATTCAGCAGCAATGAACGAAATAATGCCTTTATTGCTCTATTGTGATTGCCCATAGTTGGATTTTTCGTCTGTGCACACCGATGTTTCCAAATGGCCCAAACATCTATGGTTAGCATTGTTATTAAAATAGTCCTTTCAGACTTTATGATATTTACACCGCTTGATCCAAATTCTCTAAATAAGACTACATGCGTTTCTAGAACAATGGACTTCGCTCCAAATTGTGCCAAGATTTGGCTGATATAGTCCCAAAATTGTGACGATATTGGACATTCCGCAAATAAATGCTCGATTGTTTCCTCGTCTGTTTGGCATAAGTAACACCCATCAGAAGTCGTAATATTGCACTTGTATGTCAAGTGTCCCACCCATAGCCGTCGATGTAGTAATCGCCACAATAAATCACGAGCCATATTTGGTATGTATGGAGAATGTAAGATTTTTCATACATTTTTTCAACTGGATGGTTTATAGCTTGAGTCATCCCATCTCCTAATTGCCATGGGAGGTGTTACTTGTTTTCGTCTCATAATGTGGTACCATTCCTTGGATCTCATTTTGTATTTTAACATCTCATCATCAAGAACTAATGCAGGTTGTGGAGTCAAACTATTATTATTTACATTTGGCAGACGAAACCATTCAATTGGTACAGCATGTTTTATTTTATTTAGCAACCGCTGGACATCTATATGCCTCATATGTGTTTTTCTAGCTACTTCTTGCATTGAAATCCATCTACGTGTTTGTGGGTGTATCATATCAGATAAATGTTGAATGCCATATTTTGCAAAGGACGGTAGATAAAGTACTGCATTGTTATAACATATATTACTATTGCCCCACAATTGCTGCTCTAGTACTTCCTTCCAGAACGTAGGTGGAGGCATGTATCTGTCAAATATTTCTAACTCCTTATCTTGATCTTTAAACACATCTGGTATCATTTGGCTATTCGGAGGTGGCTTCTTTGAGGTAAAAACATGCTCCGCCAGAAATGGTTCAACAATTCTCTCCATGAGAGCTCGTGAAACACATGCCCACGTCTCATCTGATGTAATAAGATCATTCAAAAATTTTAACTTTAAAGAAACACATTTCACTTTAATATCAATTAAATCAAGTCCTCCTTCTAACTTAGCATTATTGAGAACACGATGGGAAACTAAATGATTCTTTTCTTCCCATATGAATGACAATATCAGCTCATTAACTTCCTTTTCTACATGTTTTGGCATGTGTACAACAGATGCTGTATACTATAGCCCAGATAATACCAAGTTGTTGAAAACAAACACTCTACCAAAAATTGAAAGACGATGACGCTTCCAATTTGCTAATATTCTCTTAAGCTTAGATACTCGTTCATTCCAATTTTGTGCTGTATTCGGTTTCCTGCTAAAATAGATGCCTAAAATCTTAATGGTATCATTAGACCAATTGATTTCAAGTGGCTGGTCATTCCGCTCTTTCCATGGCCCCAAAATAATCCTTTGGATTTTCCTTTATTGATTTTCAAACAAGATGCATTTTGGAACTTTTCTAGTACGTGGTTTAAAATTGCAAAATCATTGTTTGAACTAGCAAACACAGTTGTGTCATCAGCATATTGTGACAGCGTAAGTGGTCTTTCTATGCCACGAATACATATGCCTTGAAAGTTATTATTTTGCCTCAACGCTATGCCAAGAGATTCCATCACAATAACAAATAATAATGGCGATAGGGAACACCCCTGTCTAACCCCACGTTCTAAGACAATTTCTCTGGATAATTGATTGTTCACTAAATAGCTACTCTTGATATCCGTATATAAAATCTTAACCCATTTAATAAAGTTTGAGCCTAACCCAAACGATTGCAAAGAATTAAAAAGAAAACCCATTTCCACACGGTCAAATGCCTTTTCGTTGTCCAAGGCAATCACAGCTGAAGGGATGCTATCCTTCTCAACCAATTGTATAAGGTCTCTTATTAACATGGTATTGGTTAAAATTGTCCTCCTAGGTACAGCACATGTCTGCTCTGCTCCAATGATTTCTCCTAAAACACTACGTAATTTCAAGGTTAGTACTCTGGATATTATTTTGTACTCTACACATAGTAGAGAAATTGGTCTGTAATTCTGAATTAGACGTCTGTCATTTCGTTTATATATTAGCCTTACGTATGCCCTAGCCATAGTTGGTGGTAAATGGCCTTTCTAAAAAATGTCATTGGCTAATTCTTCCATTATTGGACCTACAAGGTGCCAAAACGTTTGGTAAAATTCAACTGGAAGGCCATCACACCCTGGTGATTTTTCTAGTTTCATACCTTTAAGGGATTTAGTTAAATCTTCTAGTGTTAAGGGTTGATCACAAAATTCACTGCCTGTGTCTGACACCTTTTTGTCTATATTTGCTAACAAATCCAATTTTGCATCTTCATCAATTCCCTCTGACTTGTACAATGACTCATAGTAATTGCATACAATAGTACTCATTTCATTGTTGGTAAAGACGGTTGAACCATTCGGCATGTTTAATGAGCACATCACCTTATCTATTGCCCGTGCTTTTTCTAATGTGCAAAAATATCGGGTTGGCTTTTCCCCTTCTGCGTGCATCTGGGCTCTTGCTCTAATTTGTTCACCCTCAAACTCATATTGTTCTATATCTCTTTTAATTTAATTTTAATTTTAACCAGTAATTCATAATAATTATCTTCACCATTATTTACTTTAGCATTAATTTTCATCAGTGATCGATGTAGTGTTTTCTTGCGTTTGCGTATTTCCCGTGCTTTTCTAATAGCATACTTTCGGGAAACATACTTTAAATCCAGTTTTACATCCTCCCACCATTGCAATGTGCTCTTATATGATGCTATATTATTCTTATAAAACTCTTCTCCCAACAGTGTTGTGTTTAATTTCCAAAACCCAACCCATTTTGTTACCCAATCAGCATTGGCAAAGGTTACACAAATCATGTTATGATCTGAGAATGCGACTAGCTTAATATTAACATCTCTCCAGTACCCTGTCAACAAACTATTGACATAAATTCTGTCCATCCTTGAACCAACTTTACCATCTGCCGAAAAACATGTAAGATCTTTATCATGAGCTTTTGATATGCTATAGGTATCAACTAAATTTTCATTATCACATATTTCTTTTAAGAGTCTATGTGATGTATCGGTAAACGTTAAAGTTGCATTCATGTCATTTTCTTTGTCTACGACACAATTAAAGTCACCACCCATTACTAAGTTTTCAGTGATGTTATCTACTGCTGTTGTAGATATCTCATTAAAAAAATTACGACGTAGTTGATGAGATGCAGGTGCATATATACACAGCAACGTGAAACGTGTTTGTTGTATATCTAGCGTGACTCTCACCCATAAAAAGAAATAAGATGATGTGTATAACCGCCATTATTAAGCTAACTAGATTTTGGTTTTTTCGACCCTCTCTTAGACCATTTACCTATTTTACTCGCAAACACTGCACTACTTAGCTCAACTTTTTCCAAATGCTTATATTTTAATATATCTGAATCATGACGCAGATGCCTATATTTAACCCCTTTTGCCGTCACATATGGAACTAACACCTCTCCTGCCTCTGACCTGTACATGGCCATCTCGTCGGGTGATTTAGAACTCTGTGTTTGAATGGATATATCGGATTCAGTGACTGACATATTATCGTCTTCTATATCACTTTCCTCTATTTCTGATTCAGTACTATCTCCATCTTTCTGTCGCTTTGTTCCACTCAATCGATCCGAGACACCAATTGTAGTGTATTGATGTGAACACGTAGCCCTATTAGAGCAATTAAACTTTATCTGATTCTGATGGCTGCTGCCCGGACTCTCTCAAAAACATCCTCAAGTGCATGCGCTCTCACCAGCTTCATTATATCCAATGCTCTATATCAAAGGTCAGTTCTGGCCCAGCTCTCGTGCTGTACAAACCGTTATTCAAACCATGTATCATTCTATATCATAGTCAGTAAGATTAGTAAAGTTAATATACCTTACAACCACGCTTGTTTTGCTTACATAATACTATAAATGGCGACGACGGAAAAAGTGTTGTAAATCTAGTGTATTAACAATTAACAGTTCAAGTTAATTAAAACATATTTCAGTGTAGCTAATGTTGATTTCTACTGAAGTTGTACAGCTGAATAGTCTAAGTTCACGTGTACCATTACTGGACAATATCCACCATGGCTATGTATATAGACTTTGGTTTACCGGCTTTACCTCCATTCGATGCAGATGCAGATCATGCATCATTGGGCTCCAAGTGGAAATCTTGGAGGGATAGATTTACAATATACTTGGATGCTATCGGTAGGAACATTTTTTGTTGTGGACAAATGTGCTGGATCGTTATTAGGTTACAGAACAGCAACTGAACTTGGACTAATCGCCTTGCCTAATGTTGATAATTTCCCAATGGCTACTATTCAACAATCAGCGTCATTGACAAAAGACAGTTTCACTAACGATTCCGTTATTTCGTACTACGATCCTGGAAAGGAAATCGAAATAATCGTAGATGCTACTGTAGTAGGTCTCGGTGCATTTCTTACACAGAAAGATTCTGTCCAACAAACAAATATTGTAGCGTATGCGAGCCGTACATTAACCGAGGTGGAGAAACAATACTCTCAGATAGAGGGCGAAACTTTGGCAATCATATGGGCCTGTGAACGTTTCCATAGTTATATTTATGGAAAAAATTTCAAAGTGATAACAGATCACAAAAAACTGCAATCACTATTTAATAAACCAACAGCGGAACTACCTGTCAGAATCGAGCAATGGCAATTACGACTACAACCTTATGACTTCAAAGTGTTTTACCGACCAGGTGCTCAAAATCTTGCCGATTACCTATCATGGTATCCGTTGTCATCGCATACGCGTGCAGACATAACGATGACATCATGAACATATTAAAAGAAGCGAGCATTTTTGGAATAAACCTGACACAGATCTTCAGCCGTTTCGTCACCGTTTACACAAACCATTCAACGAATAATACACTTTCTGCAATAGGCCTGTCATCAGGCATAATAATTCCACCTGGACCACGTATGTTACTCGCTATTACGTGTAGAACTAATAACGGAATAGTATATACCAAATTTGCAATCAAGGGAATATAACCTACCGTTATATTATATAACATTATTAGGGGCCAATCAGTGCAGATAGGGACATAATAATTCCCTTGATTGGCTAGGGGAACTGTGTAGTCAGCGCATCCACAGTAAGTTCGTTTAAATTGACCCTTTGAAATTGCGAATATATCTGTCATATATCAGTTCATGGAATAGTCAATTGTTTCATTATCTATAATATAACTGCACAGTTTCTTACTGTAGACAATTATTCAAAAGAGGGGAGAGATGTAGTGTATTGATGTGAACACGTAGCCCTATTAGAGCAATTAAACTTTATCTGATTCTGATGGCTGCTGCCCGGACTCTCTCATAAAACATCCTCAAGCGCATGCGCTCTCACCAGCTTCATTATATCCAATGCTCTATATCAAAGGTCAGTTCTGACCCAGCTCTCGTGCTGTACAAACCGTTATTCAAACCATGTATCATTCTATATCATAGTCAGTAAGATTAGTAAAGTTAATATACCTTACAACCACGCTTGTTTTGCTTACATAATACTATACCAATTACTTTCTCTATATTATTTAAATCGTCTAGATTGAGTGTACTCAGTGGAAAATCAAAGTTAGTTTCAGTATCTTGCGACCTGAAATTAAAACTCTCTTCCAGAGGGTATTGATCATCATCTTCAACTTGTGCGGAATTAGCCTCTTTGACATCAGACTTGGATTGACTTGTTACTGGAGTAAGACTTAGCCCCTCATCTAGAACCTCTATTTCATCGCCTGCAACTACAGCGATTGGATTCTTAGTTTTTTCACCATGCTTCTCATTAACATGGACTTCAGCTACAATCTCAGCAACTACTGGTTCGATGACATTTTCTTTAGCAACGTGCTTCCCATTAAACTGGATTTCAGCTACAATCTCAGCAGCCACCCGTTCTATGACATTCTCTTTAGAGACAACTTGCTCAGCACTTTTATCAGCACCATTTTTGATATATTTGTTCTGCGGGCATCGCCACTTAAAATGATCAGATGATCCACAAACTAGACATTTGCTTTTATTAGGGCAATCTGTTGCAAGATGTTCTGTGCTTAAGCAGATTCTACACTCTTTGATTTGCCCCCTGTACCATAATGGCAAGATAAATCGACCATCTATCGTGACCTTACTTGGGAGAGGTTGTTCTACCTTTTCAAACCAAATTCTTCTGATGCCATTTTCTAAGGTTCGATCAAATGGATAGGTCTCGTTTTCTACTTTGTCCACTTTGCCATACTTGATCAATTCATTGATAACACGTTCATCTGGGATCTCTAATGGAACCTTCATCTTGACTAATAGACGATCAGAATCTATTTCCTCCACATTACACACCTCACCCTTCACGACAAGGACCTCGTCGAGCAACATTTCCTTCATACTTTAATTAACTACGGTGACATTCCATACAGATTTGGAAACGTTAATGAGACCTTGAAGGACC
Source organism: Chaetoderma sp. LZ-2023a (assembly GCA_034401795.1). Taxonomy (NCBI): domain Eukaryota; kingdom Metazoa; phylum Mollusca; class Caudofoveata; order Chaetodermatida; family Chaetodermatidae; genus Chaetoderma; species Chaetoderma sp. LZ-2023a. Next base: position 12,250,232 of record CM067359.1, read on the forward strand.
CGTGGCCCTGCCCTAACTACATCCTTCAACCCATGATACACCTCAATTGCCGAAACACCCCAAGCCGTTGTCGTGATTTTAAGACTCAGGCTACGCTTATAAGAGGTTGCCATGGTGTTTTATTAAAAGAGGAAACCCATACTACTACAATATATAAGAGGTAATACAAATATATAATACCAAGACGTCAGGGAAAGAGCTAAACACTAAATAAATAGTGTCGCCTTTTGAAACCCTGACACCTACCAACAAATATACGAATAGATAGTACAGTCGTATATTTGTTAGTTTGAACCACTTTCTAAGTGGTTCACTAACACCTAACCGATTAAAGTGGTTTCCTAATGCATACTAACATATTACAGTCATATATTTGTTAGTCTGTTCGAGTTGACCGGGGACAGCCAACTGACTAAACAAATTTATATAATCAAAGTACTAGGCTTGCGCTTACAAATGACAAAGGAATAAAATCAACTCACTCAAGCGATCTTGCCAAAATATAATGCGCTAGCCAACGAACTATGGAAATAGGATACTGGCGCGGGAAAAAATGTATTGCATTGACCACAGTAAGGTGCGTCCTATTAAATGGCGGAATCCGCCAGCTAAGAGGAGTGCCTTTAGCAAATGGAGACACAAAATCCGCTCCAACCAAGACAAGAATTTACAAATTAAAAATAAAGTTTGAAAGGAAATACTAATACGAAATATTTGTATAAAATTTATCTACAAAATCGCGCTAGAAACTAGGAAATTCGGGCAGCAATTGCAGAGCTAAATAAACGTGTGCGTTCACTACTACTACTACTACTACTACTACTACTACTACTACTACTACTACTACTACTACTACTACTACTACTACTACTACTACTACTACTGCTACTACTACTACTACGACTACGACTACTACCACGACTACTACTACTACTACTACTACTACTACTACTACTACAACTACTACTACTACTACTTTTTTTTTCTTTCTTTTTTGAAAATCCGACGCTGACGCAGTCGGATACACTTCCCGGAGGAACTCCTTTAAAAAGGCTTGCAAAAATCGGTTGAAATAGCAGGCTTTATTAATAGAATAACAATACAAACCTAACATGTCAAAACAGTGCGAGCTAAAATACTCTATTATCATATACCACAACCGTGGCATAACTACATAGAAAACATAATTAATAAAGAGCTGATAACATAACATAATTCAATAAAGACATTGCTATTTGCACACCGTGTGGTAGTAGGCCCAAATGGCGAGCATAGCTAACCAACAAGTGGTAAAGCCACTCATCAATAATTAGCAGTAAGCTACTGCTAATCATTGATGCCATTGAGCCGATTCATGACCGGTAGGCTAAGTAGATCATATGTAGTTTAACGTAGCACACCGTATAGTAGTAGGGCCAAAAGGCGAGTGCAGCTCGCCAACAAGTGGTGAGGTGACTCGTCAATAAATAACAAAAAGTCACTCATTGACGCCAGTTAGCCAATTATTAAATACCCAACGGACGTAGTAGCCTTTATATAATATAATGCACAAAGCAAACGTATACAAACTATGACTACTTAGATGGCGCTCTGGGTTCACATTCTAAATTTACTTCATTGTAAGTTTTTTGCAAATTACCCTGGAACAAATACACCTACAGTAAATATTTACAACAGGAAGCTAATTGTAAGATATCATACTCTGTTAACTTGAAAATCGGATCACCTCCAGAATATTGACATAATGCTCATTTGATATTTAAATATTCTGATCCCAAGGTTAGGATATGAGTCAAGATTAGAGTCTCCTAAGGCATTACAATTTTAAAATAAAGGCAATTAAATTAAATTAAAATAGCATTTATCAATATACAACAAGCAGCGAGTGTGCTAGCTTATACAGGTTCCGCTTCTGATATTTTTAGATATCCGTATTCAATTGATACTAGGCCAGTTTTGCACCATACGTCTTTAAATCTACTTTCTCTCCCATGTTCTACTAGCCTCTAAAATTCACAATGAATGCAGTTTATCAACAATGATCGAAATATAGCCTGTATGGCTCTCTGATGGTTGTTGCTGGTTTTATCTCTGGCCTCTGAACACCGATGCTTCCAGATGGCCCACACTCCTACAGATAACAGGGTTATTAACAATTTTTTCTCCTTGCTATTAATGATTCGTCCGATAGTTGAGCAATCTTTGAAGAAAATTGTTTCAGCCACTAAATTCACATATTTGGTTCCAAATCTAGCAAGGAGCATATTGATATATACCCAACAGCCTTTAGTTATGCGACACTGAGTAAATAGATGGTCTATCGTTTCCTCCTCAGTATTACATAATAAGCACCGGTCTGTACTTGATATTTTACACATATAAGTAAGATGACCGACCCATAGCCTTTGATGGAGTAATCGCCATGCCAGGTCCCGTGCATTTCCTGGTAGACAAGGTAGATATATTGCTTTCCAGGCATTTTTCCAGTTCTTTGGCGTGCATCCTAAATTGTTCCAATGCCTAACCACAATAGGAGTCTGTCTCCGACTTTGCATTAGAATTCTATACCAGTCTCAAAATGCCATGTTGTATTTTATATGTACTGACATAAATACTAATGTTGGTTGCAACATATCAATGTTGCCACGTGCTTTCGGCAATTTGAACCATACAGCAGGTATTGCATTCTTTATTCTAACAAATAAGCGCTGAGCATCAATATGTCTCATTGATGTTATTCTTGCTACATCTTGCATCGCAATCCATTTACGAGATTTCGGATTTACCAAGTCACGTAAATATTGAATACCATTTTTGGCCATAGAGGGCAAATATAACACATCTTCATTATCACGAATCAACTCGTTGCCCCCAAAGACGTTGCTCTAAGGCATCGTCCCAACAATTGGGTTGTGGCATTGATCGTGTAAATATTTTTAAGGCTTCGAGCTGTTCTTTATATACATTTGGAATCTTTTGATGATTAGGTGGCAATTTATTGCACATAAATAAACATTCTACTGGAAATGGGTCAACGTACCTTTGGAGAAGTGCCCTTGAAACACTTGACCAAGATGAGTTTGAAGTAAGTAACTTATTCAAGAATTTCAATTTTAAAGAAGCACACTTTGCTGAAACATTAACCAAATCCAGGCCTCCGGCATGCTTTTCATTGGTGAGGATTGACTGTGATACTAAATGGGCTTTGTCCTCCCATAAGAAGGACAAAAGTAGCGTGTTGATCTTTGACTCCACTGATTTGGGCATATGAACTACAGAAGCGGTATACCACAGTCCAGATGAAATTAAATTATTAAGGACAAATGTCCTGCCAAAGACAGTTAGGCGACGTCGTTTCCAATTTAGTAATGCACACTTTAGCTTGGATATCCTTTCTTCCCAGTTTAGTAATACATATTGTTCTCTACTAAAGTAAATACCCAAAATTTTTATGACATCATTTGAGCAGTTAATATCCATCACATTATCAGTTCTGCCCTTCCAATCGCCCAAAAACAATCCCTTAGATTTATCTTTATTGAGTTTAAGTCCTGATGCCTTTTGAAAATCTGTTAATACTCCATTTAAAATTCTAAAATCTGTATTTTTACCCGCAAACACAGTCGTATATTGAGAAACCTTTAGTGGCCTTTATACGCCACGTATACATATTCCTTGAAAGTCATTGCGTTGCCTCAATGTGGCCCCCAACGAGTCCATAGCTATGACGAATAGAAGCGGGGACAGTGAGCAACCCTGTCTGACACCTCGTTCCAACACTACAGGTTTGGATAGCTGATTGTTAACTAAATAGCAACTTGTTATATCAGTATATAAAATATTGACCCATTTAATAAATCTTGAACCAAAGCCAATATGGTCTAAAGACTTAAACAAGAAATCCCATTCTAGTCTGTCAAACGCCTTCTCGTTATCAAGTGCTATTATTGCTGCTGGGATACAATCCTTTTCAACTAATTGTATAAGGTCCCGTATAAGCAAAGTATTTTTTAATATTGATCTTCCTGGCACAGAGCAGGTTTGATCCTCATGAATGACTCCGCCTAGGACTGCGCCAAGTTTTAATGTTAGTGCCCGAGTAATAATCTTATAATCTACACAGAGTAGAGAGATTGGTCTATAATTCTGTATTTTATTTCTGTCACCCCTCTTGTATATAAGCCGAACATATGCTTGGGCCATCGATGTAGGGAGATGCCCTTGCTTAAAAATGCTGGTTGCTATTTCTTCTAATACTGGCCCAAATATGTGCCAGAATGTTTGATAAAATTCAACTGGAAGTCCGTCACATCCAGGAGACCTTTCTAACTTCATACCTTTGAGGGATTTTGTCAAATCATCAATTGTTATTGATTGGTCATAGCTTTCGCGACATGACTCTGGAAGTCTTTTCGTTATATTAGCTAAAACATCTCTAGTTGCAGTTTCCTCGCTTCCCTCAGATTTATACAATGATTTGTAAAATTCGGATACTGTTTCAATCATTTCTGCATTTGAGCACACTGATACTCCATCATTAGTCTTCAGTGAGCGCATTAATTTCTCTAAACCTCTTGCTTTTTCCAAGTTACAAAAGTAACGTGTAGGCTTTTCGCCCTCGGTGTGCATTTGTGCTCTTGACCTTATTTTGGCGCCATCAAACTGATATTGCTCTATTTCATTTAGTCTACCTTTTAATTTAACTAATAGTTCGTAATAATTATATTCCCCATCATTAATTTTCTTATTAATTTTACACAACGACCTCTGAAGCGCCTTTTTACGCTTTCGTATTTCACGTGCTTTCCTAATGGAATACTGCCTTGAAATATATTTCAGGTCTGATTTAGCATCTTCCCACCAGTCTGTTATACATTCATATGAACCTCTTCTATCATCCCAATGCCTCCAACAACTTTCCACACATTTGCGGTAGCAACTATCTCGTAGCAATGCTACATTAAGTTTCCAAAATCCATCTCCTCGTTTGACCCAGTCAGCATTGTCTAATGTGATGGAAAACATATTGTGATCAGAGAAAGTTACTGGTTTTATGTTAGTTTTACACATGTAACCTTTCAATGAACGTTCTACATAGATCCTGTCTAACCTTGAAGCTAACCTTCCATCGGTTGAAAACCAAGTAAATTCCTGGCCTTCTGGATTTTCAATCCGATAAGTGTCTAACAAGCTTTTATTTTCACAAATGTGTTTCAAAATATTATGCGATGTGTCATTAAAATTAGACCTAGAGTTTCTGTCTTTAGCCTCGTCTAATATGCAATTAAAGTCACCGCCCATAATTAGGTTTTCAGGCGTTCTGTCTTGAATTATTGTGGAAACATCTTTTAGAAATTCACGGCGCAATTGATGAGAGGTAGGTGCATAAAGGCACATCAAATTTAAACTTGTGTTTAGTACATCAATTGATACACAAATCCATCGTCCATTTGGATCTGATGACGACGATATAACGTCAACATGGTTGAGACAGCGGGGCAGGATAAGAATGGCCACTCCCGCACTATTATCTTGTGATAAAGAAAAAAAAATCTGCCCTTTTGAAATATCTTTGAGAGATTCATACACTTCAGCTTTTTGAATTTTGGTCTCTTGTAGAAAAGCAATATCAACTCTCTCATTTGCTAATTCTTCAAGTAAGTGGCCCTGTTTGAATTCGGTATTTAATCCTCTGCAATTGATGGTGCAGATAATCATAATTTGTAAAATGATGTTTACATCCGCCATCATTAGATTAACTAGATTTGTTTTTTTAGCTCGTTTCTTAGACCATTTACCTAATTTTCCTGCGAATGCAATATTTCCTAGTTCTACCACAGACAAATATTCATATTTGGAAATATCAGAATCATGGCGCAGTAGACGATATTTCACGCCTCTCGCCGTTACATATGGCACTAACACTTCACCCCCTTCTGATCGGTACATTACCATTTCATCTTTCATCTGTGAACTCTGTGTTTGAATGGACACATCTGATTCTGCAACTGACATTGTATCATCATCCATATGATTTACTTCAATCTCAGTTTCTGAGCTATTGTCTTCTTTATGACGCTTATTGCTACTTAAGTAACATTTGGCAGGAGCATCATTTACCATATCTTCAAGCTGACTTAAATCAAGTGGGCTTAGCGGAAAATCAACTGAACTTTCTGTCTTCTGAGTCCTAAACTTATCCTGTCCTAATTTTAATTCATCTTCTAAGGAATTGTAAACTGGCTCTTCTGTAAGATCATCATTTTCCTGCGTGTCTTTTACAGCAACGTTGGGCTCCACTGCATTTTGAGTATTTTCTTGACTTAAGGTTAAACCCTCCTCTAATACATGAATTTCATCAACTGTAGTTACTTTAACAGGATTTGATGATTTGTTTGTGTCATTTACAGTGGCATGAACCAAAACAACAGCTTCCGTAGCGGTTGCCTCAGAAGCATTTGACTCAGTTGCATCCTTTAATGGGCGATTATCTCCTGATACTGAGGGCTTGTTTTGATTTTTTGGACAGCGCCATTTAAAATGGTCAACTGAACCACAGAGCAAACATTTGTTTCGATTGGGACAATCTGTTGCCAAATGGTCAGTACTTAGGCAGATCCGGCATTCTTTAATTTGCCCTCTATACCATAAGGGCAGGACAAAGCTGCCATCAAGCGTCAATCTGCTTGGTAAAGGCCTATCCACTTTATCAAACCAAATACGTCTTACACCGTTTTCTAGCGTTCTGTCAAAGGGATACGTTTCCCGTTCAATCTTTTGCACTTTGCCATACTTCTTGAGTTCACTCATGATTCTGTCATCTGGAATTTCTAGTGGAACTTTCATCTTCACTAGCAACCTATCTGACTCGATTTCATCTACGTTACAAACTTCACCTTTTACAATAAGAACATCTTCCAGAAGCTTTTCCTTGACCCCCTCATTTGACACTGTTACATTCCATACAGTTTTAGTAACATTGATAAGCCCCTGCAACGTAGCAGGTCCCGCGCCAACGACGTCTTTTAACCCATGATACACGTCGATAGCCGTGACACCCCACCCCTTAGTTGTTATTTTAAGGCTTAGGGTACGCTTATAGGTTGCCATGGTGGTTTATCAAAGGAGGAACCCCATACTACTACAATATATAATAAATATATACTTATATAACACCAGGACGTCAGGGAAAGAGCTAAACACTAAATAAATAGTGTCCCCTTTTGAAACCCTGACGTCTACCAACAAATATACGAATAGAGAGTACAGTCGTATATTTGTTAGTTTGAACCACTTTCTAAGTGGTTCACTAACACCTAGCCGATTAAAGTATACCAACAAATATATGAATAGATAGTACAGTCATATATTTGTTAGTCTGTTCGAGTTGACCGGGGACAGCCAACTGACTATAAGGATTTATATAGTTAAAGAACTAGGCTTGTGCTTACAAATGACAAAGGAATTAAATCCACTCACTCAAGCGATCTTGCCAAATATAATGCGCTAGCCTACGAACTATAGAAATAGCAGACTGGCGCGGGGAGAAATGTATTGCATTGACCACAGTAAGAGGAGCCCTATTAAATGGCGAAAACCGCCAGCTAAGAGGAATGCCTTTAGAAAATGGAGACACAAAATGCGCTCCAACCAAGACAAGAATTTACAAATTAAACATAAAGTTTGAAAGGAAATACTAATACGAAATATATGTATAAAATTTATCTACAAAATCGCGCTAGAAACTAGCAAATTGGGGCAGTAATTGCAGAGCTAAATAAACGCGTGCGTTCACGTCGACTACTACTACTACTACTACTACTACTACTACTACTACTACTACTACTACGACTGCGACTGCTACTACTACTACTACTACTACTACTACTACTACTACTACTACGACTACGACTACGACTACTACTACTACTACTACTACTACTACTACTACTACTACTACGACTACTACTATATAATATACATGCATTTTACTGTATACTACTAATACTGCCACAATCATTATGTACAGTTTATCCTCATATTCCCTTGATACGCCTGAGTGTAAATAAAGTGAACTTGAACGTGAACTTGATTGCCACGACGAATGATATATAATAACACTTAACAACATTCTTTGCCACATATGGGTGTGGGACATCTAGCATTTCTGTGATGTCATGTTGAATTGTTGAAATACATAATAGTCCATGGATGGTATCTTAACTGGTCTTAATGAGTTACTAGGCACCAAATACTAGGGTAAACCCCTAAAACATCAGCCGAATATGAATCGTTAATGACTTATTGCCATTTTAGGTTTGGGAGCGGTGACATTGGGCGCATCATGGCTAAGTCACCAACAACTTTCAATCAATTGTTTAAAAAAAAAAGCTTGCAGGTTCAGTGGTATTGGCCATTGAAATAATTGTTTGGTGCCTTGCGGCCGTCACACAGTTATAGAATTCCTGGATAGGCCCTTGATGCTGCTGGAGTGAAGGCGTTCGGCGGAGAGAGTGAGAGAGAGAGAGAGAGAGAGAGAGAGAGAGAGAGAGAGAGAGAGAGAGAGATAGAGGGAGAGAGTGAGAGAGAGAGAAAGGGAGAGAGAGAGTGGGAGACAGAAAGAGAAAGAGAGAGAGAGACAGAGAGAGAGAGAGAGAGAGAGAGAGAGAGAGAGAGAGAGAAAGAGAAAGAGAAAGAGAGAGAGAAAGAGAAAGAGAGAGAGAGAGAGAGAGAGAGAGAGAGAGAGAGAGAGAGAGATGTTAATGTTAGGGTATGCTTTTCTCAGAAATAAGGCACATAATCTTCTGACCATAAACGAAGATGAAAATATTCCTAGTTATTTTGTTCGACCCATATGTTGAGCGAGTTGTGAATTATTCTAACTTGCTCCAAGGGATTTCAAATAAAAATATTTATGCTGGTAGTTTGTGTGAATTCTCTAATGACCATTCATTGATGTATTTACTCAGTGACTGTACTACGAATCTCCACTTCTTTCTATCGTCTATCGTCACATCTGCGATATACAGTGACGTGTGAACGTGTGGAGGGTCACCATCAATTTCATCCGATGTCTTTCAGCGAGACAATAATCGGCTTATTTATATAACGAGATTTCTTTGGGGATGTCAGGACGTATGAAGACATTAGCACGTGATTATTGACGCCGATTCTAATAAAGATTACTTCACTCCAGTTAAAACATATGTTTTTGTGTAGCGCGGTATCAAAGGTCGATCAATCTGACACTGCCCAATGGCAAACCTTTCAACAAAGATGTTTCCAATAACTCTATTCTGCCTGAAATTCTCCAGACTACATATTCCATGGGGATAACTCTGGCGATGTGGAATATTCAGAAAACAATTTTACTGAAAGTTGTTGGTGGCTAAGCCACCACCAACTTTCAGTCAAATTTTTCCAGAATATTCTACATCTCCAGAGTTATTGCCCATTGAAATTATTGTTTGTCGGCTCGCAGCATAGATGTTTCCATTAGCTAATGGGAAGTAATGAGCGTGGATTAATGATGATTGACTGATTGAAGCTGATTCTACAACACGTTTGCGCTACCAGAGATATTCTTGTTCCTGTAAAGATAAAGTGAAGATTTCTGGAGTTGCTGTCGAGGTAGAAGCTTATATATTTAGTTGGAAAAAAATGATCGTTTAAAAATGTTACAACTTTCCGATGAGACGATAGGAAGTGGTATAAGCGTTTGGGCAAGCGATTTTGTGTGACGCAAACTGATTGCTTTGAGTTTTTGCATTATATGTCTAGCATGTTCAACATGATAATTTTATTCAATGTAGCAGCGATTGATTATGCTGTCAAGGTTATATTTAAATGCCACATTCTATCACCTGAATGGCTAGCATAAATTTTTTTAAAGCCTTCATTTAAAGGTGCACATTCACACGAAATGCTTGAAAATTAAATTGTTAAAATTGTATACTTTTAGATGCTTAATTTGTGTATCACAATGTAAGGAAACGAAATAAGTCTTAGCATGTGGTAATTTCATTACGTATGAATTAACATAATTTCTTTTAGTTGTAAAATTGAATTAGAGATACGAGTTATTTCAAATTCACAACAATTAATTATATTAATTTATACGCAATGTAATCATTATGTGCTAAGATTTATTTCGTTTCATTGATGTATACAATCTAAGCGTTTAAATTACACAATTTAAAACATTTTATCTTCAAGATTTTCGGTGGGAATGTGCACCTTTAAATATGGTAGAAAGATTATAATTTATTTTGAAATCAATAACTAACATCGTCTGAAGGTAACTGATCTATCGCTAATGGACGGACATTCTGCATATATGCTCAGGAAGGGTAAATATGTACACGCGGAGTCATGTTGATGAGGCTGTCCGTGTGTACACTGAGGCGACACGCGACATGTTGATGAGGCTGTCCGTGTGTACACTGAGGCGACACGCGACATGTTGATGAGGCTGTCCGTGTGTACACTGAGGCGACACGCGACATGTTGATGGGGCTGTCAGTGTATACACTGAGGCGACACGCGACAATGATGAAACAAATAAAAGGCACCAAAGATAGGAGACGAAACGTGAAAATAGCTTTATCACAGAATAACGCTTCTAATCCATTATATAGCATTAATGCCACTGTGGGTGCGTTTTCGGGACTGACTTGGTTAGTGGATTTACGGACTTGGTTCGAACCATATAGATAACAAGTACACATATTGATGCAAAACATCAATGGCAAATAGCGTGGCCGGAGATTATTATAATTCAAGTTGAGTTTCAAATTCATAAATATAATATACAATTTGCAGTAGCACAACAGGTTGTCCACCAAAGACAGTGACTATATCTAGACCTTGGACCCCTACATAGAGCAACAAATAAATTATACATTTAAAAATAGCACGGCACTATATAATATAGGACGACGTGAGCTTCAAGTTAAGTTCAATGCACTATAAAGATATAGCCATTAGACGTGTGATAAATTGACAATATATTTGGAGGACAGAGGGAAATTAGTTTATCTTGTTATATTAACATTCAATATTACATAGGTTCTGACTATCATTTACAGTTTCTTACCTTTCCCATGTAGTGCTGATGGTGGTTGCGATTGTAATAATGATAGTTTCTTGGTAGAATCATATCTTTAAGATGGTTGTAATGGCATCGGCCTTTGATAGGATTAGGTATGGGCTATAGGAAGAAGCAGATTATATTTTGGGGCAGTCCGTCCATCTTTCCGTCCATCTTGTTGACCATTTGCGTAAATTCTGGAGTTTTTTGTTTGATACTTCAGATTCTATCTGGAGCTAAATTATAGAATATATAGAAAGATTTTCAGATTATTGCAAGATATACTTAATGCTAGAATTGTGTAATATCAAGTGAGTTCTAGATGGTATTATGTTCGAAAGCCTGGGTGCAAACCGAGTACAGAGATTCTGATACTGAATATATAGTAAATTATTAGTATTTGATAACTGCAGTCACGACTAAATTGCGTATTTCGAAATTACTTCATAGTAGAATTTTTTAACTCTATACCTTATTAGCGCATTCATATATATCTATGTAAACATATCGGTGAAATTCTGGAGCCAAACCTATTACAAGCAATATGCCAGGACCTATCGACATCTCTCTGATTGTGGCTAATGTGAACCAACTATCTTTGAATGGGGACATATTGTGAATAAGTAACTACATGGACATACTTGGTAATTATGATATCATTTAATGGTAGAAGCATGCAATATCTCGTACAGCACTGGTACATAATAATGCATATAGAGTTCTGCATGGCTAGATGTTCGAAAACTGGTTACAAACAGAGTACATAGATATCGGTACGTAAATTGTTGGCATCTGACAACTTTTGGTCGCTACTAAGTTGTGTATTATAAAATTACTTTACGGTGGAATTTCTTTAAATCGATATTATATTAGCGTATTTATATATCTATCTGACATTTTGGGGCCAAACTTATTACAGACAGTAGGCTACCGAAAACCATGGATCTGCCGAAACTTGTGCAAATTTTTGCCATGGAATTGTGTGCTACGAAATTACTTTATGGTAGACATTGTTAAGCTTGTTACGTCATTAGCGTATTCATATACCGATCTGACCATATGTATGAATTTCGAACCGAATTTTGGCCAAACTTGTTGCATACAGTATGGTAGTGAAAGTCACTGGTCTGCCAAGATTTAAGCCAATTTTCGGTATGGAATTGCAGACTATGGAATTATTTCATTGTAGAATTTGTTTCAATTATGATTATAGCTAGCAATGATATGATATCATATTGTTTACAGCTGAAAGTAATTTAAGCTAAATTATACTTTTTAAACTCAAGTTTATGTGGGTGAAAATCTGGGGCCGAGCATAACCTACAGACAATAGGGCAGTGAAGACTGTGAATTGGCTAAAATTTATACACTATCTCGAATGTTCAGCCCAGTGTTTTATGCCATAATACATAAGGGGAATGAAACAAACACTACTGTCTAAATTTGGTGAAGAATGTTAAAATATTTAGATATTGAATGTCCATTTGTAGGCCAAGAGAAGACTGTTTTTGCAGATTTGCCACTGGAATCTGGAATGACTGTCTCGAGAGTCATTCCAGTGGAACATTATCAAGAACTGTCTCCTCATGGCCTGCAATTTGACATTGCTCAAGGTCACTGTAGGGGTCGGTTTGAACAGCTATGCTATGAGGCGGTTAAAATACAATAAGAGATTATGATAGGCCTATGAAGATTTTAAAACTAATTTGACTAGATGCTGTCGGTGCTTAGAGCAGCAGCACAGTTAAGTTAGTTTCAAAATATTCAACAGAATGTTTATTAAATAGTAAAGACATACAATTCGCACAGCTTACATACTTTTCAACGTTCCTGATAGCCATAGCTACGTCATTCATTACGTATTTTGACTCTGACGGCAGCCTACATGTGACTTAATTGATTATGATGTCAACACTTGCGTGACAGGTTGGATAACCTATACCTTCTTTCCATAAAAGAATCGGTCTTTTGCGATTGGGTCTACTTGCGTCTGGCAGGGCAATGCTAACTATCTGAATATACCTATAGCTAAAATATGTGGTCATTTATTACAAGTGGGTGGACCACACATTACTAAGTGGTATTGGCCGTTTAATGATCAAATTTGTTCATGACAATTTCAAAGGTGGGGTCGATTTCTAGCTAAGCTCTGTCCGTTCTTTCGGCGTGTTGTAATCAATTTATATACTTTGATTCATGACTTCCCAGAATCCCAATTTCAAGGTAACTATACAGGTAAGGTGTTGAATATTCTGAAACTAATTTGCTTTTGCTGCCTATTGTCGTAACAGTGGCCGGTCAAAGTGCCAATTAATTTCAAAATATTCAACAGAATGTTGATTAAAAAGTAAAGACGTAACATTTGTACACTTGACGGACTATTCAATATTCACGATGGAGCTAGAGACGTCATTCACTAAGCATTTTGAGTTTGACGCCTGTGAAGCTTTTATAGGACGCATTTGATAATGGTAAAAAAACATACACCGCCCAGGAAAATTAGTTTCAAATGTTCAACAAAATGTTGATTAAGGCCATACAATTCGTACAATGCCCAGTCAAATTAGTATCAACATATTCAACAGAATGTTGAATATTGTCTGTATGTCCACATGATTTGTCAATAAAGATTGTTTGTTTGCTTAGTTTTTTAACACACTGGCGACACGATGACTTCAATTTCTGTACTAACCTCCCCAACGGAGTGCACCCGTTAGTCATCATTTCCCCGGTCAGGGATCGAACCATCATCCTGCAATTCCGCATAGCATCAGCAACCCAGACATCTTTCCGCTGGACCACCGCACCAAGACAAGAATCGGATATAGTGATACACTGCATAATTCATGAGACTATCTTTTGAATGCACACCGTATGGTGTATTCTATGCCCTCACTCGTTCTCCATCACGACACTGGCAGTAGTTGATTGATTGATTGATTGATTGATTAAATCCCGGGGATTAAATCGTAAAGACATAAAATTCGCACACTTGATGGATTATTCAATGTTCCTGATGAAGCTATTTACATCATTCATCTCGTATTTTGATTGTGACGCCATCCTACATATGACGTAAATAATTATGACGTCATATGCTTGGGTGACAGATCAGATCCATCCATTATCATAGAGATATCCTATGCCAATTTGCAAACCATGAGACCGTTGTTTTTGGCACTTTACCATTGGAATGAAAGGGTCAGTTATCGAGCCAGTCATTCCAGTGGTAAATTTTCAAAAATGCCTACCTGTTAGATGTAAATGGTAGTTTCTCATGATTACTACAGAAGCCATTTTGGTCAGTTTGATCGGGACGAGTGTTGAAGTGGAGGTTAAGAGATGTACGTGGGTACAGTGGGACAGATCACAATCCTATTATATATATATATATATATATATATATATATATATATATATATATATATATATATATATATATATATATATATATATATATATATATATATATCGCTCTTGTTAGTGTTATGAGATCTGGCGAGAACGTGAATGACCACAATCCCTCGTGAAAGATGGCAGCGCCGGCAATGGCCCGTTCCACTCTTAGCTATGCCCCGCTCACCTCTAGCTAAACTCCACCCATACTTCACAGTGTTGGGATCGATCGATCCCCGCCAATGCCCTGACTATCAATTTCCTAAAATCTATACAAGTAAGGCGTTGAATATTTTGTAACTAATTTGACTGTGTGCTGTTGCTGTCTATGGCAGCAACAGCACCCAGTCAAATTGGTTTCAAAATGTTCAACAGAATATGTATTAAATAGTAGACATGCAATTCTTAAACGGTCCATTCTAGACACAACCAAGTGAATGCGTAGCGCTGAGCGGCCACCGAAAGAGATGATAGGCCTACACGCACATTCGTCGTAGTAGTCGTGATTTTTATACATACTTTGAACCATGAATTCCCAGAATCACCTTTTCACGGTACCTATGGAGGTGAGCTTTTGAATATTTTGGAGACTAATTTGACTGGGTGCTGCTGCTTATTAAATAGTAAAGCTCTTCAATTCGTACAGCTGAAGGACTTTCCAATGTTCCTGTTGGCCATAGCTACGCCAGTCATTACGTAATTTGACTGTGACGTCACCCTCCTGGGGACGGGTTGGGGTGGGGGTGGTGGGAGTGGACTAATTGATTATAACGGCAAGGCTCTTCAATATCTGACCGCTCTTGCTAAAATATGTGCTCACTTATTACAAGTGATTCGACTGATTAGGCTACGTTATACAGCTCATAAATAAGTTAACATACTTACAAAACATAAACAAAAATCATGTTTTGTTTTGCAAACATTTTACTTTATTCTTTAGATGTTCTATACCATCCGGTAGGCGGTTTTACAGTACAGCTCATACATGTAAATAAGGCACTATATTTGCAAAGAAAAACAGAAATTCCACCTTGCTTTGAAAACGTTATAATTTATTTTTTAGGTCTTCTATACCAAACGGTGTCAGGTTTCACCGAAACTGGGAGATAAAAAACCCTAACCATTATCTTTCTGCTTTCAAAGGCTAGACCTAGTTGTTTCACGGTCAGTACAAGAAAGATTTGTGCAGATTATGTAAACAATAATGCTGAAAATTGTCTACATGTGTGCAGCAACGGTTTACGGCAGCAGTTTCCAAAATGAATACAAGTTATCATATAGTTATCATATGTAGATAACTGTTTGTAATTTCAACGATGTATGCGTTATGTTTTAACGCATTTCTGTCATTCTTACCGCCTCTCAGTATTACCGTATTACCCCTATTTATTTTTACCGTAGATTTGTAGTTCCGTATTTTGCATGCTATTTAAGCAGAATTTCTATTCCAATTAACAAAAAAAATTATTTACTTGAGTTTTGGAGACCATATACATATCTGATCGTCTGCGTCAGATGTCAGTCAGTCAGTGAAGATCCAGCGGTCGAGACATCTATCCTATTACCCCCATAGTGAGCGTATGCGTATGAGCGATCAAGCCAATATATGTATCCTAAATCTATGGTTCCAACTTAAAATAGAAGCACGCTCTATCTATCTCTCTAGTTAGCTGTTGGAGACCACAATCCTTTGCACAAAATGGCCGCGCCTATACGCAGTTCTAGCCACAACCCGAATATAAGCGTAGCCGTGAACGGCCACGCAAATAGCCATAGAGTAGCTATGCCTCTCTCAAAGGCAGACTTGCGTTATCATAGTCTCCAAATAATATGTTTTTATTATTAATTCTATTACGTAGTAGAAGAAAATATCAAATAAATATAGCCAATGCAAGCTTATTTCTGATAAAAAATATATAAATTTGCCTCCGTTCAAATTCTCTTAAAAGATAAGAGTTCGTGATAACTTTTCAACTAAGTACCATGCAATCATGAATGATTAGTCAATACCCACTAATGTTGAGATAGAAAATCTCTTAGGATGGTCAATCTTTGCGCTTGGGGCTGCTTGATTTCCATATCAAAGATGGCCACTGTAGGCAATGTTGGAAATCAAAATTGGTATAACTTAGAAACCAAATGAGATATGTTCAAACTAGAATAATGAATGAGGGGTCATTTCCCACTACTTTTGACGTCCGAAATCTGATAGAATGGCCAACCTTTTGAGCTATATGCAAACTGGAACTAATGCACTTGAAGGAGATGATGACTCACGCCTTTTGCGCTCCTCTCTCTCTTAGCAATTAATTTAATGGTTCCCTATGCCTTAAGAACGCTTCCTGCCAAATATAATTGAAATCGGCCCAGTGATTCTTGAGAAGTCGTTTAAAGGAAAAGTTGACAGACGACGGACGGTCGCCACGACATAAGCTCACTTGGCCTTTCAGGCCAGGTAAGCTAATAATGTATGAGGGGTCATTTCCCATTATCTTTGACGTTCGAAATCTGGTATGATGGTCTATTACGTTTGGGGATAGTTTTGACCTCCAAATCTAAGATGGCGACCGTCAGACATGTTGAAAATCGAATATGTTAATTGATAACACCCCTGCCAAATAAAAAGGCCTTTAGAATGAGGATTCCTTATTCACGTGGGTGCTGGCGTAAGTATGTCTATGATCATAAACTTCTTACATAAGAAACTGCACAGTATCTCCAGCGAGTGAATATCTGAGAGACACCGAGTTTTCTTCAATTATATATGTCCGGTAATCTTCAGAGACCATGAATTACTTACACTGATAAACGCATAATTTCCAATTATGGACTTGATTCAGTTGCCAAGTCAAGCTATTTAAAGGCTATTCTCATTAAAGAATTTGGCCCTTCCGCCCAATGCCATTTACAAACGATTCAAAGGTACCGTGGTATCAGCCATCATGGTGAGAGCCAGTGTGATCGCTGAAGTTTTGGTTGACCAGGCACTATGTGGCAAACATTTCAAACGTGGTGTGCGCACATTGAGGCTTTGCTACAAGATACTGCTTCATTACCCTCCAGACAAGAGCTTGAATGCTTCTCCTATGTCCGAGAAACACCAAACTGCGCTAATAAATCGATGCATCCCGATGTGTCCCAATGAACTGCCGGAAGCCTACACATACGTTGAAATCAGTGAGGAGCTACATAAGCGTGTTTACACTGTCTTCAAGGACTATGACGACTTCCCACTAGTTCAATATTGGATACATTTCTTGGAAATAGTAGAGATTCTAACCGAGAAATGGCATGCCGTTAGAACTCGAAACTGGCATGAGTTCAAATCGTCAATAAAACTCATGCTGCCATGGATGACAATGACACAAACGAACGACACCTTCCAGACTTCATTGCAGCTCCTGACAATCTTCCTGATGAATAGACTGTATATATGGAAATTTTTCTGTTTTCCCAGTCCAGGATGTGGAATCCATACTTTTGCGTGGCCCTTGTCATATTGATTGAGTCAACAATGAATAAAGGTTCGAAGATGAAGTCTGGTTGGCTTGCTATTCTAAATAATGAGAAAACAGTTACTTTCCAACACACGTAACGTTAATGATATAAACAGACAAGCGTCCATCCAATCTCAAGAAAATGCTAAAATGATGCACGCGGATTGCGTGGCACGTAAAATCAAGAGAAATGAGACAGCTGCTCAGGATCTGCGTGTACATCTCATTGACTGCAAGTGCGATCCGTCTGACTATGCCAACCAGACACTTGATTCTCTGCAGTCAGGAATTCCGCGTTCAGAAACGCTTGCTATTGATGTGCAAAGGAAGATGCCACGTGGAAATTGGATGCGTCTTTGGTAGAGAGGGCGTATTCCAAGGGTAAGTCACCGAATGGTTGATGAATCCAAACACGTGCCCCGGAGTAGATGACGACATTTGCAACATATAAGAAGTCAAGATGCAGACAATGATAAGATAAAAGACAGAACAGGTGAAAACAAGAGCCATGGCCTCTGATCTTGGTCTGTCAGAAAACTGTCGTTCTCTCGAACTTGAACTGGTGTTGCAGAATCGTGTGACAGAGGAGAGGCTGGCTATCTTCAATACCAATGTCACGATACGGAAGGTGCAGAACAGCAAGTTGCAAGATAAACTGACCATGGAACCACGACAAGAACCGAATATATATACGATCGTAATTGAGATGTGCCTCATCTGGTGCCTGGCTGCTTCAACCACTGAGGTTTGAGAGAAGACCGATGGTACCAATCACAACTGGGGAGATTATAGAAAGTGGCACAAATATACAGAACGGATCATTTGCATGAACGATCCATCCAATCAAAACCACACAATCAAAGAAAGCACGCGCATGCTGCGTCAGAAGGCTACCAATGAGTTATATATGTGTACATGAAGTCAGAAGATAAGTTTTTCTGCAATCAAAGACATTCATCTTCTCCCTGGTAGACAATACGATTCGCTTGTGGACATTTCTGCAGGCATGATTACAGAACCCTACACACACATCTGCTGTAGTCAGTAGAAATCACCACATGTCAGCCATAGTTTGTATATTCCCATGCAGAGGCTGACACCGCAATGTTTCTCATCTACAGTGTCCTCCTGCCAGAGGGCTATGCAGAAGCTGTCATTCTTAATACAGAGGGCACAGGCAATTACGTACGTGCGCCTAATGTCGCCTATCATATATTGGGAACTTTATGTTTGAAAAGGAAAGCGCAGCTCATTATCGCTCGATGTCTATGCAACAAAGAATTGGTGGCCTGCATCATTCCACTTGATATCCTCACTGGCTGTGATAACAACTCTGACTTCTAAGGCACTACCTAGATGCGAGTGGTAGATTGCATCCAAAGTTGTAAAGAGGCACGTGAACCTTTAGTATTGGGTGACACAGAAATCGCAGTCCCAAAACAAGTGGGCAGCATACGACTAGCATGGGACGAGGGCAGTCTTCACCTCCATCTAAAAAAGACAAATTTCTGCTAAAGCACCCCAATCAGTTTCATCCGTCACACATCTGGCATGGATATCATTTATCTGATGGCCTGTGCTTGCCTGAGCACTACACCCATCCTCCGACTCCCTCATTAATGCATCTAGCCCTGACCCAAACGATAATTAATACATGGACAGTGAAAGTTACAATGGAGATCTCGCTGCGACAATCAGGTATGTGTATAAATCATAGACGTATTATAGGAATAGAAACTGGACATCCGCATACTATGCGGCGAGTTGTCTTGACTGCCGGTGACGCGAGTTTAGTAAAATGTAACTGCGCATGTTCGGGTATCACTACTGACTAACGCAGCCGATCAGCTGCATATATACCCTCCAAAATGGACTCTAATTCATTCTATTTTGGTAATTCGGAAAGTAAATTGAACAGAAGAGAAAATTTACATATTTTAATCAGAAAAAGCATTGTATTGGCTATATTAATCTAACATTTTATTCGACTACGTAATAGATTTAGTAACACAAAGATACTATTTTGGAAACTATTATAAAATACTGAACTCATTCTCATGTGAGAGGGGTATAGCCACTTTGCGACTGCTATATATGCTTTGCCACACAGAGTGCTCGAGAGTACACTGATAATGCGGATTACCAGGCCGGTACTGGACCAATACCCGGCCAATGCAGCCCGTTATTTGCCCGGTACAAGCCCAGCCGCATACATATCAATGTCGTGGTTTAAGGCCATTTACTTGGATGGTATGTTAACCATCTCACTAACGTAGGCAGCAACAGTTCGTACTATGCTCAAAATTTTGAAAGCAATTTGATTGAACATTGATGCTGCCCGAGAAAGCAACAATGTTCAGTAAAATTACTTTTTAAAACTTAGGAACTGCAATGAAAATAACACTTTTCTGCATCATTTAATCAAATGAGTTACATTTCTGATCATATGATCATGCGGTATTACTATGCTATCCACGCTCAATAATGAACCTTTCCACTTTTAGCTATGCCCCGCCAATCTCTAGCTAAGCTCCAACCACACCTCACTCGTGTTGGGAGCGATCGATCTTTGAATTCCCTGACTATCCATTTCCAGAAAACCATATAGGTAAGCTATTGACTATTTTGAAACTAATTTGACTGGGCGCTGTTACTGCCTATTGCAAAAAATCAGTCAAATTAGTTTCATAATATTCAACAGCATGTTGTTAAATACTAAAGCCATACAATTCGTACGTGTTGGAATATTAAGAGTTAAAGCCGGGCCATATATAATGACGTAATGATTGTGACCTCATCCTACACGCAGCTTAGCTGATAATGACGTCATATGACGTCAGATGATAAATGGATAGTCTGGAAAGGTGAATTTACTCATAATGGATTCTTTTGATATTTTCAGATCTGGTGTTCTGGGGGACTACGGCAACGAACTGGTATGGATCAGAACTTCTGCCTGGCGTACAGCATTGGCTGACACCAACTGACCGTAACTGACACTATATGTCGAGGAGGCCGTTTATAATGGATTCGTACAACTATGTTTGAGAGAGTTTTCAGTTATATCACCCTAAAAGTATTCAGCAAGTCAAATTATTGTCAAAATGTTCAACAATTTCCGAGTATGGTTGTTCGGAAGTGGAGATATTGGAATCTCAGCGCTGAAAGAGTTGATTTCTGCCAAATTCAGATATGATAGACGCCAAATTTACAGCAATTTGTGCATATTTATTGGCGTACATCCATCGAGAACTGCAACCTGATAAATGATAATATAATCCCTATACGGTCCCATGTGCTTAATACGTAATCTGTGTTTGTTAGCTTGGAAATAACCCAACCGGCGATATGTAATCACGAACCAGGATATTGAATCTCTCGTGAATATGTTACCCGCCAATTCATCTCCCGGATACTGCTTTAATTGTACTTATAATGGATTACAAAGGAATCTTACAGATAATGACACAACATCTTCACCAGTGATTTCTTACAACCCCGCTCTGGCACGTGTAGAAATCAGCATCCAAGCCATGGTTCTATTTTTGGCGTTATTCGGAAACATCGGTGTGATTGTGGTGTTGTTTTTGCGCGGGAAGAAACTAAGCCGCATGCAATGGTTTATTGTGCACCTCAGTCTGGCGGATATTTTCGTGGCATTATTCAACGTCATGCCTCAAATGATTTGGGATATAACGGTCGTGTTCCATGGTAATAACTTCTTATGTAAATTTGTTCGATTCGTGAATGTGCAGGCGATGTATGCGTCTACGTACGTTCTGTTAATGACCGCTGTTGATCGGTACCTGAGTATCTGCCATCCGTTAACTAGCTACACCTGGATGACGCCCACGCGTATACATATCATGGTTATATGCGCCTGGGTGATGTCCGTCGTCTTCTCTATCCCACAGTTGTTCATATTTTCGTTCAGTAACAGCAACTGTTTGGATAACTTTGATGCTGATTGGCAGATAAAGCTATACGTAGTGTGGATCGCCGTTTCTGTTTATTTCGGCCCGTTCGTGATTCTGACAATAGCGTATTCCTGTATTTGTGTTACGGTATGGCGGAGTACAACGGGGAGAGAATCAGGGACACTTAGCTGTTCACACTCGTCACCTAGAAACGGCGCCATTTCGCTACACAATCGCGAGATGGACGGGTGTGGCGCAGGTAACTCTCCTAGGCTGCCTTTGAAAATTACATACCGTTCAGACAAATCAAAGAATACATTCAATCATACATTATCCACGGAAGATCAGACATCACAACATTTACATAATCCTTCGAGAAAAACCTTGCAGGTATCTCTCACTTCATCGCTACCCAGACACCCGAGAGGGAGCGGGAAAGCTCTATCTAAATCAAAAATCAAAACCATCAAATTGACATTGACAGTAACCATATGTTTCCTGTTGTGTTGGGCGCCATTTTTCATCTGTCAACTCTGGTGGGCATTTGACTCCCAAGCACCAATTTCAAGTAAGTATTATTTACGATTTCAATGTAATATATACAAAGTATACTCTCATCTCTTGTGTTAGCGGATAATGTATATGTGCGTATCCTCTGTAAGCAGTAGTATGGCAGTGACCAGAGTCGCATTAAGGCAAGGGCTAACGAAGCCACAGTCCCAGGGCGCCCCCAGAATAAGGGGCCACAAATAAAAAAATATATTGCATTTTACCCAATTGCACCTGTAATCCCAGTCAGGGGTCTAGGAAGTTACTAACGTTCTTGGACCTTTGGGTCTGAAGTATGGGTGGGACCAAAGCCTAGGGGTCGCTACACAATGAGAGAGGAAACCCCGGAGGTGGGTGGGTGGGTGGAGCTATCGGCCCTCGTCACCCCTCCATATTTCTACGCCTATGATCCCAGTATCTTACAGTAATGATGTATGTAAGATGTTCAATACTTTGAAACCAATTTGACTGGAAGCTGCTGCTCCCTTAGGCAGAAGCATCTATCTGCCGTCAAATTAGTTTCAAAATAGTCAACAGCATTTTGACACGTATCGTATCTAATATGTGGGAGCAGTAACAGCAGCAGCAGCAGCAACAGCTGTCATCCCATCCTCGACCCACCCGATAAGGGGTCCCCCACAACTAATTCGGCCTGGCCCTTAAATAAGCTTAATCCGGCTCTGGTAGTGAAGCATCGAACTACGATGAGCGAATACCATAGCAGAGATGGTCACCAAATTTTCAATGATCGGACGGACGTAAGACTGATCCATATTATACTTGCTTAAACCGTTTCAATTGTTTACAATTATGATGTCCCTTCATCCTAATGTCAAATTAGTTAATACGTTTACCACTCGATGTGCAAACGTCAAACAGTTTTGTATAAACCAACCAGATTGGTTTACTCGTCTGACAGTTTATTGTTGATCAGTAATCGGACTAGTTCCATCATCTAATAGGCCACTATTGCCCCCCCCCATCCCACCCCATCAGCCAGATTGGTTCATTTCGGTTATCACCTCACAGCAGCCACATCTGGTACGTCAATATGTACACCTGAAGGTATCAAGGTTACCATACGATTAACACAAACAGATATAAACAAACAGCCCAACGGAACTGATTCTCGTTAGACGAGAGATGCATGGGATGAATCCATTTCTTGCTAAGCCACGCATATCTCTAGCTAAGCTCCGCCAATGATTTGCGCGTGTTGGGATGCATTTATAGGCCTATGCTTTGAGACCTGGGCCCGTATTCATAAAACATTCCTAATTTAAGTATACTTAATTTCTATGTACCGTACTTTGCTAAGTAACACACCTATGTCGAGATTCATAAAAGGGTCTAAGTATCATACTTCCCAAAAGTATGTCGAATAAATCTAGGTACCATGACTAGATATTTGCACGAGTCGTTGCTAAAGTATTCTGTCCAAATTTGGAGTCAAAACTGAAATCGATTATGCATTGTATTGTCAAAGTCCATTGAAGCAGGCATACGAATAATTGTAACATTTCTTTGTAATTTACTTGAGATTTAAGGAAATGCTTGAGCTAATGGCATAAGCGTGAAAAAGCACCAATAGGCGTATCCCCTCTTGTGCCAACGGTGCATTAAAGCGCTCAAAATACTATTTATTTCAATTAACCAGTTAATTCACCTTTCCAGAGTATGCACTCATCATATGACGTCATAATCATCTACGTGGTGTGTAGAATGACATCATAATGGATGACGTCATGAATGATGTCGATAAGTACGTCACGAACGCATATTTGAAGACGGTCTATGCGTTGGAGTACAAATTGTATGCCTTTACTATTTAATACATATTCTGTTGAATGTTTTAAAACTAATTTGACAGGGCACTGTTGCTGCCATGGGCAGCAACTCCACCCAGTCAAATTAGTTACAAAATATTCAACAGCTTCCCTGTATAGTTTTCAGGAAATTGATAGCTAGGGCATTCGGGGATCGATCACTCCCAAAACGGCGATGTCTGGGTGGAGCTTAGCTAGTGATGGGCGGGGCATAGCTGAAAATGGAAAAGTCCATTGCCAATACTTTTCAAGGACATTTTGATTTTTGCATCCCAAAAAATATTTTTGTAAATTTATAACGAAAATTTACAAAAAATTGATTTCTGTTATCCTTCAAAAGGACATTCATCAAAAGTGTAATGGTCAAGAAATTCAAATTTCTGCTTAGCCAGTGTCCAATTGCAGTCTAAGAGAAGTTGAAAATTTACCACTGGAATGACTGGCTCGGTTATTCCGCTGGTAAAATTTCAAAAATAGTCTTCTCTTAACCTGCAAATGGACATTTCTCAAGATCACCGCAGATGTCGTTTTGACCAACTTGACCATTAAAGGGTTAAGTTGATACAGGAGGGGTTAAATATTTAGAGATGGTTCAAATGAAGATATAGGTCTAATTACGACGGCATACAGATTCAGCCTTAGTACATTTTGGAAATATATTACATTAATATCGATTAACATCTTTGCATAGTTTCATGTACGTGACATTATCCATTCATAGGTAAAAATCCAAAGTTTCTTCTGAATATTTAAGCTTTTCTGTGGTTATAGCTATAGTGCAAACATTTCCTTACAGCGTTTGGCAAAAAGAAGGAAATACGTTATGTATTAGCCTTTATATGTCCACCAAGTTCAGTCCACGACCGTAATTCAATAAGTTCTTCATCGAAATGTTAATTGCAATAATTGTGGAGCATTGTACATATGATAGAGTCGTGCACATTGCGCAAACTGCTATAACATCACATGCATTTTGCGGAGCATATGTTAGTTGACCATGGAAGCAATGGAATCGTCTCTTCCATTGTCCGATGCCTCTCTAAAGCAAACATTTCGTCCTCTTGCGCGATCTGTTATAGTGCCGCTGTTGTTGGCATTCAAAAATAGCGTCATCAAGCCATAGCCTAAGTGGATAATCGTCTAAAAGTACTTAATTACCGCCTTCATTCCTCAAATTTCTGGCAACGTCCACTTTCCGTTAGTAATACTGAGTCGTGCGTATTTTCCGGCCATTTTGCTACATTTTGGATACGGTACCTAGCTTCCATACGGTTTCTGATACGGTACCTAGATTTTGCGATCTCCATATCTCCATTCATGTTGTATTGGACATAATATCTATATGTGAGTTCCATCTATTCTATGACCTCCAAGACACCGTGAAAATTGGCAATTTCATTAAACTCTTCAACAATGTTTAGAATGTTTCGAGGCTTTGGAAATTTCACACAACTTCGTGGAATAGTGGAACCAATGATTGTGTCACTTTCAGAAATGATGCAGTTCATACTATAGACGGTGGTATATGGATTATATCGCCAGCTACGAGCCCGAGGCGTAGAAACGCAAAGCTGAAAGAACCTTTAGGTTACATGGGTGAGAAGGGTTTCTCAATAGGTGTGGTTCTAGTACATTTCTTACAGCGTCAATCAGCTGTAATACCATCTACCGATTCATTCAGTATATCTGGGTTGGGTATAAAATGCGAGCCAGATCGGGAAAACTGTAGTAAAAGAAGTTTTAGGCAGAATATCTCCATAACCACTAGGCCGATTGTCACTAAATTTGCTGTGCAAATGTGATGATAGCTCCTGTATATGACGCCCTAAGAAAAGTTGCAGTATATACAGTCAGTTATGAGTAATGACCTGCTGACAACGGCCAGCGAGCCAGCTGTTTTTGTAAGCGTATTTTCCAACTTCATATCTCCAACACTAATTTGACTGGGTGCTGGGTGCTGTCGCTGCCCAGTGAAATTAGTTTCAAGGTATATAACATAATGTTTATTAAACAATTCGTATAACTGACGGACTTTAAATGTTGATGACTGAGCTAGCTATGTCATTCATTGTGCATTTTTATTGTGACGTCAGCCTACATGTGACGTAAATCATTATAACGTCATATACTTGAGTGACAGATTGGATTCATCCATTTGATGCTAGGCGTGCTGCCATGATGTCAATATGTTCGCAGATTGCATCATCACATATGAGTGGCATGCTCTTCTAGTTTATCCAACGATTTGAGTTAACGTCAGTCGTGCAAGAGCCACTATTCTGTCGTCGCACGAGTCACTATGCTGTCGTCGCAAGAGCCACTATACTGTCGTCGCAAGAGCCACTATACTGTCGTCGCAAGAGCCACTATACTGTCGTCGCAAGAGCCACTATACTGTCGTCGCCCGGTATCGTGATTCTTGTGCGTTAACTCCCCTTTCACATGGCGGCGGTAAGACCCTATTGGGGCTGGTGGGGGGGGGGGGGAGAGGGGCGTTGCGAATGGGTCTGGGTTCTGCGAAGGGGTGTCCGATTTCCATTGTTGCGGGGTTCCGCGTGTTCTTACCCTGGGGAGATTTGAAAATTAGATGCTTTGACAAGCGATTTTCTGCGTCCTTAGTGATAGATACCACAATTACATTACTTTCTAATTTGCATATTATCAAAATCATATATCTTACTAGTGCTTTAGGCGGTGTTGGTGGTGGTGCAATTCCTGTGAACCATGAATTCCCAAAATCTCAATGGATGATTTCAGTTTATCTATCAATCGTATGACGTCATTATCAACTACGTGACGGCAGCAACAGCACCCAGTTAAATTAGTATCAAATTATTCAACGGCTTACCTGTATAGTTTTCTGGAAATTAAGATTCAGAGAGTTCAGGGATCGTTTGATCCCAAAACAGACAAAGCCTGGGTAGAGTTTAGCAAGAGATTGGTGGGGCATGGATAAAACTGGATTCCTTCATTTCCTGGTCACTGTACAGACCTGATAACCGGTTGAATATTATAAAATAATTTGATAGGAACCGGTTACTGACAGGCAACTCGACAGGCAGCTCCCAGTCAAATTAGTTTTTAAATACTAAACCGAATATTTATAAAATCTTAAATGATTTAGGTGTTTTGTCCTTTCGTGTGCAAAGGATTAACTTTCTCGCGGTGGCGGGAGCGAGAGAGGATGGAGGGGGTAGGGGATGGATGGATGGATGAGTGGATGGATGGATGGATGGAGAGAGGGAGGGAGGGACGGAGGGAGCGGGAGAGTGAGAGAGAGAGGGGGAGGGAGGGAGGCAGAGGGAGGGACAGCGAGGGGGGGGGGGGGGAGGGAGGGACCGAGAGAGAATTGAGGGGTAGGGGATGGATGGATGAATGGATGGATGGATGGATGGATGGATGGATGGATGGATGGATGGATGGATGGATGGATGGAGGGAGGGAAGGAGGGATGGAGGGAGGGAGGGAGGGAGGGATGGAGGGATGGAGGGAGGGAGGGAGGGAGAGAGAGAGAGAGAGAGAGAGAGAGAGAGAGAGAGAGAGAGAGAGAGAGAGCGAGAGAGAGAGGGAGAGCGAGAGAGATCCTATCATCGCGTGTTATTAGAGTTATTGGATGTGAAAATAAAGAAGTTCATACGTTTTCTCAAGAGCTCTACCAACACATCTTCTCCGCCGCATACTCTTCAAGCGTGTGATGGGCGTACATGCAAAAGCATAGTTTAACATGTATTTACGTGAAATTACAATAATAATCCATAACCGAAAGATTTAAAATGTCCCAGCTGGCATAGCCCATATAGATGAAATTGATCTTGCCCTCCATGATGCCGATGAGCCCGTGGCGAAAGGTGGTGATGGCTAAAATCTTTTTATTGGCCACCATGTCCAAAGTTTGGGACAATAGAGTCTATACGGGATACGCTAGTCACTCGCGCTTTCTGTAAATCTACATCTCTCTAACTTTTCATGAATCTTTTCTTTTGCCAGATTCTTGGTTTGTGATCAGTATCATGTTGGCAAGCCTGAATTCGTGCACAAATCCGTGGATTTACCTCGCCTTTAGTGGTAACCTGTGTACTAACGTCAGACAGCAGCTTCGGAGACGGGTCAATGCCACCGAGAGTGACGGGAAAACGGGTAGTACAATGGTAGACATCTATCGAACTATCTAGCTACCTCCCTATCTACCTGTCTAACTACATACCTACATGTATGTCTGACTGTCTGCCTGCCTGCCTGCCTACCTGCCTGCTTGCCTGGCTACCCGCCCGGCCGCCTACATGCCTGTCTGTCTGTCTGTCTGTCTGTCTGTCTGTCTGTCTGTCTGTCTGTCTGTCTGTCTGTCTGTCTGTCTGTCTGTCTGTCTGTCTGTCTGTCTGTCTGTCTGTCTGTCTGTCTGTCTGTCTGTATGTCTGTCTGTCTGTCTGTCTGTCTGTCTGTCTGTCTGTCTGTCTGTCTGTCTGTCTGTCTGTATGTATGTATGTATGTATGTCTGTCTGTCTGTCTGTCTTTTACTAATGGCAAGCAATAGTTTTATGAGCCGTCATTAACGATACACTGCCACTAGGTTATATTTCAGTCAGTCATTTTGAATGCACTTTTAAATCTTGTTGTCAGTTTCGACCCGAGTGGGGTTATATCCGAGGCAATCCTGTCAGACCATCCCTCTAGCATTTGGTAGGCGGATACTCTACCAATGGGCCACCATCTATAGGACAAAATCCTCTTTCACTGGACTAGATTTTCACTAGCAGTCTCATAACCACACGAATTGACTGTAACTGATGTCGTACAATTCAGATATTTGTACCCAAGCAGTCCTATGAACCGTGCCATTGACGACTCTAGGATACAGCTCAGAAAATCATCCGAAATGTAAGTTTTACCCTCTTGTCAGTTTCGACGCTAGTAGGATTTGAATTCAGGCAATTCTGCGAGATCATCCGCTAGCGTTTAGTAGGTTGGTACTCTCGCAGTGGTCTGGACACCATCCAGAGGACAGAATCCTCTTTCAATGGACCAGATTTTAGCTACCAATCTTATAGCCACGCGTCTATCTGTCTGCATGCATGTCTGCTCTCTCGCCAGCCCGTACGTCCATCGTCCCGTCCGCCCGCCCGCCCAACTGCCGGTCCACCCACCCGTCCACCCACCCACCCGCCCGCCCACAACCACAACCATCACCATCATATTGCAAACAATGTATGGTTTATAGCATTATGTAATTTGTTTTGCAGGTTTCGTCGCGGTCCCGAGGCCAGTGTCACCTGTAAATGGACAAATGCGCTATGACTTATAGCAGGATCGCATGAATAATGGCATAGCTTACGAATACAAATCCTCCGGAAACATGGCCTCCAGATACACAGACCTGATAATGCAGTTACGTTGTTAACTCGTCCAGTCCGATATATCAAATAAGAACTCAATTAATAATTGTTATATATTTTGAAGACAATTTAACTAAAATCTACCGATATTTACTGAAACAACAGATTCCAGTCAGGTTTGTTTCAAATTATCCAACAGGCTGAATGTATTATTTGGCTTCTGCGACTTCAGTTTTGAATGCGTTTAACAGTTTAACACTCATATTAGCCAAAAACGGCTTCTGTAGCGGTCTTGAAAACTGTCCATTTGCATACCCTGAGAAAACCATTTTTGAAAATTTACCACTGGAATGACTGGCTGGATAATCGATCCAGTCATTCCAGTGTTAAATATTTAAAAATAGTGTTCCCTTGGTCTGCAAATGGACATTTACTACGATGAAATTGAAATTTCCTTTAAATATTCAAGGGTTTAAATGTTAAGGGAGTACTAATATCGTATCTTATACTAGCCATTGACGGGATAGAATACGCCATAGTGCCTATCGCATTCATGATATTTTCAGGTGTTTATCCCGCGGTCATTCGAACCACGATAACGCTGATTGCTGGGCCGCTACTGGGCCAATGGATAAATCTGATCTATCGTTCAACTACGGTATATGACGTCATTGTCAATTACGTCACATGTAGGCCGACGTCACAATCAAAATGTGTAATGAATTACGTTTCTAGGTATGTCAAGAATATTGAACAGTCCGTCAAGTGTACGAATTGTTGTCTTTACTATCTAATACATATCATGTTGAATAATTTGAAACTAATTTGACTGGGCGCTGTTGATCAAAGCATTCATCCGGTTACCTGTGTAGTCACCTTGATGTTTGGTTTCAAAGTATGTAAATTGATCCAATACACATAAAGCATGGGCGGAGCTTGGCTAGAAATGGGCGGGGCATAGCGAGAAATGGATCCCTGAATGGCGTAGATATTTAAGTTTTAACCCTTTAATCCTCACAAACCAGAAACTACACACATTCTTCATGACGTAAGGAATATACTGCTGAATATTTTGAAACTAATTTGACTGGGAGCTGTTGCTGCATACGCCAGCAACGAATCCCTGTCGAAATGGTTTCAAAATATTCAACAACTTTCCTATCTAGTTGCCTTAGATTTGAAGTATTGGTATTTTAATGACTAAATGGTTAATAGCTAAATTTTTGATTCTATGAAATCCGCCATGATTTAGCTTTCGGCCAATCAGAAAAAGGGTGACCAATTCTAATTTGATAGTGTCGTATAGAAGAACCCATTATGGGCGTCTGAGGGGGTGGTAAAGTGGATTCAGTTGACACCGACCCTACGCGCTAAACACAATTATATTGCAGCACTCTATGTGGCACATTACGCTCCATACTCTCGTCTATTAAATATAGTAATTATGAGGATGCACGCGAATACATCCAAAATTTCAAACATCTTCCATGAAAGACCCCATGGACACGTCTTCGGACGTCCATGGGTAACCATGCATGCACGCTACTAAATATATTTAAACTAGTTCAACCATTTCTTAGCGAAGCCTGCCAAAAGCGGCCTCTGCAGTGGTCTTGAGGAATCTCAATTTGGAGGCCATGAGAAGACTAATTTTAGAAAATTTACCACTGGAGTTGCTGCCTCGATAACAAAGCCACTCATTCAGGTGGTAAAATTCCAAAATTAGTCTTCTCTTGGACTGCAAATTAGAGACTCAATGAGGCCATATTTGGATTTTTGTGACCACATTTAGCCATTAAAGGGTTAACTGTGGTTGCTAAGTACTGCATCTCCAGCAATAAGCTTATTATTACGTCATAAAGAATGTGTGTAATCTGAGCTTAATCGACATCATGAACTATCGGTTAACGAAACAAAATGGCTGTGCCTACGCAGCAACTTTGAAAAAACCTTCAGCAGCAGATTACAGGTGGTGGGTATATGTTGTCCCCACATATGCAACTCAACTGTAGTTTTGTCTTTATTCTGCGAACATTGGCCCAATAAAATATGACCAACATATATAATGATTTTTATGTATGCTTTTTTTACAAGATGTTGGTCATACGTTGGTCCAACATCTGTAACCCCACAGTACATTTGCATTTGTCATGCCAAAGTTGGCCCAACCCTATGTATTCAACATGTGCAAATCTTTATATGTACATAGGTTATAAGGTCTTGGCATATGTTGGCCCAACAGCTATCATCCAATTGTAAAGTTGTCTCTGTTTTACCGACGTTGGCCTAACGTTTAACAGACAATGACGATGGTACCA
Organism: Chaetoderma sp. LZ-2023a; assembly: GCA_034401795.1. Classification (NCBI taxonomy): domain Eukaryota; kingdom Metazoa; phylum Mollusca; class Caudofoveata; order Chaetodermatida; family Chaetodermatidae; genus Chaetoderma; species Chaetoderma sp. LZ-2023a. Next base: position 12,282,154 of record CM067359.1, read on the forward strand.
ACCACTTAACAACATTGACCCCATGTTGGCTAGCCAGCGGCGTTGGTTCCAACCAATAGAGGAATCCAATCTGTCGTTCAATTATGATGTCATAATGAATTACATTACATGTAGATTGACGTCACAATAAATGACGTCATGAATGGCGCATCTAACTACTCCATAAACGCTTAATAGTTCATCAGGATGTACGAATTGTATGGCTTTACTATTTAATAAACATTATGTTGAATATTTTGAAACAAATTCAGCTGAGCGTTGTTGCTGCCTATTTGGCAGCAACAACACCGAGTCAAATTAGTTTCAAATTAGTCAACAGCTTACTTATTTTCTGGAAATTCAGGTTCATGGAGTTCAGGGTTCGATTGATACCAACACGGACACACCTTAGGCGGAGATTATTTAGAGATTGGTTGAGCCAAGCTAAATCCGGATTCATCAAGTATCAATGTTGGTCCAGCTTATGCGTGTGTTCTGGCTAACGCTCTCTCCAACTGAGATCTTTCGTACTAAACTCGTGTGAAAAATTCGATGCGAAATATCACCTTGTTTGAAATCCTCTATTAATGTTACCTTTCAGTGAGGACTGAAGCTATATCGATAATGGGCCTTTCCAGTTTTAGCTATTCCCCGCCCATCTCTGGGTAAGCTCCACCCACACTTCGCCTGTGTTGGGATCGATCGATACCTGACCTCCCTGACTATCAATTTCCGGAAAACTATATAGGTAAGCTGTCGAATATTTTGAAAGTAATTTGACTGGGTGCTGTTGCTGCCTATGGCATGACATCATCCTACGCGTCACGTATTTGTTTATGACGTCATATGATAGATGGATAAACTGGAAAGTTCCACTGAGACCAGCCTCCTAGGAAAACACTTGCCATTCAAACCTGCATTTCATACCACATAACATTCCTCCGATAAACCTCAGACAAATACCCATCTTTGATTTGACGGTGGATGAATAACAACTTAGCTTGATTGATAGATTGGATTCACGACTTAACATTCCACCTGACACATACGCCAAAGATGTTTGCAATAATACGCTGTTGGATGTAATCTAATGATACATTCTCATGTTGTTCTCGTAATTAGAACTATTGATTCGTTAGATCTGAAATAAACCTTGAATACAAATAAACCGTATTATTTTTATTAGTAGCAGTTTAAACATATAGGTGATGTGGTTGTGGTGATATGTGTACGGGGACTTCACTGAGCTGTAGGGCTGTCAGTCTGGTCGGTTCTCCTATATAGGAGGTGAAGAAACAGTCCAGCCCCAAGTTCATGAAAGAGATAAGCCACTCCTAATAACACAGTTTACCGAGTCGGTGCTGGGCCAATATTGTACGGTACTGCCCCAGTACGGGAGACCGGGGTCAATTGCAACATTTTTCAAACTTTTTCACTTTTCAGTGCATGACAAACAACCTGAGTATGGTAAAGGATAGATTCATTTAAAAGCATGCTTTGTTGGCATAATAACCAAGGAGAGATAGCCACTTGTATGTTTACTTGACGGTGTTTGTCGCTTAAAAAGACTAACTGGCGTGTTACAATTGACCCGTGGTCGGGGACAATTGTAACACAGTATGGGTACAATTGTAACACTAAACAAACATTACCATATGATTAGCAATGCATCGTTAATGACATAAAATGCAATAATAAAACTGTATAACAGGACAGAAAACAATTGCGATGAAGGCATACATAATTAATAGGGCCTATCATTCACATTTCGGACAAAAATATGATTCATCTCCACTACAGTTTTCATGCGCCCAGTCATCACACGAACCACATTTCACCCACACTTCACCAGGGAGACTGTTGGAATATGGCTCCCGACAAATGTAACAGAACCATTCGTTATTTACACTCTTATCTGCCAGGGATATTTTTGGTGCATTCTTAACCTTTGACCTTTGCTTGGTTTTACCTGTCTGTATTTTATTCTTGAGAGCCATATATGTTGTCCTGTTTTTAAAAGGACCACTTTTGCCAGTGACCTTAGCTTATTTAGTTGACGGCTGCTCTTCAGGAGTGAATTTCTTGTTAAGAACCAGTTTAACAGAAGCCATTGGCTTAATAGTTTTCTTTTGTTGTTTACATATCCGTTTCTCAGAGGTGGTCTTCTCAATTTCTAATGCATTTTTGATTGTGGTGCTGGTTAAAATGGAACTTACCCTCCGTTATCTCCCAGCATTGACCTGCTTTCTAGGTTGTACTTTTGGAAAGGGTCGGATCGATTCGGATGATACGGGATTTATATTCGCGGTATCTAATATTGTGTTCTTTTATGAACTATGCTTTTGAAGTGGAAAAGATGTGGTGGCGGTAGCAATCCGCTGACCTGCAGCATCATTCGATGCGATAATTTCACCAGTAGGCCTAATCAGAAGTGCAGGACTACAAATCCCTACATTAACTTGGTGGTTGGGAGGTGAGGTTGTTGGTCTATACTGGGCACTATGAATACTTGCATGCTCTGTAATGAGATGATCTCGATTAGCAATGTTATCTTGTAAACTGACATTGTCATTTTCAGTGGTTGAACATCGTCGTGTCGT
>CM067359.1:12290232-12297732 GCA_034401795.1 Chaetoderma sp. LZ-2023a
AGCCCGATACCTGGGTGGTTAGTACCTTGACCCTCAGTTAGTTTAAATTAAGAAAAGTTAACCAGCTATAATACATGGTGTTAGCAGTCTTCTCGCTCCAGTGAATTTTATCTTGGACAACCTGAAATTCAGAAACGGGGAGGCTGGGGATGATGGAAACCTTCACTCTCATGTTTTCGACACAGGAGTTAATCGACTGGATGTTCCTCTTCTGGTGGGCTGAAAGACGCTGACAGTAGTTGAGCTTGGCGAAGTGGATCTTGGATTCGGGGAACTTGGACCTAAGTGTGCTAAAGAGAAGATGTGTACGTTGGGCCGATTGACCCATCGACTCATCCTTGTCATTTATTCCAAAATTGACTATTATCTGCTCAGGTTTGTAGGATTCATTATATTTATTAACAATGGTCCTAGCATGTACTAATTTAGCGCCTGGAAAGCAGGCGATTTGCATATCAGGATGAGGTTCGACATTGATTCTACTCAAATTTGATGCACCAATGACCAAAATCTTCTTATTTAAAGTCGGGAGACGCCACTCATTTTTGTGCTCAACCTCATGTCGAAATTTCCAAAATCTGTTCTGTTCTAAAGGTGTTCTAGGAGGTTGAGACGTCACGCTAGTTCTACAAGGGGTGGGTGAAAATCGAGGTTGTGGCAATTTGGTCGCAGGAGTTCTATTGGTGTTGATTATGCGTCTTGTTTTACGGTCACCAGCTCTTTGTGGGAGCGGAGGAAATTCCTGTGGTGACAGAGGAGGTGGTGGAGGTAGTGTACCTGGCAGAGGAATTGTAGACGGATTCATAGGTGGCGGCAAATCTAGAAGAGGAGCTTGAGGTGTATCCGTAGGGCTGTTAGACTCATTGGATGTGGTCGGGGCAGAGACTAGAGGGAAAACTGGAGATAATTTGGTGTCTATTCTCTTCACTGGTGGGGGGCTATCAGTTGGTGACCTAGTTCGTTTCTTTACCTGGGATGGTGGTACAATTACACAATCATCGGAAGCTGGGACCCTTGGTGGGCTGGCAATGGGCATACTAGTTTGCTTATTTTTCTGGAAATGTGGGTCAAATGGTCTTATGAACTGATAAAAGGCCTCTATTGATTTGACGTGGAGTTTTTGGCCATAATTTGCTTTAGCCCATTTGATAGCCGTTGATTTCGCCTTACCTAAATTAAGGTTAGGCGCGGCCTGGGCTACTAAGATTTCTGACATGACTGTTCCTAAGCTAAAATTATAATGGTCAATCATGGCTTTTTATCAGGGAATTTGCCCAATCAAAATTAACCCTCCTGATGTCGTTAGCTATTTCTACATTTGGTAAAGCGGGTTTCACGAAGCGGCATAGTTCTTCTACCTTCCTGCTCAGGCCACTTGGCAAGGTGTTATCATTCAAATTACTGGTCAGCACACCAATGTGATGGAAGCATTGAATAATCATATAATAACACTTGACCAGTCGAGCCTGGGGGGGGGGCGACGGAATGCTGTTCTCGTGCATGCCATTCCGTCGCTTACCCTTGCTCGTTCTGGCCATGGTGATAGTATACAACAACAAATGATCCAATTAACCAGCTAATTTAACAACAACCGAACAAGCCAACAAATCTAAACAAGGGAGGCAATCGAACTACAACCACGGATTGTTTTAAAGGGCTGTTCTAATAGCTAAAACCTGAACCAAGGGAGATAATCAGACTCTAACCTATCGCTAATTGCCTAAGGTTAATGACTGGGAGAATCTAAAATCTAAATGTTGAAATGATGAATAATTAAATCTGCAAGCCTACAAAACTACAACTCTACAAGCCTATCGGATTTTACAAGCTTAAACAATATAATCACAGCTGAAATTGAAGATTAGTAGCATTTAATATTTAAACATACAAGCAATACAAAAATAATAATTAATATATCTATAACTCACAATTTGTTACCGTCGTGCTTGGCTGACCGGTTTCGGTTAAGAATAACCTTCTTCAGAGCCTTTACAACAAATCTGTCCTTCCATCAAAATTTCTGTCTATTTATTAGTTTGGCTAACTCTTAGAGGCGTGTCTTTGATTGTTACTCAAATGTTTTGAAGTTGGAAAACTTGCTTTCATTGAGGATTAAGACAGCCATAAATTTTAGATTCAATTGTGTAAAGCCCTTTGCTACTGATTGAGCATTAGGCTTTGTGAGTGAGGTTTTGGCATCACTCACTAGTTTGAGAGGTCATCGATCAAAGGATCAAACATCGACCATTAATTCAGTGAATTGTTTTTCTATTCTTCAAAGGAGCCCAATAGGCTTGGTTTTCAAAGTTTGATTTATTCCTTTAGAATTTAAAATTCAAACAGAGAATTATTTTGGCAATTTGAATAAGAGATTCTTTCAATCTTAATTTACTGAAAGTTTCTTTTAAAGTATTTTGAGTTTTGTGTTGCTGAATGTATTTTGTTGTTGGTCACAGCAACAAAACATCTAGTAAATCTAATTTCAAAATTACTCTGTAAATCGAAGGAATTGGATAGATGGGTGGAAAGTGGGAGACTAAATAAATGGCTAAAATACAGTGGGGTGGGGCGACGGAGGGTGTAGAAAGGAAAAGCTGGAATGATGGAATGAGAAAAGGAGGGAGTGAGGGAAAGAAGGAAGGAATGATGGAAAGAAGGAAGGAGGCGGATGAGAAAGAAAGAAGGAGTGAGAGAGGGGAGGAATTAGAGAAAGAAGAGATGAGAGGAAGAAAAGGAATGCGAGAAAGAAGGGATGAGAGAAAGAATGAGAAAAGTGAAGGAATGAATGAGGGAGGCAAGAATTAGAGAAGTGAAGGAAGGAATAAATGGGAAGGACGAAATGGAATAAATGAGAAGGAAGAAAGGAGTGAGAGACGGACGAAAGGAATGAGAGAAGGACGATAGGGATGAGAAAAGGAAGGAAGGAAATAAGGAATGAGAGAAAGAAGGAAGGAAGGACGGAGGGAGGAAGGAAGGAAGGAAGGAAGGAAGGAGGGAGGAAGGAAGGAAGGAAGGAAGGAAGGAAGGAAGGAAGGAAGGAGGGAGGGAAGGGAAGGAGGAAGGAAGGAAGGAAGGAAGGAAGGAAGGAGGGGGGAGGGAAGGAAGGAAGGAGGGAAGGAAGGGGGTGATGAGAAAGAATCAGGGGAAGGAAGGAGAGAAGAATGGAGAGAACGAAGGAACGAGGAAAGGATGGAAGGAAAGGAAGGAGGGGGAGGAGGGAGGGGGTAGGAGGGAAGGGGGGTAGCGAGGGAGTAGGGAGGCTAGGGAGGAATGGAGGAAGAATTCATCCATCCATTCATCCCTCCAACCATCCATCCAACTGTCAATCCACAAGGGCAAAATTTTGCGAAGACAGATAATATTATTGGATGAGTGGAATGACAGATTTGCCCGACGGTATAGACAGGTGCACATAATTAGTGGGTTAGTAAGTCAATAAAATAATTGAACTGGCACTGGCTAGTAAGTAGTGATATGGTTAACGCGCTGGCTCAGAATTTTCAAAATAAATTGAAAATATTTTTAATTTATTTTATTGCCTGAGATTTGTTATTTTGGTTTTATCGAGGCGATATGGCCTTAAAAATATTGGACAACTTTAAGATGATGGTGGTTGTCCAGTTAATTTCGATTTCACTAAAATATTACGCAGATTTGGATTTTTCTTGAATGCTATTATTGGACGCAAGTTGAGAGGTTGTTTCAAATTATCCTGTAATTTATGATATTCATCTTTCAAAATTTCGGAAATTGCAACATTTTTTCGATTATATGTCAGGATGAATGGGATAATTTCACGTTGATCAGCGAGACCTGGGTCCACATTTATGCCCTTCGGCCATTTTGTATCTAATTCTTTAATCCAAAATGATTCTCTAAGTTTTCTTTGTTTATCAGTTTCTTCAGCGGTACTAGAGAGAGGTGGTTGTTCAATGGGTATAATTTCAAAGTCTCTAGCGACTGAGTGACCAGGGAGGTTAAAGTGGTCGGCGACATGTGTGTCTTCTTCATGTCTAATATCGCAAAGGTGTCTAGTTGCTCGCCATCTTAAAGGATTTTTAGTTTCACCGACATACTGCTTTTGGCATAATTTACAAGATATTAGATATATGACGTTTCCGGAATCGCAGTCTAAATTGGATTGAATTTGAAATTTGTTTTTGTTCTGAAAGCTCATAAATGTTTTTTGATTTGGAAGAAGTATGTCTAATTTACACCTCTTCTTTCCACATTTCCGAGATTCGCCTGCGCCTGTAGTTGGACGATTGTGGCGAATTTTGGTAGGCATGAGATTTGCAGCATTATCAGGGATAGTTTCCAAATCTTGTAAAGTGTCAGACTTAATTTTACGCAAAAATCTAGATGAATAGCCTCTCGTTTTGAGGGCTTTGAATAAGAGTGAGCATGCAGATTCAAAGTTCTTTTTATCACTCGAATTTCTATGAAAACGGATGATTTGCGATTTTACAATTCCCTTAAATGTATGAGGCGGATGGAAAGATTTCTTATGCAACAACTGATGCGAATCTGTTGGTTTAAAATATACTTTGTAATCGAGGTGTCCAGTTGTGTCATACTTTACACCTTTGTATAGAGTTACATCTAAAAAGTCTACGGACATCTGCTCAATGTTGGCTTTTAGCTTGATATTCGGGTCATGATTGTTCAAAATTTCAAAAAATTCATCAAAATCTTCCTTTGTATGATCCCAAATAATGAAAATATCATCGAGGTAGCGGCGATAAAAAAGTGGCTGTTTCGGACATTTGCTAAGCGTATCCTCCTCCCACTCTGCTACATAGATGTTGGCAAAACTTGGGCTGAAACGCTTCCCCATGGCGCAGCCGCAAATCTGTTGGTATATTTCACCCGCAAATTCAAAATCATTGCCCTTTAAGCTTAGCTCTAAGAGAGTTAATATTTCGCTGGTGGGCCTGTTGTTATCAGGGTATTTTTCAAATGCTCTACGGACAGAATTTAAACCCTTTTCGATGTCAATGTTTGTATACATAGCATCGATGTCGAGTGTAATCAAAAGTGAATTCGGAGGTATCGAGATCTCAGAGACCTGCGATAGAAAGTCTTCAGTATTTTTCAAGAAGCTGAAATGTCTATTCGCAATTGGTTGTAGGTGATAATCAATGATTTCGCTGATTCTATAGGATTCAGAACCACAATCCGATATTATAGGTCGTCCTGGTGGTATCAAAGGATCTGACCAAGAATCAACAGGCTTATGAATTTTGGGTAGCAGATAAAATGTGCGTGGTTTTGAGTCACGTTTTGCAGTTAGGTATTTAAACTGCTTTTGAGTTATACTCTTGTTGTCAACCATTTTTTTGAGAGTTTCATTAAAATGGTCGCAGTTGCTCTGCCAGAGTGGTTCATCTAGTTTTTGGTAATGCTTTGGATTACTGAGTTGACGGTGCGCTTCACGGATGTAGTTGTTTTTAAGCATAATTACAGTAGCAGACCCTTTGTCAGCAGGTTTAATGACAATGTCATTGTTTTTACGCAATCCAGTTAAGGCTTTACGCTCCTCACATGACAAATTTTTATGATTTTTTGGAAATTCAACATTTTCAACACGTTCTTTGATCATTTTTATACTATCAGAGATCGCTGGGTCGACTAATTTAGACTCTGGTGCCCAACCAGTTTTTTCGACAAATGGCAGAATATTATTTTTCGAGTTTCGAAAAAAGTCAGCTAATTTGACACGGTGGGCGAATTCAAGAACTTCTATTGATCCATTATCTAAAAGTGCATCTAGACCGATTTTCGGCATCGGCGTTGGTACAAATGTTAGGCCACGACTGAGTAATAATTTCTCTGATTCAGATAAAGCAGAGCCAGTGAGATTAACAATATCACTACCCAGCCCGATACCTGGGTGGTTAGTACCTTGACCCTCAGTTAGTTTAAATTAAGAAAAGTTAACCAGCTATAATACATGGTGTTAGCAGTCTTCTCGCTCCAGTGAATTTTATCTTGGACAACCTGAAATTCAGAAACGGGGAGGCTGGGGATGATGGAAACCTTCACTCTCATGTTTTCGACACAGGAGTTAATCGACTGGATGTTCCTCTTCTGGTGGGCTGAAAGACGCTGACAGTAGTTGAGCTTGGCGAAGTGGATCTTGGATTCGGGGAACTTGCACCTAAGTGTGCTAAAGAGAAGATGTGTACGTTGGGCCGATTGACCCATCGACTCATCCTTGTCATTTATTCCAAAATTGACTATTATCTGCTCAGGTTTGTAGGATTCATTATATTTATTAACAATGGTCCTAGCATGTACTAATTTAGCGCCTGGAAAGCAGGCGATTTGCATATCAGGATGAGGTTCGACATTGATTCTACTCAAATTTGATGCACCAATGACCAAAATCTTCTTATTCAAAGTCGGGAGACGCCACTCATTTTTGTGCTCAACCTCATGTCGAAATTTCCAAAATATGTTCTGTTCTAAAGGTGTTCTAGGAGGTTGAGACGTCACGCTAGTTCTACAAGGGGTGGGTGAAAATCGAGGTTGTGGCAATTTGGTCGCAGGAGTTCTATTGGTGTTGATTATGCGTCTTGTTTTACGGCCACCAGCTCTTTGTGGGAGCGGAGGAAATTCCTGTGGTGACAGAGGAGGTGGTGGAGGTAGTGTACCTGGCAGAGGAATTGTAGACGGATTCATAGGTGGCGGCAAATCTAGAAGAGGAGCTTGAGGTGTATCCGTAGGGCTGTTAGACTCATTGGATGTACTCGGGGCAGAGACTAGAGGGAAAACTGGAGATAATTTGGTGTCTATTCGCTTCACTGGTGGGGGGCTATCAGTTGGTGACCTAGTTCGTTTCTTTACCTGGGATGGTGGTACAATTACACAATCATCGGAAGCTGGGACCCTTGGTGGGCTGGCAATGGGCATACTAGTTTGCTTATTTTTCTGGAAATGTGGGTCAAATGGTCTTATGAACTGATAAAAGGCCTCTATTGATTTGACATGGAGTTTTTGGCCATAATTTGCTTTAGCCCATTTGATAGCCGTTGATTTCGCCTTACCTAAATTAAGGTTAGGCGCGGCCTGGGCTACTAAGATTTCTGACATGACTGTTCCTAAGCTAAAATTATAATGGTCAATCATGGCTTTTATCAGGGAATTTGCCCAATCAAAATTAACCCTCCTGATGTCGTAAGCTATTTCTACATTTGGTAAAGCGGGTTTCACGAAGCGGCATAGTTCATCTACCTTCCTGCTCAGGCCACTTGGCAAGGTGTTATCATTCAAATTACTGGTCAGCACACCAATGTGATGGAAGCAGAAATCAACGACAATGATTTCAGTTCATAATAAATGAAAACAGTAAATTAGCAACGCAGAGCTCCACATCTGTCAGTCTTACAAGTTGCATTTGTAAACGCGTGGGCAGATTCATCACAAGACTCGTATGGCTTCTAGAGAAAGAAGACATCATCATTGAGAAACAGGTTTGCTTGAAGAGGACAGAATCCG
>CM067359.1:12302732-12407732 GCA_034401795.1 Chaetoderma sp. LZ-2023a
AGAAGTGGCAAAAACAGTACTGTTTATGTTTAATTTTTACTTAAAATCTATGTTGATATATGGATTCGATCTGTCACTCAACCATATAATGATAATCCATTATGTCATATACAGGCTGACGATACAATCATTATGACGTATTATATATCGGCCATGAAGCAGAAAATGTCCGTCAAGTGTACGAATTGTATGTCTCTGATGGATTTGTTATTTTATAAACATTTTGTTGAATATTTTGAACCTAATTTGACTTGGCGTTGTTGCTGACATAGGCAGCGACAGCACACGGTCAAATTGGTTTCAAAATATTCAACAACGTATAATTACCTTGAAAATAGGATTCTGAGAATTTCAGGGTTTAAAGTGTATACATCTATCCAACTCGTGCAAAACGTGGGAGAAGCTTAGCTAGATATGGGCGGGGCTTATCTAGAAATAGATCCCTTCATAATCTCAACACTCACTCGAATTTGTGACCATGGCTGTGATTGGCTGAACGATATGACGAGGCATACTGTGTCGGTGACAATGAAGTGTTCCAGTTTATCCATCAATCATATGCCGTTATAATCAATTACGTCATGAATCAGATAAGTTCGTCACGAAAACTTACTTGATGACGGACTATAAGCGTTGTTGTACCAATTTTATGTCCTTAGGCCTACTATTTAATAAACATGCTGTTGAATATTTTGAAAATAATTTTACTGAGCACTTTTGCTGTCATAGACAGCAACAGCAACCAGTGAAATTAGTTTCAAAATATTCAGCGGCTTACCAGTATAGTTCTCTGGAAATTGAGATTCAGAGAGCGCAGAGATCTATCGATCCCAACACGGTCAAAGCGTTGATGAAACTTAGGTAGAGATGTATCGAAGTCGTGTTTTGAATTTCGAAGTCGAGTTTTGAATTTCGAAGTTTGAATCTTGAATTTCGAAGTTTGAATTTTTAATTTTTAATTTTTAATTACGAATGAGCCTTCTGGTATTTCGTATCATTACGTACAAATTAATACGAGTCTCTAATTTAATTTCGTAATTAAAAAATATAATAATTTGTAGGGAATGAAATCATCATATGTTAGAATTTATTTCACTTCATTACATTGAGATGCACAAATTAAACCTCTAACAGTACCCAATTTAAACAATTTTATTTTAACGCCTTTTGCTGTGAATATGTGCCTAAGTATCTTTAATGGGGCCCATGTTCCCGAAGCTATTGTTAGCAAGAGATATCGTAGTCGCCATCCTAACGATAGCTTCGAGAACAAGGCCCAGGATCGTGTCTGCCTTACTTTAGGTCAGTCCTTTGCTGACGATATTCGATTACGTGGATCATCACTCAGAACTGGACGTCTTGAAGTGGCATATGCCGGCCAATGGGGTGTGGTCTGTGCTAACAATTTTGGACCCTCGGATGCTGAAGTTGCTTGCAGATCTATGGGATTTGAGTGAGTCAATTTTCCCTATCGCCGAAATAACGGACCTTTCTAGTTTTAGCTATGCCCCGCCCCGCCCCACCCTCCCACCCCAACCCCCACCACACCACACCCATCTCCAGCTAACCTCCATCTACACCTCGCTCGTGTTGGGATCGATCAATCCCTGATATTCCTGACTATTAATTTCCAGCAAAATTTAAAGGTAAGATGTTGATTATTTTGAAACTAATTTGACTAGGTGCTGTTGGTGACTGACTAAGTGTTGTTGTACGAATTGTATGCCTTTACTACTTAATAATAATGCTGGTGAACATTTCGAAACTAATTTGTCTGAGCTCTGTTGCTGCCATAGGCCGACAAACTGACAACCCAAAATGGTGGCTTGTAGCTTATAATGAGCAGATGAGCACTGTAAAGCGGTAATCTAATCACAATCAAATAACGTCCGTATAATTAAAGTAACGTGGATAAAACCTAATGATACGGAATCTATGGCCGAGTTTACGCCCTAAGTAGAGTAGCTACTCGAGTTACTAGAATAGCACCTAAACGGCTAGGGTACCTACTCGGGTACGCAGTCAAAGCTACCTACCTATCAACATGGATATCAACAGTCACTCAAGTATATGACGTCATAATCAATTACGCCATATGGAGGCTGACGTCACAATTAAAATACCTAACGAATGACGAATTTAACTGCAGAAGGATAAATTCCTCGCCACTTGGTTCCTTCAGGGAATCCAATAGATGCGCACGAAACATAGTTCTTTAACATACTACCTTATTCTGCATTGCCAGAGTAAAATAGATGGAAATTGATGTCTTTAAAGTTAAACAAATGGATATCTGGCCCCTAAAAGATGGTATAGATATTACCTCAAAACTTTAATTATAACCAGTTTTCGTAATCTACACATTTTCTGTGACGTAGTCCACTTCTGCTTACCGGTTATTAATGGATTTCTTGAGGAAGGGGAGATGGGGCGGGAGCGGTGGGACATGGCTAGGATAGACTATGATAGGCTAGACTAGGCTAGGCTAGGCTAGGCTAGGCTAGGCTAGGCTAGGCTAGGCTAGGCTAGGCTAGGCTAGGCTAGGCTAGGCTAGGCTAGGCTAGGCTAGGCTAGGCTAGGCTAGGCTAGGCTAGGCTAGGCTAGGCTATGTCTAGGTCTAGCCTAAGTTGGCATTCGATTTGACTACGCAAACTATGCCTAGGCTAGCCTATACTAGACTAAGCCTAAAGCTATGGCATGTTAGGCTAGGATAAATTAGGGTATGTCAAGCTAGTCTATGTTAGGCTGGACTGGGCTAGACTATAGGCTAAGTCTAGGATACTCCTAGATGGGTTAGCTATGCTCAGGCTAATCTACTCAAGCTATGCATAGGTTAGCCGATGCTATGATAAGCTTAAGCCTTAGGTATGCTAGGCTGGGCGATAAGCTAGATCTCGGTAGGATAATCTGGGCTAGCTATATATATATATAGACTATGCTATACAAGCTATGTATATATAGGCTACCCTATGCTAAGCTAAGCTTAAGATTAGGTATGCTAGGGTGGGATAGTATAGAGTACTTAGGTTAGGCTAGTTTAGTCTAAGCTGGGAAGGCTAGGCCTAGGTTAGGCTATGCAAGCTAGGCTCGCCTATATACTATGTCTAGGGTAGGTTAAGGTGAGTTGGCTAGGCTAGCTATGCCTAGGCTATGCTGCACAATGTATGCCTACACTATCCTAAGGTAGGATAAGTCTAGGGTACAGGCAGCAGACAGGCATGTATGCAGGCAGGAAGGCAGGCAGGAAGGCAGGCAGGCAGGCAGACAGACCAAGCCCGGCAGCAACGTACGGCAGGTAACTATTTACAGCTATGTCGACTGGGGCAATGCTAAGCCAAGCTAAACCAAGCCAAGCTAAGCCAAGATAAGGCAAGATAGTCCAATCTATACTAGTCTAAGCTGTACTAGTGTAAGCTATAGTGGTCTAAGCTATACTAGTGTAAGCTATACTAGTCTAAGTTAAACTAGTCTAAGGAAAACTATTCTAAGCAATACTATCTAAGCCATGCTAGTCTAAGCCACACTCATCTAAACCATACCAGTCTAAATCATACTAGTCTAAGTTATACTAATGCAAGCTATACTAGTCAATACTATATTAATCTAAGGTACACTAGTCTAAGCTATACTAATTTAGGCTATACTATTCTAAGCTATATTAGTATAGGCTATCCTAGTCTAAGTCTAGTCTGAGCCATACTATTCTAAGCTATACTAGTCTAGTCTAAGGTATATTAGCATACTCTAAGCTATACTAGTCTAAGCTCTACTAGTTTAAGTTCTACTAGTTTAAGTTGTACTATTCTAAGCTATAATAGTGTAAGCTATACGAGTCTAAGCTATACTAGTATAGGCTAAGCTGTGCTATACAAGTCTAGGCTAAGCTAGGCTACACTAGTCTAGGCTAAGTGATGCTAGTCTAGTCTAGGATATCGTACTATAATCTAAGGTATACTAGTCTAAGCTAAGCTATGCTTGATTGGACTAAGTGATACTATTCTATGCTATGCCATACTAATCTAGGCTAAGCCATGCTATAATAGTCTGCTAAGCTATGCTATGCCATACTAACCTAGGTTAAGCTACGTTATACTAGTCTAAGCTAAGCCGTACAGTGTACAAAGCTATACTGGATTAAACTATGCTATGCTGTGCTAAGCTATACTGGGCTAAGCTAAGCTATACTACAATAAGCTAAGCTATACTGGCCTAAGCCAATCTATACTGGGCTACGTAAAGCTACAATGCAGAGCTTAAATTAGACTATCTTGAGTAGATGCATAGTGGCTGGGTGGTTAGGAGCGAGCGTTGGTACATCAAAGGTTAACAGTTCTTCTACTGGCCAGGCCGCCGCGCTGTGTCCTTGAGAAGGATCTTCCGTCTGCGTTGATCCAGTCTACCTAACTGTAAATAGGTACCTGCGAGGGAAGTGTAGGTAATGTGAATGCATAGTTTACGGTCCAACCCAGTTAAGCTCCTTAAGAGAGAATAGGCCCGATGACCAGGGGTAAGAGATGTAAAGTCTCTGAGTACTTCGTTGAAAGTTAAACTGTAAAAGGTAAACTTACTTACTTACTTACTGTCTTAGCTTAGCCGAACATAGCATAGCTTAGCTTAGACTAGTATAGTATAGCATATCCTATGCTTGTATCGCTTAACCTAGTCGAGTATAGCTTAGAGTAGGCTAACATAGACTAGACTGGTATAGCATAAACTAGACTAGTACAGGTTAAACTAGACTAGTATAGCTTAAACTAGCATAGTATAACTTAGACTAGCGTCGCAAGTAGACTGGACTACTATAGTTTAGACTAGACTAGTATAGCGTAGACTAGACTAGTATAGCTTAGACTAGTATTGCTTTGATTAGCATAGCTTAGTCCTGTATAACTTAGACTAGCATGACTTAGACTTTTATAGCTTAAACTAGACTAATATGGCTTTGACTAGACTAGCATAACTTAGACTAGACTTATGTATACCTTAGACTAGTACAGCATAGACTATACAATTTTAGACTAGTATGGCTTAGCTTATTATGCCTTGTCTTAGTATTGCTTAGACTAGTATAGCTTAGACCAGTATAAGTTGAACTAGTGTAGCTTAGACTAATATACCTTAGACTAGTATAGCTTACATTAGTATAGCTTAGACTAGTATGACTTAGACTAGTATGGCTTAGACTAATTTAGATTAGATCACCACATTTTCAGTGGAAAGTCAGAAAAAACGTAAGGATTTAAGGGAACTTAAATAACTGATATTCTATAAATGAACGGGAATTTGATAACACCCTCCCCCTCCCTTTTATATTTAGATTGGACGCTTCTAATTGGTATTATGCAAATGCAAATGATGTTGAATAATCACCACATGCTCCTCCTACCTGTTAAGCTGTGTTACGCTGACCTTCGACAAGCAGACAGCCGAATATCACAACTAGAAGTACACGATTGTCGAAGGACATCTACATAAATAAAGGTTCCCTCAAGGCACCCATCAGATATCTGCATAAATACAGGTTCCTTCAAGATTTCTGAGTGGTGCCTTGAGGGAACATTTATTTATGTAGTTTGCTGCGGGTGCCTTGAAGGAACCTGTATTTATGTAGATGTCTGAGAGTTGCCTTCGGGGAACATGTATTTATGTAGATGTCTGAGAGGTGCCTTGAGGGAACCTTTGTTTATGTAGATAGCTGAGGAGTAAATACTGAAGTTGATGTCGATGCCTCATCAATAGCACTTTTCCTCTTTATCCCACGTTTCTTAGTAATGTAAGACCCACTAGATAGGTAGATCGTCTAAAAAAAATTGCTTACCATTTCTATTTCAGTTCAAATATGGCGCCGATACCGGTGATGAGTGGTGCGCCTGTAACAAGCTATTTATCAAACGTCGAGTGTCGAGGCAATGAAACATCTTTGGCAGAATGTACATTCCGGGGGCCATTTACCGATCGATGTTCTAATCCTGTTGGTCTACAATGTTTTGGCGGTAAGATTGACTAGCACTGAATGTAATTAATTAACACTTTAAACCTGAAAGGATAAAAAAAATAAAATATTTTATAGTTTTATAAATATTATATTGATTATTTTGAAACTAATTTAACTGGGAGCTGCAGCTTGCTCCCATGGTTCCTGTAACATATTCCTGTTAAATTTATTTTATCATATTCAACAGTTTATCATCTTAGTGACATTGAAATTGAGATTCTAGAAACTAATGTTTCAAAATTCAAATGTTAAATAACTGTAACTATCCTTATAACGCAGGTTACTGGGCCGGTATTGATCATGTACCTGCCCATTAATCAGCACCACGGTGGTCAATCCCGTGATAAACGTGTGGAAATCCAGAAGATAGATTTTCTTTTATGATTGCGTTTACATTGAGATTATAGTGAGATATAAGGCCGCATAATTTTTTGAATATTTTGAAGATAGATAAATTAATTGTCCCTTCCAGCTAAAGTACTTTCAAAATATTTAGCAACTTTGAAACTAATTTAACTGGGAATTTGAAGATTTTAGATGATTTAAATGGTTTATAATAAATCTAACCGTATGACTTATACAGACACTACTAAAGCTGTTGCTTTTACTAAGAATTCAAATACAAATTTATAAATTTAAACATAAATTCACACAACTACAATTCTTTAGCTCAATGAAAATTTTGAATAGCAAGGTTAACCTCAAATGTATGTAAGTATGATTACTGTATTCTGCGGCTGAAGTAGTAGAGACATCCTACATATGCAATCAGTCTTTCTTCGCGTTTGACCGCCGTGTCTTGTCCTCAGCCAAAATCCTTAGCTTCCTCATGTCCATTCCTGATTTGAGTGTACGGAGCCCTGCTTTCTTGAGGTCATCCCGTAGCATGCTTAACAGATTTATGCAATGACGTCCTCTCCTGGCTTTGGATTTGCTGGCTCCCAGTAGGGAGAATTCCAAGGCTCTCTGCGCTCGTGTGTCCTCTGGCATCATTAACACATGGCCAAACATGGACCATCATCATTGGGCGACTTTTACAGACAGCGGCGGTGTATTGTCCATTTTGTATGGTGCATTATTGGAAATTGTTCTGCGTAATCATCGGTGTCCAGTGACGGTGTGTAGGTGTTTGCGGTGGCAGGCATCAAGTTTGTCTAGTACTGCCTTTGCAGGTGTCCAGCTGGTACAGTTATACAACATAAAGGATACGCAAGTTGCATTGTATAAACATAGTTTTTTGTCAAGGGCATCTTTGATCTACGAATCCATGGCTTCCAGAAGGACTTGAAAGTTATGTTCCCCATGACGCAGCATCCAGCAATGGCAGCAGTACTACAAAGCAGGGAGCCCAGAATTTTAATTTTCCTCCACAATTTGCCGTCACGAAGTGGCTAGTCATTTCCCCTAACTTCATGCTCTGTAGATAATCTATATAAATAGAATATGTGGGTGAACTCTGTTTTGGATTCATTCATAAGGATATTCTCATTCGTCAATTGGTTTCTTTTCCTCGTCTATGTCCACGTCGACGGCAAATGCCATCTCTAGTGGCATACCCAGTATGGACACTGGGTGTTCCTGTGGAATTTTCCCACACAGATTTCAATGCAGCAGCAAAATAAGAGGTGAAAAGCACAGGGGATGATCTCTCTCCCTGTGGGGTGCCGATTGATGTCTCAACCTCTGCAGACTTCACTGACTTGACTCGTACTCTCAGCTTGGTGTCTGCAAGTATTAGCCTCACTAGTCGAAGCTCATCTTCACTGCAACTATCCTGAGGTTGTACATCTAGGATCTTTGAGGGTTTGATTATGTCGAAGGCTCGTCACATGTCAATGCCTATTTTGATTGCATTATCACCAAATGGTGTGATAAAATATGCTAAAATTAAATCAAAACACTTTCCATATTATTATTGGATAAATGGACCTTTCCAGTTTTATCTATGCCCCGCCCATTTCTATCTAAGCTCATCAACACTTCGCCGTGTTGGGATTGATCGATCCCCTAATGCCCTAACTATCAATTTCCTGAAAACTATACAGGTACGCTGTTGAATATTTTGCAACTAATTTGAATTGGCGCTGTTGGTACCTCTGGCAAATCACTTAAAAAATATTAAACATAACATTTATTAAATAGTAAAGGCATACAATTCGTACAACAACGCATAGTCCGTCTTCAAATAAGCGTTCGTGACGTAATTATCGACGTCATTAATGACAACATTTATTATGATGTCATTCTATACGTCGCGCAGTTGATTATGACGTCATAGGATGGGTTGATAAAGTGGAAAGGTCTATTGTATGTAGTAGGCGGCTTGATATTGTCCATTTCATGCACGCTGTTTGACAACAGGTTATTATCGTTATTATAATCATTAACACTCAATTTGCTAGCTGTATCTAAACCTATTGTTGCAGGACTTGTTGATGGCGATGTACGTCTGGTAGATGGAATGACAAACACAAGTGGTCGAGTTGAAATCTACCACAATGGAGAATGGGGCACGATTTGTGATGACATGTTTGATGAACGAGATGTCAGAGTTATATGCAATCAACTGGGACTCGGGTACGTTATATGCAATCAACTGGGATTCGGGTATGTTTAGCAACCATTCTTCAGTCCAACTACTACTACTACTTGCTCGTGCAGCTGCCACCATTACCAGCACCATCCGCACCTCCAGCAGCACCACCATCATCACCACCACCACCACCTGCACCTCCAGCAGCACCACCATCATCAGCCGCACCTCCAGCAGCACCACCATGATCACCACTACCACCCGCACCTCCAGCAGCACCTCCAGCAGCACCACCATCATCACCACTACCGCCCCACCTCAAGCAGCACCACCATCATCACCACTACCACCACCACCAGCACCACAACTACCACCAACACCAGCAGCACCAGCACCACCAGCACTACCACCACCAGCACCACCACCACTACCACCACCAGCAGCACCAGCACCACTACCACCACCAGCAGAAGCAGCAACACCACCACTACCACCAGCAGCACCACCACCAGCACTACCACCAGCAGCACCACCATCATTCCCATCACCACCAGCAGCACGATCATCACTACCACTACCACCAGCAGCACCACCATCATCACCACTACCACTACCACCACCACCACCACCATCATCACCACTACCACTACTACCACCACCACCAGACAATAAAATAAATAAAAAATATCTCCCAAACTTGGGAGATCCTGAGCCAGTGCGTTTAATCATATAACCACCACCATTACCATTACCACTACCGCTACCACCACCCCTATTACCACTACTACTACCACCACCACTATTACCACTACCACTACCACCACCACCACCACCACTACCATCACCACCACCACTACCACAACCATCAGCACTACTAGCATTACCATCACCATCAGCACTACTACTATTACCACTACTACTACTACTACTACTACTACTACTACTACTACTACTACTACTACTACTACTACTACTACTACTACTACTACGTAGGGGCAGTTTGCCTCCTGCATTGAGCTGGACAGTGTCAGAGTTAGAGAGACAGAATTTCTTCTGTAAACCAGCGATGCCTAACACCGAGGTCCGTAAGGACATCTTAGCAACAAATTTGAAATGGGCCATATCTTTACTTCAGGTTAACATTAGTCACTATAATTTCCAGCTTGGTCGTCTTATGTCGCTCCTCATCGAAGCTCAGTCCAAACCAAATTTAGAATTAGGTAGAGCGAAGACCACAGCAATAAATTGGGCCCGAAATAACTATGGCAGGAAGTTTCATTCTTCATCAATTGATCAGTTTTATGATTTCATCAGACCTTTTGATCCGCATTTTAGAACCTGCCATAGTACAACACCCACTGTAGGGTCACCTGTGACCTTACCAGGAACACCGACTGCAAGGTCAGCCTTGACCGTACCAGTCATCCCACAATCAAATCGGAAACGGAATAGGTCACCCACTGAGAGTCCCCCAGTAGTTAAGCGGGTGAATAACCAGTGCTCACCAGTATTCCCCCTGCAGTCTCCTGTGGTGGATCCGCTCCTGATTCCACTGCCAGAATGGTCACCGTCAGTGTCCGCACATGTGGATCCTAGTCAGATCACTCTTCCGGTCTCACCACTGTCCCCAGTCGAGTTTCCTCCCCTTCCACAGAGAGAAGCTACTGACCGACCTGGTCAAAAGACCAGATCGTTGACGCCGAGGTCCAAGCCACCACAACCTAAATTTAAGCCCACACCTAAGCCCAAACCTACGCCTAGGGATACACCCAAAGAGCATAGGTCTTTCTACAAGTTTCGGTTCGTGGTGGATAATAAGAATGAATGGCGCCTTCCGTATCATCCTTAACATCGGAATTAATGATAAGGACGAACTTCAGCATGACACCGCCCAAAGAATTGAGAATCTGTTTAGTACCATGCATTCAAAATTTCCAAAGGCTAAAGTTCACTTTGCTAAACTAAATTATTCGAAGCACCTGACTACAACACAGAAACGAAACATACAATTCGTTAACAGCCGTGTAGAGACCTTAAGGGCCAAGGTCCCTATCCTGCCCAGCCTCCCCGTGTCTGAATTTCAGGTGGTTGAGGACAACATCCACTGGACTGAGTGCACTGCAAATAGGATGTATAATAGTTGGTTATCGCACCTTAATTTAAACTAACTACGGGTCAGGGTACTAACCACCCAGAAATTGGACTAGGTGGTAATATCGTTAACCTAACTGGTTCTACATTGTTTGAAGCAGAAAGATCTTTGCTAAATCTCGGTCTAACATATGTACCAACACCACGGGCCAAAGTCGACATAGATGCCCTTTTAGATAATGGCTTATGGGAAATTGAAGAATTTTCTCACCGTGTAAAATTAGCAGACTTTTTTCGAAATTCCAAGAAAAACAACTTTCTACCTTTTGTTGAAAAAACCGGCTGGGCACCTAACTCGAAGTTGGTGGACCCTGCGATCCCTGATAGTATAAATGCTATTAAGGAACGTGTTGAAAATTTAGAATTTCCTAAAAATCATCAAAATTTGTCATATCAAGAACGTTTAGCCTTAACAGGTTTGCGTAAAAACAATGACATCGTTATAAAGCCTGCTGACAAGGGATCTGCTACTGTAATACTGCTTAAGGATAATTATATTCGTGAAGCGCATCGGCAACTCAGTAATCTGAAACACTACCGCAAATTAGACGAACCACTCTGGCCAAATAATTGTGATAAATTTAATGGAATCCTTCAAGAAATGGCTGACAACAAGGCCATAACGAAAAAGCAGTTTAAATAACTTACTGCTAAACGAGATTCAAATCCACGTACGTTTTACCTTTTGCCAAAAATTCATAAACCTATTGAGTCTTGGTCCGACCCTATGATACCACCCGGTCGACCTATTATCTCTGATTGTGGCCCTGAATCTTATCGAATTAGTGAAATTATTGATTACCACCTACATCCAATTGCGAATAAACATTTCAGCTTTTTGAACAACACTGAGGATTTCCTATCCGAGGTCTCCAAAGTTTCTGTTCCTCCAAACTCACTCTTGATAACCCTCGACATCGATGCTATGTACACAAACATTGACATCGAAAGGGGTTTGTCTTCTGTTCGCAGAGCATTTGATAAATATCCCGATAACAATAGGCCCACTAGCGAAATATTAGCTCTCCTGGAGCTGAGTTTAAAGGGCAATGATTTCGAATTCGCTGGCGAAATCTACCAACAAATCTGTGGATGCGCTATGGGTAAACGTTTTAGTCCTAGTTTTGCCAACATCTATGTAGCTGAGTGGGAAGAAGATGCGCTTAACAAATGTCCTAAGCAGCCCTTATTTTACCGCCGTTACCTCGATGATATTTTTATGATCTGGAATCATTCGAGGGAAGAGTTTGATGAATTTTTCACTATTTTGAACAATCACGATCCTAACATCAAACTTAAAGCCAACATTGACCAATCGTCCGTAGACTTTTTGGACGTTACTCTCTACAAAGGTGTAAATTATAACACGAGTGGGCTTCTTGATTACAAAGTATTCTTTAAGCCCACCGATTCCCATCAACTACTGCATAAGAAATCTTTCCATCCACCTCATACTTTTAAAGGTATTATCAAATCACAGATTATCCGGTTTCACCGAAATTCTAGTGATAGAAAGAATTTTGAATCTGCGTGTTCCACCTTATTTAAAGCCCTCAAACCGAGGGGATATTCAACACGATTTTTGCGCAAAATAAAATCCGAAACTTTACATGATTTGGAAACTATTACTGATAAGGCTGCCGATCAAAAGCCTACCAAAATTCGTCACAATCGTCCGATTATAGGCGTAGGACAATCTCAGAAATGTGGAAAGAAGAGGTGTAAATTAGACCTCTATCTACCTAATCAGACAACATTTGTCAGTTATCAGAACAAAAGCAAATTCCAACTTCAGTCTAATTTAGATTGCGATTCTAAAAATGTTATCTATTTAATATCTTGCAAATTATGCCAAAAGCAGTATGTCGGTGAAACAAAATGCCCTTTCAGATGGCGAGCAACTAGACACCTTTGCGATATTAGACACGACGAGGACACCAACGTAGCTCAGCATTTCAATCTTCCTGGTCATTCTGTCGATAGACACTTTGAAATTATGCCTATTGAGCAACTGCCTCTTTCTGCTACGGCCGAAGAAACTGATAAACAAAGAAAACTTCGAGAATCATTTTGGATTAAGCAACTGAAAACAAAATGGCCGAGTGGCATAAACGTGGACCCTGGTCTTGCTGATCAACGTGAAATTATTCCATTCAGTTTAACATACAATCGAAAAAATGTTGAAATTTCAGAAATTTTGAAAGATGAATATCATAAATTGCAGGATAAAATGAAAAAACGTCTCAATTTGCGTTCAGTGATAGCCTTTAAGAAAAACTCCAATCTACGTGACATCTTGGTTAATTCGAAATTAACTCTTCAAAAACCTTCAGAATGAATGATATATATTATTCATATTTTATAGGCCATACCGCCTCTATCAAACAAACATAACAAATCTCAGACAATAAAATAAATAAAAAATATCTCCCAACCTTGGGAGATCCTGAGCCAGTGCGTTTAATCATATAACCACCTACTAGCGAGTGCCAGTTCTATTGTTTTATTGTCTTCCTAACACACTAATTATTGCACCATACCGTCGTGGCAAATCTGTCTGGCATACCATCATTCCATCAATTTAGTCTGTCTTCTTAATAATAGTTTTGATTCGTTCATCATCTCCTTCCTTCCATCCTCCCTTCATTCCCTCCATCCATCCTCCCTCCCTCCCCCATCCCTCCTTCCCTCCCGCCATTCCGTCAGTCCATCCGTCCTCCCTCCCTCCCTCCCTCCCTCCCTCCCTCCCTCCCTCCCTCCCTCCCTCCCTTCCTTCCTTCCTTCAATCCTTCCTTCCTTCCTTCTTTCCTTCCTTCCTTCCTTCCTTCCTTCCTTCCTCCATCCATCCCTCCCTCCCTCCCTCCCTCCCTCCCTCACTCCATCCCTCCCTCCCTCCCTCCCTCCCTCCCTCCCTCATTCCCACACGTCCGTCAATACATCCGTCCCTCCTTCCTTCTTTCCTTCCTCGCCCTCTTCCTCCCTCCCTCCCGCCCTCCGTTCCCCCCTCCCTCCCGCCCTCCCTCCATTTCTCCTTCCATCCCTCCCGCCCTCCTTTCTTCCTTCCTTCCTTCCTTCCTTCCTCCCTCCCTCCCTCCCTCCCCCCTCCCTCCCTCCCTCCCTCCCTCATTCATGCCCTTCCGTCCATCCGTTCGTCCTTCCTTCATTCTTTCCTCCCTCCCTTCCTTCCTTTACCCCCTCCCTCCCTTCCTCCCTCCCTCCCTCCCTCCATTCTTCCTTCCTTCCTTCATCCATTCTTCCTTCATTCCTTCCTTACCTTCCTCCCTCCCTCCCTCCCTCCCTTCCTCCATCGCTCATTCCTCGATCCCCACCCCCTCCGTCCCACCATCACTCCCTCCAGCCATCCCTCCATTCTTCCTTCCCTCCTCCCTCCCTACCTCCATTCTTCCTTCCTTCCTCCCTTCCTCCATTCTTCCTTCATTCCCTCCTTCCCTCCCTCCTTCCTTCCTCCCTCCCTCCCTCCCTCATTCCCGCCCTTCCATC
Source organism: Chaetoderma sp. LZ-2023a (assembly GCA_034401795.1). Classification (NCBI taxonomy): domain Eukaryota; kingdom Metazoa; phylum Mollusca; class Caudofoveata; order Chaetodermatida; family Chaetodermatidae; genus Chaetoderma; species Chaetoderma sp. LZ-2023a. The sequence continues at coordinate 12,316,913 of CM067359.1, forward strand.
CATCCGTTCATCCTTCCTTCATTCTTTCCTTCTTTCCTCCCTCCATTCCTTCTCCCCCTCCCTCCCTCCCTTCCTCCCTCCCTCCATTCTTCCTTCCTTCCTTCCTCCATTCTTCCTTCATTCTCTCCCTCCCTCCCTCCACCCCTCCCTCCCTCCCTCCCTCCCTCCCTTCCTCCCTCCCTCCATTCTTCCTTCCTTCCTTCCTCCATTCTTCCTTCATTCTCTCCCTCCCTCCCTCCATCCCTCCCTCCCTCCCTTCCTCCCTCCCTCCCTCATTCCTCGATCCTCACCCCTCCGTTCCACCCTCACTCCCCCCGCCATCCCTCCCTCCCTCCCTCCTTCCTTCCTTCATCCGCCCCTTCTTCCTTCCTTCCTTCATCCATCCGTTCTTCCTTCATCCGTCCTTTCTTCCTTCCTTAATTCATCCATCCTTTCTTCCTTTATCTTTCTTCTGTCACTCCTTCCTTCATTAACTGGATGGATCGATGGATGAATTGATGGATGGATTGATGGGTGGATTGGTGGATGGATTGATGGATGGATTGATGGTTGGATTGATGGGTGGTTGGGTGGATGAACGGATGGATGGGTGGGTCGATGGATGGGTGGGTGGATGGGTGGGTGGATGGGTTGGTGGGTGGGTGGGTGGGTGGATGGATGGATGGAGGGAACTCGAAATTCATATTGCTCATTAAATCTTTCAAATACACTTGACTCCTACTAGTCTAAATGTTATAGACAATTATCTAATTGTTGGAAATTAAAAAATGTTCTTTCCTAAATTCGACTTCAAAAGACTTGGAAACAAAGTCCAACAACACCTTTTGAAATATAGTTCACTGTTCAAATGATCAATGACCGTTGTGTGATCCCTTTGATCAATCAACAGACTGATACTAGAACCTCGTTCAGAAAGGGACACCTTCTGAACAAACAGAATCGATCTCACTGGGTTAATATGCATGGCTTGATCTCTTTGATCAACCGCCACTCATTCATGAGAGTATTACTGGAAGCCCACTCAGAAACCTTAGAACTCAATCAACGTCAATGGATTTAGACAATCGTTTTTTAAACATCTGTGGCAGTCCAAATCTTTAATGTGAATAGAATTTAAAATTTTCAAAGTACAATTGAACACTAATCTAAGACCATCAATTCTAATAAATAGACAGATTTTTGGTAGACAGGCAGATTTGTTCTGTGGCCTGAAGCTGACAAACCTTGTCGAAACCGGTCGCCCACTTCACGACGGTGCATAGGATTATTGGTAATATACACAATTATCCTTTGATAGTTTATATGAATTATTTAAATATTAACATGCTTAATCATAACCTTCTTTTTTCAGCGATAGATTTTTGATGCGCTTGTAGATTTTGTTAGGCTTGTAATTCGATAGACTTCCCTTGGTTCACGATTCCATTAGGTCCCCTCAATTTTTTGGTATTCTTGTAGATTTTAGTGGCAGAAACATTGAATTATCTAACTAGTAACATTATGGCTGGAGTTAGCAAGAGTAGAAGACGGGATGACAGGAGGTCTAACGACAGTCGCCCGCCATCTGCCCAGGCTGCACTAACCAAGTGTTACTACATGATTATACAATGTTTTCACCACCTTGGCATCTTGAATGCTCATGTACGTAGGGGCAGTTTGCCTCCTGGATTGAGCTGGAAAGTGTCAGAGTTAGAGAGACAGAATTTCTTCTGTAAACCAGCGATGCCAAACGCCGAGGTCCGTAAGGACATCTTAGCAGCAAATTTGAAATGGGCCATATCTTTACTCCAGGTTAACATTAGTCACTATAATTTCCAGCTTGGTCGTCTTATGTCCCTCCTCATCGAAGCTCAGTCCAAACCAAATTTAGAATTAGGTAGAGCGAAGACCACAGCAATAAATTGGGCCCGAAATAACTAAGGCAGGAAGTTTCATTCTTCATCAATTGATCAGTTTTATGATTTCATCAGACCTTTTGATCCACATTTTAGAACCTGCCATAGTATAACACCCCCTGTAGGGTCACCTGTGACCTTACCAGGAACATCAACTGCAGAGCCCTCTGTGGCCCTACCAGGCACACCGACTGCAAGGTCAGCCTTGACCGTACCAGCCATCCCACAATCAAATCGGAAACGGAATAGGTCACCCACTGAGAGTCCCCCAGTAGTTAAGCGGGTGAATAACCAGAGCTCACCAGTGTTCCCCCCGCAGTCTCCTGTGGTGGATCCGCTCCTGATTCCACTGCCAGCATGGTCACCATCAGTGTCCGCTCATGTGGATCCCAGTCAGATCCCTCTTCCGGTCACGCCACTGTCCCCAGTCGAGTTTCCTCCCCTTCCACAGAGAGCAGCTACTGAGCGACCTGGTCAAAAGACCAGATCGTCGACGCCGAGGTCCAAGCCACCACAACCTAAATTTACGCCCACACCTAAGCCCAAACCTACACCTAGGGATACACCCAAAGAGCATAGGTCTTTCTACAAGTTTCGGTTCGTGGTGGATAATAAGAATGAATGGCGCCTTCCTACTCTGAACAAGAAGATTCTGCTGATTGGGTCTTCAAATTTAGCTCGTATCAATCAGACACCTCATCCAGATATGCAGGTAGCAATCTATCCAGGTGCTAAGATAAACCACATTAGGAATATGGTTAGAAAACACAATGAGGTCTTCCAACCTCAGCGTATCATCCTTAACATCGGAATTAATGATAAGGACGAACTTCAGCATGACACCTCCCAAAGAATTGAGAATCTGTTTAGTACCATGCGTTCAAAATTTCCAAAGGCTAAAGTTCACTTTGCCAAACTAAATTATTCGAAGCACCTGACTACAACCCAGAAACGAAACATACAATTCGTTAACAGCCGTGTAGAGGCCTTAAGGGCCAAGGTCCCTATCCTGCCCAGCCTCCCCGTGTCTGAATTTCAGGTGGTTGAGGACAACATCCACTGGACTGAGTGCACTGCAAATAGGATGTATAATAGTTGGTTATCGCACCTCAATTTAAACTAACTACGGGTCAGGGTACTAACCACCCAGAAATTGGCCTAGGTGGTAATATCATTAACCTAACTGGTTCTACATTGTCTGAAGCAGAAAGATCGTTGCTAAATCTTGGTCTAACATATGTACCAACACCACGGCCCAAAGTCGACATAGATGCTCTTTTAGATAATGGCTTATGGGAAATTGAAGAATTTTCTCACCGTGTAAAATTAGCAGACTTTTTTCGAAATTCCAAGAAAAACAACTTTCTACCTTTTGTTGAAAAAACTGGCTGGGCACCTAACTCGAAGTTGGTTGACCCTGCAATCCTTGATAGTATAAAAGCTATCAAGGAGCGTGTTGAAAATTTAGAATTTCCTAAAAATCATCAAAATTTGTCATATCAAGAACGTTTAGCCTTAACAGGTTTGCGTAAAAACAATGACATCGTTATAAAGCCTGCTGACAAGGGATCTGCTACTGTATTAATGCGTAAGGATAATTATATTCGTGAAGCGCATCGGCAACTCAGTAATCTGAAACACTACCGCAAATTAGACGAACCACTCTGGCAAAATAATTGTGATAAATTTAATGGAATCCTTCAAGAAATGGCTGACAAAAAGGCCATAACGAAAAAGCAGTTTAAATACCTTACTGCTAAACGAGATTCAAATCCACGTACGTTTTACCTTTTGCCAAAAATTCATAAACCTATTGAGTCATGGTCCGACCCTATGATACCACCGGGTCGACTTATTATCTCTGATTGCGGCTCTGAATCTTATCGAATTAGTGAAATTATTGATTACCACCTACAACCAATTGCGAATAGACATTTCAGCTTTTTGAACAACACTGAGGATTTCCTATCCGAGGTCTCCAAAATTTCTGTTCCTCCAAACTCACTCTTGATAACCCTCGACATCGATGCTATGTACACAAACATTGACATCGAAAGGGGTTTGTCTTCTGTTCGCAGAGCATTTGATAAATATCCTGATAACAATAGGCCCACTAGCGAAATATTAGCTCTCCTGGAGCTGAGTTTAAAGGGCAATGATTTCGAATTCGCTGGCGAAATCTACCAACAAATCTGTGGATGCGCTATGGGTAAACGTTTTAGTCCTAGTTTTGCCAACATCTATGTAGCTGAGTGGGAAGAAGATGCGCTTAACACATGTCCTAAGCAGCCCTTATTTTACCGCCGTTACCTCGATGATATTTTTATGATCTGGAATCATTCGAGGGAAGAGTTTGATGAATTTTTCACTATTTTGAACAATCACGATCCTAACATCAAACTTAAAGCCAACATTGACCAGTCGTCCGTAGACTTTTTGGACGTTACTCTCTACAAAGGTGTAAATTATAACACGAGTGGGCTTCTTGATTACAAAGTATTCTTTAAGCCCACCGATTCTCATCAACTACTGCATAAGAAATCTTTCCATCCACCTCATACTTTTAAAGGTATTATCAAATCACAGATTATCCGGTTTCACCGAAATTCTAGTGATAGAAAGAATTTTGAATCTGCGTGTTCCACCTTATTTAAAGCCCTCAAACCGAGGGGATATTCAACACGATTTTTGCGCAAAATAAAATCCGAAACTTTACATGATTTGGAAACTATTACTGATAAGGCTGCCGATCAAAAGCCTACCAAAATTCGTCACAATCGTCCGATTATAGGCGTAGGACAATCTCAGAAATGTGGAAAGAAGAGGTGTAAATTAGACCTCTATCTACCTAATCAGACAACATTTGTCAGTTATCAGAACAAAAGCAAATTCCAACTTCAGTCTAATTTAGATTGCGATTCTAAAAATGTTATCTATTTAATATCTTGCAAATTATGCCAAAAGCAGTATGTCGGTGAAACAAAATGCCCTTTCAGATGGCGAGCAACTAGACACCTTTGCGATATTAGACACGACGAGGACACCAACGTAGCTCAGCATTTCAATCTTCCTGGTCATTCTGTCGATAGACACTTTGAAATTATGCCTATTGAGCAACTGCCTCTTTCTGCTACGGCCGAAGAAACTGATAAACAAAGAAAACTTCGAGAATCATTTTGGATTAAGCAACTGAAAACAAAATGGCCGAGTGGCATAAACGTGGACCCTGGTCTTGCTGATCAACGTGAAATTATTCCATTCAGTTTAACATACAATCGAAAAAATGTTGAAATTTCAGAAATTTTGAAAGATGAATATCATAAATTGCAGGATAAAATGAAAAAACGTCTCAATTTGCGTCCAGTGATAGCCTTTAAGAAAAACTCCAATCTACGTGACATCTTGGTTAATTCGAAATTAACTCTTCAAAAACCTTCAGAATGAATGATATATATTATTCATATTTTATAGGCCATACCGCCTCTATCAAACAAACATAACAAATCTCAGACAATAAAATAAATAAAAAATATCTCCCAACCTTGGGAGATCCTGAGCCAGTGCGTTTAATCATATAACCACCAGACAATAAAATAAATAAAAAATATCTCCCAAACTTGGGAGATCCTGAGCCAGTGCGTTTAATCATATAACCACCACCATTACCATTACCACTACCGCTACCACCACCCCTATTACCACTACTACTACCACCACCACTATTACCACTACCACCACCACTACCACAACCATCAGCACTACTAGCATTACCATCACCATCAGCACTACTACTATTACCACTACTACTACTACTACTACTACTACTACTACTACTACTACTACTACTACTACTACTACTACTACTACTACTACTACTACTACTACTACTGCTACGTAGGGGCAGTTTGCCTCCTGCATTGAGCTGGACAGTGTCAGAGTTAGAGAGACAGAATTTCTTCTGTAAACCAGCGATGCCTAACACCGAGGTCCGTAAGGACATCTTAGCAACAAATTTGAAATGGGCCATATCTTTACTTCAGGTTAACATTAGTCACTATAATTTCCAGCTTGGTCGTCTTATGTCGCTCCTCATCGAAGCTCAGTCCAAACCAAATTTAGAATTAGGTAGAGCGAAGACCACAGCAATAAATTGGGCCCGAAATAACTATGGCAGGAAGTTTCATTCTTCATCAATTGATCAGTTTTATGATTTCATCAGACCTTTTGATCCGCATTTTAGAACCTGCCATAGTACAACACCCACTGTAGGGTCACCTGTGACCTTACCAGGAACATCAACTGCAGGGCCCTCTGTGGCCCTACCAGTCACACCGACTGCAAGATCAGCCTTGACCGTACCAGTCATCCCACAATCAAATCGGAAACGGAATAGGTCACCCACTGAGAGTCCCCAGCAGTTAAGCGGGTGAATAACCAGTGCTCACCAGTGTTCCCCCTGCAGTCTCCTGGCGCGGATCCGCTCCTGATTCCACTGCCAGAATGGTCACCGTCAGTGTCTGCTCATGTGGATCCTAGTCAGATCCCTCTTCCGGTCTCGCCACTGTCCTCAGTCGAGTTTCCTCCCCTTCCACAGAGAGCAGCTACTGACCGACCTCGTCGACGCCGAGGTCCAAGCCACCACCACCTAAGTGTACGCCCATTCCTAAGCCTAGGGATACACCCAAAGAGCATAGGTCTTTCTACAAGTTTCGGTTTGTTGTGGATAACAAGAATGAATGGCGCCTGCCTACTCTGAACAAGAAAATTCTGCTGATTGGGTCTTCAAATGTAGCTCGTATCAATCAGACACCTCATCCAGATATGCAGGTAGCAATCTATCCAGGTGCTGAGATAAACCACATTAGGAATATGGTTAGAAAATACAATGAGGTCTTCCAACCTCAGCGTATCATCCTTAACATCGGAATTAATGATAAGGACGAACTTCAGCATGACACCTCCCAAAGAATTGAGAATCTGTTTAGTACCATGCGTTCAAAATTTCCAAAGGCTAAAGTTCACTTTGCTAAACTAAATTATTCGAAGCACCTGACTACAACACAGAAACGAAACATACAATTCGTTAACAGCCGTGTAAAGGCCTTAAGGGCCAAGGTCCCTATCCTGCCCAACCTCCCAGTGTCTGAATTTCAGGTGGTTGAGGACAACATCCACTGGACTGAGTGCACTGCAAATAAAATGTATAATAGTTGGTTATCGCACCTTAATTTAAACTAACTATTGGTCAGGGTACCAACCACCCAGAAATTGGCCTGGGTGGTAGTATCTTTAACCTAACTGGTTCTACATTGTCTGAAGCAGAAAGATCTTTGCTAAATCTCGGTCTAACATTCGTACCAACACCACGGGCCAGAATCGACATAGATGCCCTTTTAGATAATGGCTTATGGGAAATTGAAGAATTTTCTCATCGATGCTATGTACACAAACATTGACATCGAAAGGGGTTTGACTTGATCGAAAAAATGTTGAAATTTCTGAAATTTTGAAAGATGAATATCATAAATTGCAGGATAAAATGAAAGAACCTCTCAATTTGCGTCCAGTGATAGCCTTTAAGAAAAACTCCAATTTATAACTCTTCAAAAACCTTCAGAATGAATGATATATATTATTCATATTTTATAGGCCTAGTTCCTAGGCCTTGTAGCCTCTATCAAACAAACATAACAAATCTCAGGCAATAAAATAAATAAAAAATATCCCCCAACCTTGCGAGATCCTGAGCCAGTGCATTTAATCATATAACCACCACCACCACTACCATCACCACCAGCACTACCACCACCATCAGCACTACTACTACTACTACTACTACTACTACTACTACTACTACTACTACTACTACTACTACTACTACTGCTGCTGCTACTACTACTACCACTACTACTACTACTACTACTACTACTACTACTACTACTACTACTACTACTACTACCACCGCTAACAAACAACAACAACAACAACAACAACAACAACAACAACAACAACAACAACAATAATAACAACAACAATAATAACAACAACAATAATAACAACAACAATAACAACAACCACTACCACCACCACCAACACCACCACCACCACCACCACCACTACGACTACTACATTGTCATAATATATTTCAGTGACTTGAAAGCACAGCAATTGCCAGATACGTCCCCTGGGAATGGTTTAATTTACTTAGATGATTTGGTGTGTAATGGGAATGAAAGCCTCTTATCAGTGTGTCGACATCCTGGGTGGGGAATGCACAATTGTGGACACTCCGAGGATGTTGGATTGGAATGTGATGGTAAGTACCTGGCTCATGTTCCTTTAGTGCTATCTAACAAACTGTGCGCATGTATGTCCATTCCAGGGGTCAAATGCCTTTTTGTGAACACGGGAGTGTTAAACCAGATTCATTTAAGAAATCTTCATGTGAACCAATCAATCAGTTTATGTCTCACATGACGTTAGCCACAATTAGAGGGATCTGTCCCTAAAATATCTGACGTCATAATTAAAATACGTTACATGTTATCTGACACCACAAGCACAATGACGTATGTCCGACACGAAACAGGAAATGTCTGTTAGGAACGTGTCTGAGCTTGTACTCCTTGTATTTCATTTTGACATTTAACCAGTTAGACATTAGATAATAATAGTTCCTGTGTTCGAACCACGATAATGTGTATCGTTGCGCACTGGCTAATGTATATATGAAATAGCTATGAAATATGTTGGAATATTTAAAGGAAAATCAGTTTAGCTAGAATCCAGGACTCCCGGGGTTTTGCTATGCCCCGCCCATCTTTAGCTAAGCTCTACCCACGATTTGCCCGTGTTGGGATCGATCCAGTAATGCACTCTCTCAAATTCGAGCAAATTATCCAGGTAAGCTATTAAATATTTTGAAACTAATTTTACAAGCCTCGATGAAAAGCTACACGGAATGTTGGAGCAACTAGAATAAAAAGCTTCCTTTGCGCTTCGGTCTAGGAAACCAATTTGATTGAATATGTCATGTGCTGGTGAACGCAAAGAAGAAGAAGAAGAGGAAAAAGAAACTAATTTGACTGGGTGCTGTGGCTAGCCTACAGCAGCAACAACGCCCAGTCAAATTAGTTTCAAAATAATCAACATAATATTTATTAATTAGTAAAGATATACAATTCGTACAGCTTGACGGACTAAAAGGTGTTAATGACGGACTATGCCACGTCCATTTCTACCTACGCTCCGCCCTCTTTCTACCTGTTGGAACCAATTTATATTACAAGAATTCAAATTTCAAGGTAGCTATACAGGTAAGCTGCCGACTATTTTGAAACTAATTTGACAGGGTGATGTCGCTGCCTATGGCAGCAACAGCGCCCAGTCAAATTAGTTTCAAAATACTCAACATAATGATTATTAAATAGTAAAGACATACAATTCGTCGGACGGACTATTAAGCGTTTATTACAGACTAAATCGTGTCATTCATGACGTAATTGATTATGACATTAGCCTATATGCGACGTAGTTGATTATGACGTCATATGATGACAGGAAACGGGATTCATCAATTGGGCGTGACATAACTAGCATTGGTTCCGTGCATTGGAATGAGCTAATGGGTGTCCATTGTGTTTCTACATTACTCTAGGTAAGACATTTGCTACTTATGTACGTCTAAATGGAACTTCAGCCAGAGAAGGACGTCTTGAAGTGAGATATGCGGGTGAATGGGGATTTGTCTGTGAAGCCAACTTTGGCCCACAAGCCGCAAGAGTGGCTTGTAGATCGCTGGGATTAGAGTGAGTAGGCCTACATGTACACCTAAAGGTGCATATTCACATTAGAATGGCTAAAAATATAATTGTTAAAATTATATACTTTGAGATGGTTAAATTGTGTTCCTAGATGTAACGAAACGAAATAAATAAATGTGATGATTGCTGGTGTTCTGGTGTGAATATGCACCTTTAGGTACCAAACTACAGATTCAAGCGAAGGAAACTAAATGTTGCGGCTTTTTGCAATATTTTTTCTTAAGGATTTGAGGAAATTTGTGTCTTGAGATAGCAAAAGAGTATAATTAGTCTTTAAAATGAATACATATAAACTTGAGATGTTAGTTTTGCCCTTTGCCCCGGCCATTCCTAGCCAAGCTCTGCCCACGCTTTGTCCATGTTGGGAGTGATCGAACCCTGAACTCCCGGGGTCTCGATTTCCAGAAAACTATACAGGTAAGCTGTTGAATATATTGAAATTAATTTGGCAGCAACAGTGCCCAGCCAAATTAGTTTCACAATATTCAACAGAATGTTTATTAAATATTAAAGGCCATACAATTCGTACAACTTAATGGCGTATTAAGCGCTTAAGTTGGCCTTAGATATGTCATTCATGACGTATTTGATTGTGACGTCAGCCTACCTGTGACGTAATTGGTTATGACGTCGTATACTTGACTGACAGACTGGATTCCTCTATTGTTGGCGCTCTGTAGCTCTAATGTCGCGCTGGCAGAGCTCTCCAGACAGAATTCCCATTGAGCTGGTACTGATTACTAGATATTGAACCACTGCCCATGTTCTAAGCCTTGGAACTATGTATTGCAAGAATGACAGGAATATATATATATATATATATATATATATATATATATATATATATATATATATATATATATATATATATATATATATATATATATATATATATATATATATATATATATATATATATATATATATATATATATATATATATATATATATATATATATATATATATATATATATATATACACCTGTGCAAAAGTTAAGCACCAGCAAAAACAATAGAACGTAGAAACATGATGGTACAACTAGGCTGCCATACTTTTTGTCCCCGCGTTAGCTGACATAATTCCATGTACGAAATGCACATGCATGCATGACTTCACGCCGCTTGATGTCCGTGCGTGGCGGGAAACAGCACACGTGTTCAGTTATGTAAAAGTCCAGTTTGAGGTGTAGAACATTACATACAGATTTAGGCGACAAGAGTAGGAATTTTGTGTTCATGACCGTGGTTTATTTGTACAGAGAGAATTAGCTCTTGATTGTGAACCGCTATGGCAAGACGAAGGTTAAGTGATCGTGTGAAATGGCAAATCATAGGCATGCATACCACTGGTATGTCATGCAGAGAGATTGGCAGACAGCTGAACATTAACCATACTGTAATCAGTCGTTTGATTGCAAAACATGGGCAAACTAACGAGGTGAAGGACAGGCCTAGATCTGGAAGACCGAAGAAGACTACTGCCCGTGATGATCGAGCCCTAGTACGCCTTGTTAGGAGATCTCCATTCACCAACAGCAGAGTGCTCAGCCAGCAATGGGAAACGCGCAATAGAGTGTCAATGTCTACCGTCAAAAGGAGACTGTATGCTGCTGGCATGAAAGCTAGGAGACCTGTCAGACGTCCTCTCCTCACTGCACACCACAAAGAGGAGCGTCTGGGGTGGTGCAACGAAAGAAGACACTGGAACATGAGATCCTGGAGACGGGTACACTGGTCCGATGAAAGTCGGTTCCTGCTTCATGCCACAGATGGTCGAACTCGTGTATGGAGGTCCAGACGCACGGCGTACGACCAACGTAACATCATGGAAGAAGTTCCATTTGGTGGAGGTTCCGTTATGATATGGGGGTGCATCTCATTTGATTGTAAGCTGGATCTGTTGACTGTACCTGGAACACTAAATGGACAAAGATATCAAGATTCCATACTGGATAGAGTTGTGGTCCCTCATTTTGTAAATCATGCACCTGGAACCCACCCTATATTCATGGATGACAACGCCCGACCACATCGTGCTAGAGCTGTGCATGAATACCTCCGCCAGAATGCCATCGAAACCCTACCATGGCCAGCAAGGAGCCCTGACATGAACCCTATTGAGCATATCTGGGACATTCTGGGAAACATGGTGAGAAGGAGGGATCCTCCTGTGCAGAACCTATAGGAATTAACAGACGCACTCCATCTTGAATGGCAACGAATACCACAATGGCGTATCATTCGGTTGGTGACCAGCATGAGACGTCGTGTCCAGGCCGTCATCCAGGCACAAGGTGGATATACCCGGTATTAATAATGACAGTCTCAAACTCGTGCACAGATGTTAAACTTCGTTTTCAGACACCATTAATGACAATCTAGCCACGTGTGTCAACTGTAGGGCAATAGTTGTCAGTTGTGTCAACGTAACCATATTCAGGCCTCGTTTTCAAGTTCAAACAAAAACATACAGTGTTTCCCCACCATCATAATCAGCATTCCTCTTGTTGCATTATTACCTCTTGCACTAAGATGGATGGGTACATACATGTTTATGCTATTGCTTTCTTCATAGCACATGAATATACCCTCGCATGTGCGTAAAAATAGGGTGGTGCTTAACTTTTGCACAGGTGTATATATATATATATATATATATATATATATATATATATATATATATATATATATATATATATATATAATATATATATATATATATATATGTATGTATGTATTTTTATTTTATTGACGCACTGGCAACGTGCGGCTTCAATTTCCATGTGCTAACTTAGCCTATAGTCATGCACCCATTAGTTTAATTTGTTGATCACCATCTCCCGGTCGGGGGATCGAACCGCCATTCTGCAACTCCGCATAGCATCAGCAACCAGGCATCTTTCCACTGGACCACCGCACCAAGACTATAAGTCAAGGATTGGCCGACCAGCTTTCACATGTCTGATATACTGACACACTGACGATTCATATGGGACTATCTGTGGATGCACCTGCCACAATTCAATCCTAGGCTTTTACGCCTATTGTACTCTGACTCCAGCACGGCTCTGGCAGTATATGTATTTTTATTTTATTGACGCACTGGCAACGTGCGGCTTCAATTTCCATGTGCTAACTTAGCCGACAGTCATGCTACCCATTAGTTTAATTTGTTGATCACCATCTCCCGGTCGGGGGATCGAACCGCCATTCTGCAACTCCGCATAGCATCAGCAACCAGGCATCTTTCCACTGGACCACCGCACCAAGACTATAAGTCAACGATTGGCCGACCAGCTTTCACATGTCAGATATACTGACACACTGACGATTCATATGGGACTATCTGTGGATGCACCTGTCACAATTCAATCCTAGGCTTTTACGCCTATTGTACTCTGACTCCAGCACGGCTCTGTCAGTATATGTATTTTTATTTTATTGACGCACTGGCAACGTGCGGCTTCAATTTCCATGTGCTAACTTAGCCGACAGTCATGCATCCATTAGTTTAATTTGTTGATCACCATCTCCCGGTCGGGGGAATCGAACCGCCATTCTGCAACTTCGCACAGCATCAGCAACCAGACATCTTTCCACTCGACCACCGCACCAAGACTATAAGTCAAGGATTGGCCGACCAGCTTTCACATGTCTGATATACTGACACACTGACGATTCATATGGGACTATCTGTGGATGCACCTGCCACAATTCAATCCTGGGCTTTTACGCCTATTGTACTCTGACTCCAGCACGGCTCTGGCAGTATATGTATTTTTATTTTATTGCCACACTGGCAACGTGCGGCTTCAATGTCCATGTGCTAACTTAGCCGACAGTCATGCACCCATTGGTTTCATTTGTTGATCACCATCTCCCGGTCAGGGGATCGAACCGCCATTCTGCAACTCCACATAGCATCAGCAACCAGGCATCTTTCCACTGGACCACCGCACCAAGACTATAAGTCAAGGATTGGCCGACCAGCTTTCACATGTCTGATATACTGACACACTGACGATTCATATGGGACTATCTGTGGATGCACCTGCCACAATTCAATCCTAGACTTTTACGCCTATTGTACTCTGACTCCAGCACGGCTCTGGCAGTATATGTATTTTTATTTTATTGACGCACTGGCAACGTGCGGCTTCAATTTCCATGTGCTAACTTAGCCGACAGTCATGCACCCATTAGTTTAATTTGTTGATCACCATCTCCCGGTCGGGGGATCGAACCGCCATTCTGCAACTCCGCATATATATGCATAGTCAACCTAATTTGATAATATTCAACAAAACAGTAATAAGATTGTAATAAGTTTTCGAATTCAGACTAATTTGGGCATAATTTGACTGAAATATCATAATAGTTAAAGGTGCATATTCACGCTTTTATAGGGTTAAATTATGTGCCTAGATGTAATAAAACGAAATAAATCTTAAAATATGATGATTTCATTCCGTATAAATATTTATTGGTTGTTTAGTTGTGAATTTGAATTAAGGACTCGTGTCTATAATTCAGTTTCACAACGGAAAAAATTATATTAATTTATATAGAATGAAACCATTATATGTTAAGATTTATTTCCGTTTCATTGGTGTAAACATAATTTATGATCATGTCGATAGTCACTTACAGGACTGGCGGTATGATCAGCGAACGAAAAGAAGAAAGAAAAGAACAGAATTAATTTTTTGTCTTAGAGGGAGCGCGAAAAGACACGTCTTATAACAGCGTTTCCCATACAATTATATTAAAAAGTAAATGTCTCATGGTGTAACAAGAATTAATCCATACATGTTGCTATACTATATCTAATTACTAAGTGACATTAACTTATACAAATACACTTATGATACATAATAGTGAGTCTGATAAAAGTGCACATTCACAGTTGAATGCCAGATAACAAAACTATTTGAGCACCTCCTGAAGCCCAATATGGGTACCCCAACGCTATGAAAACGAAACAGAGCTCAGACATGATGATTTCGCCCCGCACAAACCATCATAATTTTCAGTTATTTAATTGAACTAGGGACTAGTGTCTCTAGTTCAATTTCAGAGCACAAAAAATCATACCAATCTATACGTAATAAAGCCATCACAAGCCAAATTCTACCTCGACTCACTTCATCAAGACCCAGGATTTAAGCCTCCAAAAAGCATAAAATTCTAACAATTACATCTCCAAGCACTCCGCCGCGAGTATGCACTCATAAATCTTTTGAGACGGGATGAGAAAACAACTTTATAATCATAAATCAGTCGCCATGGCTAGTAGAGGTACCTGTGTATTCGGTTTGGTCGATAGCTAGTCTTATTTCAAACTGGATGAATCCACTAAAGTATTGATATCATAATCAACTACGTCGCCTGTAGGTTGGCGTGACAGTCTTAATTGACGGAAATACTCCGTCATAAATCCTAGGAATAGTTCGTCAAGCTGTACGAATTGTATGTTTTCGCTATTTAATAGATATTCTGTTGCGTATTTTGAAACTAACTTGACTGGTCGCTGTCGCTGCCATAGTCACCTATACTGCCATGCAATTGGGATTCTGGGAATACATTATTTAGAGCATATAGAGCGACACCAACACTCGCAAAGCATGGGCAGAACATATCCATAATTTGGCGGGGCGTATGGCCAAAGGTGGATTTCATCAATTACATGGCACAGTGGCCACCCCGAGGTGCGTATGCACCTGATGTTGATAGAATGTGTTCACGGTTGACAAAAGATTGTCACTAGTCAAGGGGTCCTCAGGAAGTGTCCTTACTATTAAACGGTTAGTGAACAAGATTGGTCATGGAGATCTCGGTCCGCTCACCGAAGACGTCCACCAGCAGCCCAGAGCAGAAAATTTATTTTAAGAAAACCCCATTTACCACTAGCGTGGCCGTCTCGCTTAGCAGGACAGTCAGTCTAGTGGCAAGAATTGCCCCCTCCACGTCCGCAAGTAGACGCTTCCCAAACGATCTGCCGGAGCTGGTTTCAATGTCCATGCCCTTAATCCTTAATCACACTAGCTAGCCAAAATATAGAAGCGAACCAGATTGAGAGGGCATGGCGTGGAGAAATATCGAAGAGCAGTCAATGGAGTGCCAGTGTAGTAATGGTGCTTAGTAATCAGACTATTTTAGATTAGATCTGAAGGATCATTTAAAGCGACTAGTTGAATCGATGTACTGGCAGAGAAGTTCTGATACCTTAATATTAGTGTCTTCACTTGCATAGGTGTTACTGAATGAAACATGTTGAACGGTTAGAGGCATGGGAAAGATATGGTTTAAGATAAGATTATTTGAGAAAGCGTATTTTTGATCTACGTAAAGGGGGCAGTGAAACAAGTAATTTCCGTTTCATTACTTCTAGGCACACAATTTAAGTCTCTAAAGGTATACTATTTTAGCAATTTTATTTACAGGCATTCTGGTTTGAACACGCACCCTTGATAAGAATTGCAAATGAAATTTCATATTTTGTATTTTGTATTCAAAACATTAAGCAACATTTCTGCTGTTCAATGGAGGGAACTGATCTGTTACTCTAGTATTGTGTTCACGTTCAAGTTTTATTCATTCATGTTTTACATAAATCACGTCAGGATAAGTGATTTACATTTCATTTTCTGCGTTAGATATAAATTTAATATTTCATATTTGACAGTATTATAACATTAGTAAGATATACTATAGCATCAGTATTTGTCATTAATTCTGTTCGTAGTTGATAGGAAATTTCAGTTTATTCATCAATCATATGACGTCATAATCAGCTAAGGGACGTGCCGTGTAGGTAACGTCATGATCAATTACGTCCACTATGTACAGTTAATTATCACATTAATATTGTTAGTAAGTGATAGTGAAATATGTGCCGTGGAATTTAAATAAAGAAGACATAATTGTTAAGGGATTAAACATTACGAGATTATGTTTCTATTACTTCAGCGTTCGAAAATTTGAAACATAAATTGATATGATGATAGTGTACCTTTCCAGTTTTAGCTATGCCCCGCCCATCTCTAGCTAGGCTCCACCCACACCTCGCTGGTGTTGGGATCCAGTGATCTCTGAACTCCCTGACTATCATTTCCAGCAACAGCGCCCAGTCAAATTAGTTTCAAAATATTCAACAGCCCCCAATTATACGTTCGTGACGTACTTATCTACGTCATTCATGATGCCATTGGTTATGGCGTCATCTTACACATCACGTAGTTGATTATGACGTCATATGATGGATGGATAAACGGGAAAGGTCCATTATAACGTATTTTTGCACTGGTATGGTATTTCCCGAGCTTAACACATGGGACTAGGGTAGCTGACATCACAATCATAATGCCGGAACTCAGTTGAATCCCAAATTCTAGAAAATCAGGAAATATGAACGAAATCTATGTCTGTGATGGATTTACAATTTAATAAACATTCTGTTGAAGATTTTAATTATATTTTTGCAGCCGTTGCTGCGATATGCCTAATCATCAACAGCTTACCGGTAAAGTTTTATTGAACTTTAGATTACGGGGATTAAGTTACCAAAGTTTCAAATTGATTTTAACTCTTAGATAAAGTGCACGGAGCTTAGCACTTAGCTAGAAATGGGACGGTAACAGCTAGAAATTGGATGCGCATAGCTAGTAATGGGTTCGCAATAGCTAGAAATGGGATACTCTTAGCTAGAAATTGGATGTGCTTAGCTAGATATGGGATGGCAATATCTAGGAATTGGATAGCAATAGTTAGAAATGTGATGGCAAATAGCTAGGAATTGGATGGCAATAGCTAGAAATGGGATGGCTTTAGCTAGAAATGGGATGCGCTTACCTAGAAATGGGATGGCCATAGCTAGAAAGGGGATGCGCATAGCTAGAAATGGGATGTGCATAGCTAGAAATTGGATGGTAATAGCTAGAAATGGAATGGCAATAGCTAGAAATGGAATGGCAATAGCTAAAAATGGGATGGCTTTAGCTAGAAATGGGATGCACTTACCTAGAAATGGGATGGCAATAGCTAGAAATGGGATGGCAATAGCTAGAAATGGAATATAATAGTTAGAAATGGAATGGCAATAGCTAAAAATGGGATGGCAATAGCTAGAAATGGAATGGCTATACCTAGAAATGGGATGGCCATAGCTAGAAATGGGATGGCAATAGCTAAAAATGGGATGGCAATAGCTAAAAATGGGATGGCAATAGCTAAAAATGGGATGCGCATAGCTATAACTGGATCCCTCTATATCAAGGTTTCTGTTTCAGGTCGAGCATAGCACGCTTGGTCGTAATGCCAGGGTATAAAGGATCTAGGAAAACGTTTTTAGAAAATGTCGTTTGTCGAGGAAATGAAACATCGTTGTCAGATTGCACCTTCAGGGGACCTTTCACTGATGATTGCACTAATCACGTGTTTCTTGAGTGTATACGCGGTAAGATTTCACGATCATCATTATTGTTTATTAATACCTGTTATGGGTATAATGGACAATTCCAGTTTATCCACCAATCATATGACGTCATAATCAACTATGTGACGTGTAGGATGACGCCATGACCAATGACGTCATGAATGACGGAGATAAGTTCGTCGCAAATGCTTAATTGATGACTGACTAAGCGTTGTTGCACGAATCGCATGTATTTGCTATTTAATAAACATTCTGTTGAATTCTTTGAAACTAATTTGACTGGGCGTTGTTGCTGCCATAGGCGGCAACAGCACCCATTCAAATTAGATTCAAAATATTCAACAGCTTACCGTTATAGTTTTCGGGAAATTTATAATCTTGGAGTGCAGGGATCGGTCGATCCCGACACTGCGAAGTGTGGGTTGGACTTAGCTAAAGATGGGCGGGGCATAGCTAAAACTGCATTTCTCCATTGTGCATAGATAACCATTGAATAGGTCAGAGATGTGTACAGGATTGCGTATTATGTCTAGACTTTAGGTGTTTCAACTACAGCTTGTCGTCAGCAACACCATGGTCCTACCTACCATATATAGTCTACATTAGAGGAAATCTCACCTTGTCTTAGAGTAACAATTCGTGTGATAGAAATTGTCATCCATAAGCCGTCCAGCTAACAAGGAAAGATATTCATGGTTTAATAGCTAAATGGTGATATATTTCTACAGCCTACGACGGTTGTCCTGATTTGCTTTTTAACCAATCAGATAGAACCTAGCGCGTCTGCCTCGGTATATACGCTCAGTCATTGAGGTGACAGCTATAGTTTGGCAATGTGATATAAAAGCAATCATAAAAGTAAGCTGTTCAACGTGATGCGTACTACATAATAAAGAATGTAATACATTGGCACTCACATGACATCACAAACTATCACTTGCGGAGACAAAATGGTGGCGCTCACTGTTCAACATTTACACGGTATTACAATGCAGATACTTGTGATACAGATAAGGGAATGCGCCACGCTATGAATGTTATTGAATCAATAAAACATAATCTGTCTGTGAAAAACAACATTTGAGATGAGATTAGTATCTCTTTAACTCTTGTATATTAAAGCTTGACAAAACCGTCCTCTTGAGAAATGTCCATTTGCAGACGAAGAAAAAAACTATTTCTGAAAATTTTCCACTGGCATAATTGTCTCGATAATCGACCAATCATTTCAATGATAGATTTTCAAACAAATATATTCGCTTGTTGTGAAAATGGAATTTAATAAGAAAGTATTCGGATATCCTTAACCAAATCTGATCATTAAAGTTCTACGTGTCCAGTCTATTTTATTTGACTCAGTAGCGTAGGCGGGGGAGGGGAGGGGTGGCTAGGGAGGGGGGAGCAGGGGGTTTGCTCGCTCCCCCTGAGCCAATCTGTCCAAATATGGCGCCTAAATCATGTCCGTAACACATACAAGTTTCTGGACCTCCCAACTCCCAAGCCACCTTTAACAAGTCAAGCTACATTAAAAATTAGAACTATTTGAATTTACAACGTTGTTAATGTCTTCTTGTCACGCTTGTTCATCGCTATGTTGAGACTTTTTGTTTTAATGACGCTACATCAAGACAAAGAATAGTAGAATACAGGCAACTCTCTCGGTAGAATAAAATAATTGGCGACGCTGGGATGCTATTTTCTCTTTACTAAAGAAATGTAAGCAGATTTCAACGCCTAATATTGGTATACTGGGCAGCGCCTTTTTTTACCTCGCTCCCCCTGACGTGAAAACCTGGCTACGCCACTTATTTGACTTGACAGTTTCCTGATAATAGAAAACCATGTTGGAGATATAATCTACATCCTTTAAGAAAACTTTGTAAAGAAGAAGATTAGCGCTGTTCTCAAAGTATTGGCGATCGAAGGTGTGTGTTCATAATATATGCCAAATAATAAGCAAAATGCGGTAGTTATTCTTCATTACACCGAGTTAATATTGCTTATATGATAGCTTTAGAAGCACTACAAACCATCACATGCTTTCGGATAGCATTGCAGTGGATCCCCTCACACTGTGGAGTCCAAGGAAATGAGGAAGCAGACAAGATGGCAAAGGTGGGTGCAGAAGAGAATCAGACAGAAAACATGGTTACGCATACAGAGATGAAGACTCTCATCAAGTCACTCTATAGAACACCTCAATCAGAAGATGCCTACCATCATCTCTCGAGGCCAGAGCAAGTGACCATTTTTCGTCTCAGAACTGGACATAACAGACTAAACCAACACATGTACAGGCGGTTCCACCTTACGACATCGCCCGCTTGTCCTTGTGGAGAAGCAGAACATACCACAGAGCACATACTTCAATGTTGCAGTACGTATCAGCTGCTGAGAGAAGAGATCTGGCCGTTGTCAACCTCCTTTCTTGAAAAGCTGTATGGGCCTGTGGAAGAACTGCAGAAAACCACAGATTTCATCTTGAGAACGGCTCTCCAAGTGTGATACCAGCGATCGAAAAGAAGAAGAAGAAGATAGCTTTATAGAATCCGGTACGTACTCCTCGGTTGCATAATCATCAGTTAGTTTGTTTTGAAATTCACTAACTCACATTTAAAGGAAAACTCGCCTTATTTTATTCTAACCATACATGTTTTAGAATTTGACACCCGTATTCCCTGACATTTCAGCTTTTTATCGTGTTGACAACGAAAGATATTCAAGCTTTAGTTGCTAAATGTTGATACATTTCTACAGCCTATGATGGTTGTCATGATTTACTTTTCAACCAATCAGGGAAAAACCCTAAACATTCTGTTTCGGTCTACGACCTTAGTCATAGAGATGCTATCTATAGTTTGCCAATTTAGTTTAAAAGCAATCATACAGGTAAGCAGTTGAATATTTTGAAACTAATTTGACTGGAAGTTGTGGTACGGCAGCCACAACTTCTAGTCAAATTAGTTTCAAAATATTTAACAAGATTGATTATTACGTAATAAAGAATGTAATACATTTGTACTTACATGACATCATACACTCGCTTGAAGAGACAAAATGGTGGCGATCACTGTTCAATATTTGCTCGATATGACAAAGCAGATAATTGTGATACTGATAAGAAAATATGATAGGATATGAATGATATGGATTCTATAAACCATAATCTATTGGTGCAATACAAGATTTGATATGAGATTCGTATTCCTTTAAATAGTCAGTAATAACGTGGAACATGCGTTAGGCCCTGTTTGGTAAAGGTACACATTCACACAAGAATGCTTTAAGATAAGTTATTTAAATTGTATGCGTTTAGAGGCTTACATTGTGTACCTCAATGTCGTGAAACGAAATAAATCTTAACATATGATAGTTTTTTCATACCCAGTTAGGCGTTTGCCCCTGGTGAACCGAGATCGATAATCTATCCTTTAAGATAAACAACGTAACACGTTAATACCGGTTGAACTTGCACATACTTTATTAACAATTATAATCCTAACCTATGCTCCTAAATGACGAATGCCCGACGACTGATAACTGGATTGCCAAACACAGCTGCCTGGCCTAGCTAAGAATTATCTGTAAACCATTCCTGACTATTGATAATAAGCTACCACTATATCCTAACCAGTACCCAGTTTAGTAACCGACCAACCGACCGACGAACTACGAACGACCTCCCTCCGTTCATTTCGTGTCACTTAAATATATTATAGTGATGTTACGTCGTCTGTCAAGTCATGTAACATCATGCGTGCATTATATTAGCCTAAGCGTACTCAAATTAACACAAGGCGTAATTAAGCAGTTAGTTACGAAATAAGCGGACCATTAATTAATACAGGAAAGTACATGTAGATTCACGGTATTGTACATTTGATAATGAAGTTCTATGAATAATTAATGTACAGGTAAGCCATTAGTGTTTGAGTTCATTCACAACGTCCAGCTAAGGTGTTGATTAATTGGCCTCCAAGTAACGTTCGTTATTCACGCTATCTGAGTTATACGTCTTGTCCAAACTGTATGTGGATTCATGTGTTGATTGATATTCGATGGATGCGTGTCGGTACGCGTGTGACGTCCCATCCTGTCCGTTCATGTGTGTTATGGCTATTGTTATCGGCATGGGCGTAGTCCTTGTTCTGTCTGAGCGTATGTTGGTTCGTCCGTCTGCACGTGAAGCCTGGACGCCTTGTACCTTAGTTTCATTCATCAATAATTAATATAATATTTTTAGTTGTGAAGCTGAATTAGGGACTCGTGTCTCTAATTCAATGTAACAGCTTAAAACTGTTTTTAATTAATTTGTACGTCATCATTTTAAGATTTAATTCGTTTTATTACACATAGGCACACAATTTAAACCTCTAAAAGCATATATCTTTAACAATTTAGTTTTGAAGAATTTTGATGTGAATATGCTCTTTACTATATTGGCATTGCTCTATGTGCAGGAGATCTGGCGGGTGATGTGCGTCTGTCAAGTGGAAGTACAAACACAAGTGGCCGCGTTGAACTCTATCACAATGGAAGATGGTCGACAATTTGTCGACACAGTTTTGATATAAGAGATGCCAGAGTCGTATGCAATCAACTGGGAATTCGGTATGTGAGTCAATGGACCTTTCCAGGTTTAGCTATGACCCGCCCATCTCCAGCTAACCTCCACCGCCGCCTCGCTCGTATTGGGATCGATCGATCCCTGAACTCCCCGACTATTACTTTCTAGAAAACTTTACAGGTAAGCTGTTGAATATTTTAAAACTAATTTGACAGCAGTCAAGTTAGTTTCACAATATTCAACAGCATGTTTATTAAATGATACAGACATACAATTCATATATAGCAATGCTTAGTCCGCTTAGTCTGTCACCAATTATGCGTTCTTGACGAACTTATCTATGCCATTCATAACATCATTGAGTATGACATCCTCCTCAACGTCACATAGTTGATTATGATGCCATATGATGGATAAACTGAAAATGTCATTATGCAGTAGCTCTGATCATAGGTAAACAAGCTAGGAGGTACTAAGGAGTGATTTCGGTAATCTCCTACGCTGTGTAAGCGCACATTACTAAAATAAGTTGATCCTTTAATGACTAAATTTGTTTCAAAAATGTTAATAAATACTTATTCAATGTCCATTTGCAGGCCAAGAGAAAACTATATTTGAAAATTTACCACTGGAATGACTGGCTCGGTTATCGAGCCAGTCATTCCAGTGGTAATCTTTTAAAAATAGTCTTCTCTTGGCCTGCCAATGGACATTTCCAAGATCACTACAGAGGTCGGTTTGGGCCGGCTTCGTCGTGAAAGGGTTAAGAAAAATACCTCAGCCAATAAGAGTACCGCAATGGTGCCGGGTGAAGTTCATAGCGTCGACAAAACACGGATCCCTAGGTAGTTGCATACGAATGAGGCAGAGTGCGACGCATAAACGTTGATCCCTTAATCCAAGGTTTTGAGTTAACGTTCCGTAGTTGTTTTGAGGAATCTCCATTTACAGGCCAAATAGGAGACTATTTTTGAATATTTACCACTGGAATGAAACCGTGCATGTGGACATTAAATAGGGACATATTTGGATTTTGTTGACAAAATTTAGCCATTAACCCCTCTTGTGTCAGCTTGTGGTTTATAATGGTAAAACCGGCCAATACTTCATCCGCAGTTGTTTTGAGGACTGTCTATTTGCAGGCTAAGAGAAGATTATTTTTGAAAATTACCGAGCCAGTCATTGCAGTGATAAATTTCCAAAAGTAGTCTTCTCTTGACCTGCAAATAGACACTGACTAGACAAAAATTTAGATTTTGTTGACCATTAACAGCTCTTAAAAACTATTTTCCTAAATTCCAGTTATAAACTTACAAAAAACAGTCTTCTCTTGGCCAACAAATGGTCTTTCACTGAGCTAAAATTTCAATTTATTTGAAAACTCTTGACAAATTAAAGGCTTAATTGATAAAAGTCCTCGTTTTAGCGCTTTGAGGCGCGCGTGACACACGAGGGTTTAAAGGGTTACTGATACTAGGCGATTGCAGTTGACGGTTCAATCCTCGGCCACGGACAATGCGATCAACAAAATACAGTATTGTTTACGCTTTAGTGTATTTTCGACTAACTTCTTTTGAAGTATACGAAATACAATATACAATACAATATTTCATGAAATAAACAGTAATAATATAATAGTACATTTGTAATGCGCTAAATCCATGCGATTGCATGCTCTAAGCGCTGACAATAAGAGAGAAATTTAGCATACAGCTTAATATGATTCAGATCACATATGAGTTTTAGATATACAATAACCTACAAATATGTTGGAACATCTAATAGAGGGATCTGTTTCTAATCATACCCCGTATATTTAGAACCAAACTCCGCACATCCTTTACTCGTGTGGGATCGATTTAAAACCGTGTAACCTTGAATTCCCATCAGAACCTGAATTTCGGAGTAACTAAAGGCAATCTCTTCAATATCGTGAAACTAACGTGACTGGGACCGTTGCTGCTAGAGCTCAAATTCGCATCATAACGCCGAGCAAAATGTCTATTGTATATTTTCATTTCATTTCTTTATTTACACCCAAGCCACAACGTGGCACAAGGGGAAACAGAAGTACAATATTTTTTTTGTCTAAATGGCGGTTAGGCCTACATAAGATGATTATTATTATTATTATTATTATTATTATTATTATTATTATTATTATTATTATTATTATTATTTTATTATTATTATTATTATTATTATTATTATTATTATTATCAAGAATTTGGGAGCTTGTGCTGAGCCTGTGTACATTTACACGCAAAGATGAGACCACTTCCGAAAGCCCTCCACTGGAATGGCCGGTTCGGTTACGTTACCGTCATTCCAGCAGTTACAAGCTTCCGGAAAATAGCCCCCTCCATGCATGCAAATCGTCGTCCCGTAAGATCCTTGCAGATACCGTTTTCTCAGGCGCATGACCAGTTCCACTTTCCTTTTATTCACCCAGGCCATTACAAAATGGCATGTGAGGCAAATAAAGCATGGTACATTATAGGGTTGGGTTGATACAATAGAGACCTCTCTTCCACTAGCCGATTTCTCACCCGATTGGTTGGGAATTGTTGTCTTACACGTGTTGCATACAGCAGTGTTTTGGATTGTAGTGAGGACAAACAATTCATACACTTTACGGACATATCGATGGTCAAGACGGAGGTAAGTGACGTCCTATTGATTGTGCCATCAGCCTACATGACTGTTACGTAATGAATTAGGGACAGCGGATACTTGAGCAACAGATCGGATCCTCCCTCCCCTTTTCTAACAAAATTATATTTACCCAAGTCGTTTCAATAGATACTGATTACTCAACGCGGGCAGCCACGCACTGAGTTATTTATAAGTCAATTCTGCTTTTTCATTTTGTTCTTCCTAATATCATCAATAAATATAGTATCAGTCACAATGTTAGACATTTAGAGGCTTAAATCGCATGCACCGATGTCCTGACACAAAATGTACCTCCGCATACCATGATTTCCTACCCTACCCCACACACACACACCCCCCCCCCCCCTACGTATAATTCAATATAATTCCTCCTGTTGTGAAATGGAATTAGTCAGTAGTAAAGGGTGCGGCTGTGCGTGATTGTTCTTCCCAGCAGGAGGTCCTTATTAACCAATCAAAACGCTCCATTTCAAATCGCTATTGTTCTCAGAACAATGACGCACAGAACGCCACATTTTCTAGATAACAATGGCGCACAGCCGCACACGTATTTGAGATTTTCACCACTCTGGAATGTTCTAGTATTTTGAAGTTGTTAACCCATAAAAGTTGTGTATTTTACGTTTTAATGTAGTGTCGGCGCTCCCCCCCCCCCCTCCCCTCCGTGGTTATCTACCATGGTAGATAATGTAAAAATAATAGAGTTTAAGAGGAGCCCTCCTGCTGGGAAGCACACCCTCACCCTTTACTACTTTAGTCCCTAATTCAAATTCAGAACAACAAAAATTAAAAATTAAAATAAATAAATTTATAAAAATATATATACTAATTTACACAGAATGAAGTCATCATATGCTAACATTCACTTCGCCTCACCACAATTCAATCCTCCAAAAACATACAATCTTATCAATTTTATCATCAAACACTCCAACGCAAACATGCACCTTTAAGAAGAGCACGCTTTGTAAAGTTATATCAGGGACTTCATAGAATTTTAGCTTACCTTAAGGGTTTCTACCCTTTTTCCATTTCTGTTTCTTTTCGTATATACTTCTAAAGATTTTCTACTCGCAAACATACATCACTGACAATATATACACACACGGAATTTTCTGCGTCGCGTTGTAAAATTCGTATAGCTATAGCTACACATATTATAGACCTACTTACACTATACAAGAGAGTTGCTGAAAATACAGAAAACGAAATAAAAATAATGTATGGGACAATTTAGGCAAATGACTGTTCAACTGTAACAGTAATCATATAATATCAATAAAACTCAAAATCCGCAATGGATTAAATACATTACTGCGTAAAAGGTTCACATTTGCAAACACTACTTTTGGCAAGTCGTAGATTAGATGGCTATCCTGCTTACCAGGCCAGCTGTATATGTAATATGCAAAGTTCAAGTTGAAATGCAAAAGAGCAGAAATAAAGCTATTTCAATAAAATACATTTATCGTTACTGGTTAGTCATATCATTATCAATCACAGCAATAGTAATTTTCATCAATTTGTATCAGCAAATTGCCATTTTGAAGCGTTTTATAATGATAGCAGTAAATTTACACAGCGCTATTAATTTGTTGCGTTTTTGGTCATTGAATTGTTGCTTCATTTTGAGTGTATTGGGCCTTAATCTGAAATATGTGTATACGTAGATATTTCTTTCGGCTGCTAAGGCCGGGCATTCAAATAAGTAGTGGAATTTGATTGACATAATGTGCAAAAGCGCTCGTTTCTTGGTAGTAAGCGTCCCATACACGATCAATATAATTTACAATAATATTGTCAATTAAGAAAATTGACAATATTATTGATCGTTAGTGTGTAATATTGAGATCAAATTTTAAATATTTATTGATGGTTACGCAATTTTATTGTGTCGTTGGTGGTACACATTGAGAATATTGATCAATATTTCATTCTGAAGTCAATTTTCATAATTTACAATATTATTGTCAATTATATTGATCGTGTATGGGCGGCTAAATCTTATGTCCATCAAATCTCCCCACTTCCACTGGCAGTCTGTGGTTTCCAGTCCTGAATTGCTTAGTAATGTGTACATCCATTGGGCTGGATTAGCACAGGAAGTGAAGTCGGCGCTGCTGCTACTACTACTACTACTACTACTACTACTACTACTACTACTACTACTACTACTACTACTACTACTACTAACTACTACTACTACTTTTTTTTCTTTTTTTTTCCGGTAGCACGATCAATGGATCGTGTGAAAATCCATAGTACCCAAAAATATACTGACTGAAAAGAACATTAAACATAGGATAAATCAAGAGAACAAACGATTATATCAGTCATATGTATAAATAAACAATAAATATTTGATGGTCAAACAATTAATCTAAAAATTCAAAAGAGAAAGATGTTTCCCTTTAACAATTCACAGCTACTAGCCCAAAAAATATTCCATTAAAATTTTAAAAGCTCACGCGAGCATAGGCTGAGAAATAAACACAGCGATCTGACGTATTTAAGACACACAGTCAATCGGGAACAAATTAATCAATAATCAATGCCCCGCAGGATAATCTATAAAATGTAAGCGCTAAGATATTATACTGAGCGCAGTGAAGCGACAATGCAACCTACATAGTTGAAGAGGGTTGAACCTTGACAAACGATTTATAGCATTACAATTTACTTTGAAATAGAGATTCCGTAATTATCCCGGTATAAACACAATTACGTGTATACAGGCTAAGTATTTACAATCTATTATTAGGAAACATCTTAGATTGAATGTTAAATTTATTTTAGTCGAATGCAATTTACTTTGGGATCCAGATTCTAAAATTACCCCGGAACAAACATTAGTAATACAAGCATTGGAATATAAATCAACTATTTATTTAACTGTCAAATACAATATGGTTTAACCTGTTCAAATGACCACCTGCCTTTTGGTACACATTTTAACCCTTTCAGAGCAAATGCTCAAAAATTGGTTACACTCTTAATCTGATTAGTTGTGATAATTGGAGCCTATGCGTTTGCTGAAGCCGTTACTACGTGAAGCAGATGTTGTTGCTTCACACAGCAACATACCAAGCACACGCACCGAAATCCACTGATACTGCATATGTATGATCAAATAATAATTCCAGCCAATATAATTATAAGGGTTACAAACAGGACGGTGGTTCAAAGTTAACCAACGAATGCCATCCACATATTAATACACAAGACACCCTATTAAAAATGTTGCTACATTGATAATAAAAAAAACACCCAACAACCCTATTAGCACATATTTGAATTAAAATAAACCAGAATGCGCCAAAACATAGGTCTTACTAGTCAAGGCTGTTTTTTAATGACAAGATTCACATTCTCAAGACATACTAGGTCGCCTCTGCACCATATATTTCTAAAGGTTTCTAACTTCCGACTGTTTATATATTTATAAAATTCCCCTCTTATGTTATGCAACAGCAATCCATCAAATAACGCCTTCAATGTCTTAAAATGATCCAAAGTATGGCAAATGTTACTATCATATATAAATGAACAATGGTGTTTCCAAATACTCCAAACACCAATGCTTAAGCAGCATATGGTGATTGTCTTATCATTCTTCAACATGCCATTTCCTAATTCACGAAACAGAATTGTTCTTGTGGTTAGATCAGTTCTAGCTACACAGAGATGTGACAATGTTTTCTCTACATATACCCAGAATTGAACTATTACAGGACAATCAGTGAACAAATGCATTAACGTTTCTTCCGAATTTGTGCAAACTACACAGTTGTTCTCATGCACAGTACACATGTTTGCCTTACTCATAAGGTGTTTACCCAGTCTCTGGTGAATTAATCACCGGACTAAATCTTTCGCCTAGTTCGGTATATTTGGGAAATGTATGTTGTTCCATACCAATTCCCAATCTGTAATATGGAATCCATGTCGATCCCATGACGCTATACATTTTGGAAAGCTAAGCAGGGGTTGTCTCAGCAATGAATACCAATTCTTAGCCGTCATGTGACAAGAAAATTCTTTATCATTGTACATTAATTTCAAAGTAGGTTCATCATTGTTGATTTGTCCATTAGGAAAAGTGAGCCATTCTTTTGGTATAGCTTGGTATAGCCAGATCAATAATCGCATGTGTCTATTGGCCTTAGCTGAGTAATGTGTGCAATTTCAGCTAAGGATTCAATTTCCTGGACATATGATTGATAGTGTCGCCAATGTATCTAATGCCTTTCTGAGCCATTGAGGGGAAATACAACACTTTATTTTCACGACATATATCATTATTTCCCCACAGGCTTATCATTAAAACACCCTCCCAACATTGCGGTGGATTTTCTATTTTAATGAAAGCATCAAGAGCATATTTCAGCTCCAAAAACACCCTAGGTACACGTGTATAATTAGGCGGCGGACTGGTTGCACAAAAGAGACATTTTGCAGGAAATGGCCTTATAAAACGTTCGATTAAGGCCCTGGATACATTTGCCCATTGAACGTCAGAATAAAGTAGCATATTTAAGAATTTGAAACGTAATGAAAGACATTTTGTCCTGACATCGACAAGATTAAGGCCACCCTGATGAAATTCATTCCTGCACACATCTTGTGAAACTAGACACGTTTTGCCTTCCCACATAAATCCTTGAATAAGTTTATTAATTTCAGTCTCAATATGTTGAGGCATGTATATTACAGAAGCAGTATACCACAACTTTGATAGGATTAATGTATTCATGACCAAGGCTTTTCCAAAAACTATCAAACGTCGGCATTTCCATGAATTTATTGGTTTCTTCATTTTGGATATTCTATCATGCCAGTTCAGTGTTTCCCCAAAAGTCCTACTAAAATGTATACCTAGAATCTTTATCGAGTCAGTTGCCCAATTTATGTTGAGAGGTTTATCAGCTCTGCTCTTCCACTTGCCTAGAAATAACCCTTCTGATTTATTTCTATTAATTTTCAAACCAGAGGCCTTTTAAAAGTCGTCTAAAACTTGATTCAATCTTTTAAAATCAGAATTTGATCCAGCAAAAACTGTTGTGTCATCACAATACTGAGACACTTTTATGGGTCTGTTCACCCCTTCAATTCCAATGCCTTTAAAACAGGATCTTCCCTAATGGTCGACCCTAAGGTCTCCATCGCTATTATAAACAATAAAGGGGACAGTGAGCACCCTTGCCTCACACCTCGTCCTAAAATTACTGGTTTGCTAATATAAGTATTAACCAGATATTTACTACTGATATTACCATATAAGATATGAATCCATTTGATGAAATTAGGACCCAAACCAATGTGACTGAGTGATTTGAAAAGAAAATTCCACTCAAGTCTATCAAAGGCCTTTTCATTATCGCCGGGAATATTGTCTTTTTCTAGCAAGTGCAGGGTGTCTAATTAAAAATGCATTTGTTAAAATCGATCTACCCAGAATAGAGCAGGTTTGGTCGGTGTGGATGACCTCATCCAAGACACTTGAGAGTTTTCTCGCAAGAGTTTTTGAAATGATTTTATAATCCACGCATAGCAGTGAAATTGGTCTGTAATTTGCTAATATACTACGATCTCCTTTTTTTTAAATAAGTCTCACATAAGCCTGAGACATTGTGAGCGGGAGCTTCTCTTGTTAAAAATTTCGTGCACAATTTTAACGAATTCGGTTCCCAAAAGATACCAAAACGTTTGATAAAATTCAACACTAAGGCCATCACCGCCTGGAGATTTTCCCGGTTTCATGTATTTAGAGCCAAACCCAGATCATCTAATGTTAATGTAGCATCGCAGAAATTACTGCTCGCTTCCGAGAAAGCGTCCTTAACATTATCCAACATCTCAGCTGGCTTTCCTTCATCACTTTTATCCGACGTGTATAAGGCCTGATAATATGTCTCAACAATGTCCATGATTTCATGTCGAGATGAACAGTTCTGATTGTTGTTATCTAAGCACCTTATTAACTTATTAACACCTCTTGATTTCTCGAGATTGAAAAAGAATTTTGTGGGTTTTCCCCTTCAGTATGCATCTGTGCTCTACTTCTAGTTATTGCACCATTAGCTTTATGTTTCTCGTTCTCATACAGTTTAGATTTTATATCATTGAGCTGTTCCATAAGGTGAATATCACCAGTTGCAACTTTGCGAGTTAGTAATGTCAATACGCGCTCAAGGGCTTTAGCCTCTTTACGAATTTTCCGCGCTTTTTGGATCGAATATTGCTTGGAGATACTTGCAAAGCCCTTTTTAACATCTTCCCACCATGATATACAATTCTCGTGGGAATATTGATTCCGAGCTTATATTCCTAGAAGCTTTTAATGCAACGATGATACTCTAAATCCTCTAAAAGTGAATTGTTCAATTTCCAGAATCCGGCACCACGTTTTATCCAATCTGCATTATCTAAGCCGATGAAAAACATATCATGGTCAGAAAATGTGACAGGATACACCTCAGTACATACTAAATTCCCTCTCAAAGATCTATTGATATATATTCTATCTATTCGAGAGGAATTTTGTCCATTAGCAGAATGCGATGTAAAGATTCGTTCTTCAGGATATAAGATGCGATAACAGTCTAATAAATGTTCTGTATCACAAATTTCTCTTAATCTAAGGTGAGATGTGTCCCTGTAAGTAGAAGATGAACTCCTGTCCCGTCTTCCATCCATAACACAATTAAAATCACCGCCGATGATGATATTCTCATAATTATCACTAATCACAGAGGAAAGGTCGAATAAAAATTGACATCTCTGTGCATGGGAAGCTGGTGCATAAACAGACAACAGAGAATAAATTGATCCCACTATATCAACAATGGCCTTAACCCAACGTCCACTTGTGTCCGATGATGAATTAATAATATTGACAGAACTTAAACTTTTAGGCAGGAACAAGATAGCAACACCTGCACTTGGTTCTGTGGCGACGGAATAAAATAATTTGCCATTTGCCAAATGCTTAAATTTTTCTAAAACACCTGGGCATTGTAACTTTGTTTCCTGCAACATGATAATATCAATATTTTTGTCTTTCAAATCCTCAAGCAGAACATGTTGTTTAATTTCATCATTTAGTCCTCTGCAGTTAAGTGTGCATATTAGCATCATTAATAATAAATTTGGCAAACCCCACCATTTTGTAATTGGATTTGTTTTTCTCGCTGAGATTCTTTTTCGCCACTTGCCTAGCTTCTCATTAAACTCAGACCGCTTTAGATCCACGATTTTAAGATGCTGATACTTCGATATGTCAGAGTCAGTCCGCAAATGTCGATATCTCACACCCTTTTTGGTGATGTAAGGAATCAACACTTGCCCTGTTTCTGACCGATAAAGAACCATTTCACTGCTCTGAGAAACCTGTGTATTAACCGAAGTATCGGACTCTGCAAGGGATACACTGTCATTATAGTCAAAAGACATATCTTGTGAATCTTCTAATTCAGAATTTGAGCTAGAATCATCCTTTTTACGCTTCAGTCTAAACTTATTCTCGACATTAGTAAGTACATTGGCATTGACATTTTCTAACAGTTTATCATCTACAGAATTGTCTGTGATTTCTTTCCCATCTCCAGGCATGTCAGTTAATGTTAGTAGATGGTATAACATCGAACTATCAGCAGTACCACCAGTAGACTGCGATCTGAATTTAGTCTGTCCGGGTGGCAGACTGTCCGTATCAGATAATACATCCTCATCCCTGGTAGTGGGTACAGGCGTCTGAGGCAAACCTTCCTCTAACACTTCAATTGCGTCAGACATCACAACAGCGACCGGGTTGGATAGTTGGTGAGTTTCCACCACGTTGACTGATTCAGGTTCTTGACATGTTTTGGGTTCAGTCGCATCTGCGCTTCGCCCACCTGCCTGTTTATTTACTGCCTGTGGACAGCGTCATTTGTAATGGTCCGTGGCGCCACAAATCAGGCATTTGTCCTTCTGCGGACATGCACTGGCCAAATGTTCAGCATTGCCACATATCCGACACGTCTTAGCCTGTCCCCTAAATCACACCGGCAAGAAAAAGGTATTGTCGATAGACAGTGTGCCTGGAAGCGGCTTGACAATATCCTTCATCCAACCCGCCGGATCCCATTCTCTAATGATCTATCAAACTGGTATGTTTCATTTTCGATAGAAACTACCAGGCCATAATTTGCCAATTCAGCGTTAATCCGATCATTCGGGATTTCTAAGGGACCTTTCTCCTTAACCAACAACCTGTCGCTATCTACCTCTTGGATCTTACAGGCTTCCCCATTCACAACCAACCCATCTTCTAATAATTTTTCCTTAACGGTTTCATTTGCTAATGAAACATGCCATAGATTTCTCTTGATGTTAATTAGCCCCTTCAATGCATGGGGCCCAGCGCCGATGACATCTTTTAAGCCGTGATATACGTCAACAGCCCCCACATTCCATCCATTAGTTATCAAGCGAAGGCTTAATAACTGCTTATAGTCCAGGAGCTAAAGCTAGGTCAGAATCGTGACGTAGCACACCCAGTATTCGGAAGGTCTGACACTTGCTGTGGCTTGGGGGACATGTCCCACACATTTTAAGCCCTGTTGTACAAACAAATTGTGGTAGCACTAATTAGTTATCCTGATTTCTTTGCATAGGGGGTCTAGGCTTTGGCTGTATCCACAGTGCACAACGATATAAGCATGATCGTGTCATAACTCAAAGTAATATCGTATTAGATTCACCATATATGATATTTAGACGGATATCGACCTAACATATATCCAACATACATTTTGCATGCATATACCAAAGGCGAGGGTGAAATGTGAAGGTTATATTTTATGTATGTATACTAACTCCATCATAGAATCTGTATATCCAGCTGTACCACTGTTGACAAAGCACCCAGGTAATGTTGGTTGGAATGAGACAGATGGATGTGGTGGTAATCGGTGCGGAAAAACTAATTAAAATGAATACTACACCTCACATCGCTCTCATTGTCATTGCCATATATGTCAAGGCAAAGGAGATACAGTGGCGATATAAAGAAGAGTTTAGTGACACTGTGATCAGACTGGGGGGATTCCACATTGCGCTAAACTACTTAGCTGTTATTGGAAAGATGTTTGATGACTCTGGCTTAGAAGATCTCCTCATAGAGGCCAACACATATGGTAGCAGCACGGCTGCTGCTCTACTTAAAGGGAAGTCATATAATCGAGGAGTGAGGGCTCACAAATTGGTTCTGGAAGCGCTGCTGCGATTACAATGGCAGTCTTTTTCCAAATGGGTTCAACAAAATGGACAACATGAAGACCACATTACTTCAACAGATTTGGAGAGTCTGGATGAGAAAATTAAGATGTGCCGAAGCAGCATTGACGACTTAGACGCACTGCAAGAAAATTTCAAAGAGGTGTGTATGTACGTGAATAAATTGCAACAGCTGTTCAAATCCTTTAAAGTTGAGTCAAGCTCGAAATCACACCTGTTCGCATTTTGCAACTCATATATTTATATGGTAGAGCTGCTGCTTGGATTCATAAGAGCTGAGAGAACTGGAGATTGGCAGGCACACCTATCTGCTACTGCTGCTATGGCGCCATATTTCTACAGCATGGACAGAACCAATTATGCAAGATGGCTGCCAATATATCTTGCGGACATGAAGATGCTTCCAAGTACACATCCCCATGTACATGAACAATTCTTGAATGGAAATCATTCCGTAAGTCGCTCACACCATCCATTCAATCAAGTGTGGACAGATATGGCCTTAGAGCAATCAATTAATTTGGACTCCAAAAAGCGAGGTGATATTATTGGAATAACACAAAAGCCAGGAGCTCTGGAGAGGTGGTTTTTAACTAGCCACGAGAGGGCAGCCATAACAACGGTCACAAAGCAAATGTGTGGGTTACAAGATAGTCACATGTTTGGAGTGCATAAGGAAATGGGGACTAATCGAATGAACAGGGATGAAACCGATGTGCAGAAGATACTTTCGATGTTCTCATCAGATATAATGACCAATCCCTTTAATATTGCGGAAAACGACGACAGCGAGTGTCTTCCGCTTGTAAACATTGCAACTGGCGTGGTATTGCCTAGTGAAATCGCCAAGAGACTTGTTTCCGCCTGTGACATTTGTAAGGAGATTATGGGCAATTTTGTTCAGGAGCGGCTGGACACTAACACGAGAAGCTTTTGGGACACGTTGCCACACTTAAAACTTAAAACATTTGCCAGCCTAGCAAAGAAGAAAAAACTCAAAACAAATGGTGAAAAAATTCACAATGTGAGATCTGACCGCGAACTATTTGGTCGATTAATTATTGCCGCAAGGTCCAGAGATGTTGATTTAAAACTAGTGATGACGTATGAACTGTCTGCTGTTCCACTATCATTGTCACATACGGATGGGACTCTAAGAAAGAATGTGAAAAGTGTTTTGTTAAGTGAACTAGAAAAGGAAGTAAATGTTGATGGACGGCTTCCACCTGTTGACAAGACAGGCGCAACAGCTTATGTAGTAGATGGCATGGCAATTGTGCAAATGGTTAAAACTGGAGGTACGTCTACATTTGGAGAATTGGCTGATAAATACTGGCACATCTTTACAGTTCCACTGAATCAAGAAGACTGCAACAGAGTAGATATAGTTTTTGACAGATATGATAGACTGGAATCTCTCAAAGCGGAAGAGCGGCTAAAGCGTGGGTCATCAACAGCATTGGAAGTAAAGATTGCTGGAGAAAATACTCCCGTTCCAAAGCAATGGGCCAAGTACATCAGCAATCCAAGCAACAAAAGTAACCTGGTTGCATTTCTCAGCAAGCGGTGGCGTGATACTGGTCCAAATATGCTATCTGCCGACAATTGCGTCATTCTTGCTGGTGGCTTTAACGATGGAATGGATGTTGTTGTCATTTCAGCGAACAATTCGTCGTATTTGGAAGAACTTCGATCAGATCACGAGGAAGCAGATACGCGTATGATGTTGCACGCGCTACACGCTTCAAAAGACCACATGCGTGTTGTTATACAGTCTCCTGATACAGACGTGGCAGTACTTAGTATATATACGTATCGTTCGCTTCACTGTTCTGAACTATGGTTCCGTACCGGCACAAAGGACAAATTGCGATACATACCAATACATACAGTTGCTCAAGTACTGGGCCCAGCTATCTGTCTGTCTTTGCCTGGGTTTCATTCTCTTACAGGTTGTGATAGCACTAGTGCATTATTTGGAGTCGCTAAGAGAAAATCATTCAATCTCTTAAAGTCATCTGAATGTCATCAGCTTAGCTTAGCCCAACTCGGCGAACATGTTGACTTATCACCGAATACTGCAATTCTATGTGAGAAATTTGTCTGTGAGTTGTATACCACCAGGGATGTGGGAAAGACAGCTGATGAAACCCGTTATTGGCTCTTTTGTCAAAAGAGACAAAGAAATGAAAATCTTCCACCTACATCGAATAGTCTAAAGCATCACACCGAAAGGGCCAATTTTCAAGCTCTTGTTTGGAGACGTTCATTGCAAGCTGTTCAGAATCTGCCATCTCCAAATGGACATGGCTGGAGTATAGTGGATGGTCTACTCAAGCCTGTTCTAATGTCAAAGGATCCTGCTCCATTTGGATTAATTGAACTCACATCATGTAGATGTCAAAAGTCTGCCTGCAAAAGAACAGATCTCTGTCAATGCAAGGCTAACAATCTACTCTGCACTGAAGCATGCCTTTGTATGGGAGGTGAAATGTGTGATAATGTTCAGCATACAATTGTCGAAGATGACTCTGACACGGATGAGTAACATTCTCTCATTTGCTCACGTGATAAATATGCCCTGCCAGCTTGTGTAGACATGCACTGCATGTCAGTTAAAAGTTTAATTATGAAAAATGTAGAAAACATGGGCATTGTTGTAGCTAAGGTATTGCTAGTCACAAGAAGACCTAAGTGCCCCAATATGTACAAAGCAACATACGGGTGTCTTAAACGAGGTTGATTATGTATAAATCTGCGATATACGATCACTCCTTTCCATTTTGGTTAAGATTGTATTGATATAACATGCGCTTAAGTTTGTGAAAAATTTACCATTGTGAAAATTGTCTGAAAACTACATACAACACCTAGTCTAAATGGGCTTCTCACGGGTTAGTGATACCACAATTTTCTTGTACAACACGGCTCAGAATATACCCAAGACATCGGTCTAGCATAAAATAGTGACAAACCTTCTGAATACTGGGTGTGCTACGAAACCATTCTTCTAGACCCCTTTTGAAAATTGGCTTCCGGACTATTATACCGACTTGACATAATCAAACCATTAGGTCAAGACGGCCTCAGT
Source organism: Chaetoderma sp. LZ-2023a (assembly GCA_034401795.1). Lineage (NCBI taxonomy): Eukaryota > Metazoa > Mollusca > Caudofoveata > Chaetodermatida > Chaetodermatidae > Chaetoderma > Chaetoderma sp. LZ-2023a. The sequence continues at coordinate 12,354,679 of CM067359.1, forward strand.
ACAACGCTCAATAAAATGCACGAGCGCCTGGCCAGCAGGTAAAAATAACACTCCAAAACTGGCGTCCAAAACGGCCAACTATAAAAGCGCCCTTACTGAAGTAATAGTACCAGTAAACGCGTATCAACTAAACTTGGACAATATAGAACGAGAGACGAACAAGACAACGCTGTGGCGACAAGCGAATGGTTACCACAAGCTAGTCTGAGGAGCAAATGCTGAAAAATATCACAGAAAAATGCGACCTCACACAAAACTAATTACAAAAATCAAAACTACAAAACTAACGTATGTACAGTTCGGCAAAAGCCAGACATAAAAGTAAATCATAAGGAGCAGTAGAACTCGTCTAAAACTGACGTTAATAGCAGAGCCAACGAAACGTGTTGAACTCAGCTACTACTACTACTACTACGACATCGACGACGACGACGACGACGACGACGACGACGACGACGACGACGACTACTACTACTACTACTACTACTACTACTACTACTTTTTTTCTTTTTTTTTGAAAAACCGACGCTGACGCAGTCGGACAAACTTCACGGTGGAACTCCTTTAAAAAGGCTTGCAAACCCCCAGAAAAAAAATAATGAGCATTAATACAATCTATAAATACATATGGCTTAAAAAGTATAGATACAAAACAATAGGCTGATAAAGCTCCGATAGCAAAACAAAACTTAACAAAGGCATTACTATTCAACCCAGGTGTAGTAGTAGACCCGTGTGGCGAGTGCAACTATCCAACAAATGAAAAGTGCCTCGTCAATCTATGACAAATAAGTCAATCATTGACGCCAGTGGGCTGATTCTCTAAAGATCAGCGGGCGTAGTAGCATTTGGGTAGTATAATACATATAGTCGGCAGAAAAATTTCAGAAAAATTTATGGCACTCTTGTTTACATTTTCAATTTACTTTATTGTAAGGTTTTGTAAATTACCATTCAATCCATGTGTGGTAGTAGACCCGTGTGGCGAGTGCAACTATTCAACAAATGAAAAGTGAAACAAATGAAAAGTGACTCGTCAATCAATGACAAATAAGTCAATCATTGACGCCAGTGGGCTGAGTCTTTAAAGATCAGCGGGCGTAGTAGCATTTGGGTAGCATAACATATATAGTCAGCAGGAAAATTACAGAAAAATAGATGGAAATAGATGGCGCTCTTGTTTCCATTTTTGATTTACTTTGTTGTAAGGTTTTGTAAATTACCCAGGAACAAATAACCCTATAAAACTCTGTGCAAATTCCTAAAAATTACCTGGGGCAATTTTATAATTCAATGGCAACTTACTTTATCGATTGATTATTAAATTACCCCAGTCTGTTTATTTGTTAACATGAATTATTAAACATAACAATATCAAAGTGCAGACTAATATGAATTACATGACACAGATTAATTAAAAGACACAGATAAATCAGCTGTAGTAATTAAATGATTTAAGCTAGTGCAGGCTCATTTATTTTTACAGCTCCCAACTCTATTGAAACTATGTTTGTTTTGCACCATATGTCCTTGAATACTTTTTCTTTACCATGCTGCTTTAATCTAAAATATTCGCAAGGAATATGATTCAGCAGCAATGAACGAAATATTGCCTTTATTGCTCTATTGTGATTGCCCATAGATGGATTTTTCGTCTGTGCACACCGATGTTTCCAAATGGCCCAAACACCTATGGTTAGTATTGTTATTAAAATAGTCCTTTCAGACTTTATGATATTTACACCGCTTGATCGAAATTCTCTAAATAAGACTACATGCGTGTCTAGAACAATGGGCTTCGCTCCAAATTTTGCCAAGATTTGGCTGATATAGTCCCAAAATTGTGACGATATTGGACATTCCGCAAATAAATTAATGCTCCGCACCTCTGTGTAAAATGTTCACCTTGCGGTCCATTATTAAAATGTGATGTCTGTAAACAGTGGGTGGCGCGGGTGGGGGGGGCGACTTATTCTCTGAATTCTTGTCGTTACAGGCGAAGGATAAGGCATCGGAGGAGGAGAAGTGTGGGAAGAAGAGTGTAAGTGGCAAGGGTAAGAGAAAGACCTCTGTTTCTTCGGAAATGGAGACCTTCACGTTGGAAATGATTGGAGAGATGGAAAAGACAATAAAAAATTTGGTACCAGAGCCGCTTCGCAGCATGCTCCCTGGGCCAAGTAATTTATTGTCTACTTCATCTGCTCCCAAGCGGAAAATCCCCACCGCTGATTCTGGTGTTCGTCGTAGTCCGTGGTCCGAAAATGTTTCAGAATCAGTGATGGCTTCAGTAGATCTTGGAAGGCCCGCCACCTTGCCAATGGATCCTGGAGCAGGTCTAAATGATCCAGAGGCTTGCCTCATCTGTTGATCTTGGACTGGGGCCATGGACACAGGCTCGCGCCTAGAGTGTCTGCGCGTGAAAGGTACCACTGCCTCTTACGGTACCTTCCCTGGCCAGCCTGGGTTAGCGCTCTTTGCCAGAGGCAGTGTACTATGGCCGGGAGGAAGAGGGATTTCTGCAGGGTTCACCCGTCGAAACCGTGGATATGGAAACGGACGATTGAGCACCCCTCGTGGGGGGTGGGAGGGGGGCACGGCCGATTTTTCCTTGGAACTAATCCCGCGTGGGTAGCTTTCATGGCTCAAAGTGTGGCGTGGGTTGGAGTGGATGACCACCGTTTCCATATACCTCGGCTTGCCGAGGATATGACGGTGGCTGGTCCGGGCCATGGTATGGTGGATTACACCCAGCACGTTTCCATGGCATTGGCTAATGGCTTTTCAGCCGTGGCATAAGAGATGCCTGCACTCTCGGGCCCGCATGTTTTCCACAGCCTGCCAGCGGTATCCACGGCTCCAGCCATGTTTACACCTGAGAGTGCAATAGAGGATGACGAAGGCCCGTGCCTTGTCGAGAGCTTACAGGTGGCCACAGAGGAGGACTGGTCTGACGTGTGCCAATGGCTGGTAAGCGTTAGGCCAGAGCTCTGTGTAGAACAGTTGGTAAGCCAGCGGGACCAGCATCCGTGGTTGGCTGGAAAGCTGGCAGATACCACCATGCCATCCCTGCCGTTAGCAAAACATACAATTGATATGTTCATGGCGGCAGCGACGTCTAATGGTCGGCTTGCGAAGGCGGTGGCGAGGCGGTGCCATATTGTTGCTGGCCAATACCAGAAATACGGTGCAGTGCCAAAGCCGAGTGCTGATGATTGCGCAGCGCTTGGCGAGGCCATGCAGCCAGGCTTCCATTCTGACATGGGAGCACTGTGCTCGAGCACCCTGCGCTCAGCAAACACCGCGTTGTAGGATGCAGAGGAGAGCCGAAGAGTGTCCATAGTGGCGCTCTCGCATGTCTCACAGCTGTTACAGGGTGTAGTAATAGCGTCCCCATCACGCCAAGCAAGCTCTGTCTCAGTTCAGAGAGCCATCCAGGATGGTAATAACCTGGTTGTGGACTAGGGCAGTGACTAGAAGTGTCAGGGCGAGACGCACATTTGCACTAGAAAATTTGTGTCCATCTCAGCTTCTGTACAAAAGGCTGCTGCGGACGCCTATGTCAAGTCCTGGTCTCTTTGGGGTGAGGGATGTAGACACATCCAGGAGACAGTCACTCTAATCAATAATCAGAGGGTGCTACACTAACAATTTGAGGGGCCTCATAGGGAGCACATTCGCACCATCCACAGCAGGTCCGAGGTGGCGCTGGTCAAGTCAGAGGTCAGCCACCGGCGCTGCGTAGGCCACGGCAGGCCAGCACCAGCATGCAGTGGTGGGAGGGGTGCAGGCTCCTCAAGCGCAGCCAGCTAGGCAGCCGCCCGCGCACCGAGGTGTGCGAGGAGTGGGCTGTGGTGCGCATGGTGCTGGTGGCGTAAGCCATGGCGTGCGAGGATCTGGTCATGGTAATCATGCCTGATGGGTTGATTTCCACAAGAACCAAACCAATGCTAGAACCAGAGACAGTCACACTCTTGCACTGCATATGACCACCTCTCTCCCTAGTAATTCTGAGGAGAATACAGATTAGATCTGAAGACTGAAAATGATAATGAATGGGTTAGTGAGAATTGTAAGAGACGTTAACGTCAGCTGATCCGAAACGAATCCCCGAAGAACCGAGCAACAGATCTTTTTAAGGAACCGCGCTCGTGACCGTGATTGTTACGTCAGTCTAACTTTAAAGAAACTCTAAACCTAGACATTAAAATTTAGTTCTAATCACCTCAAATTCCTGAATTTTGATATAAAAAGGTCTGGAATACTTTTATGCAAATAATAAATTCATTTCTCAGTTGACCCAAATTGACCCAATTTAACCACCGAAGCGGTGCACGCACGTGACACCACCGAAGTGGAAAACTCAACCGAAGCTAAACCGAATCTAAACCGAAGCTCAACCGCACATAATGAAGGATCCTAAATAGGACAATTTTTACATTTCTACAATCACACTCGCGGTCTAGTAAAGGTAATTTCACATAAAGATGCTAGCTTTGCAATGTATCATACAATTTGGTAATATGAAAATATGTTTCTCGGTTTCGTACATAGGCTTCATAAAATTGATAATATGAAATCATTACAACCCTGTAGGTGGGGCTTAGAATACACCTTCCGTATCCTCTGCGTGTCGTAAGAGGCGACTAAAGGAGGTAAGGGTGAGGTAACCCTGACAGAAACCTCGAGTGCTGAAGACGGAGGTTCCAGGCCGCACGGCGCACTCTAATAAACCATGGATACACGCACTTAATGCTTATGATCATGTCGATAGTCACTTACAGGACTGGCGGTATGATCAGCGAACGAAAAGAAGAAGAAAGAAGAAATCATTACAACAGCATACCTCCGCAGGAGGAGCATAGAAGTCCACACTTACATAGACGATTGGCTGTTAAAAGCACACAATCCGGAAAGTCTTGTAGCAAATCCGGAGATAGTTTTGCAAACTCTCACAGACAGGCTGGATAATAAACTTTTAAGAGCTGACTCCATCCCAGAAGTTTGTTTAGCTGGTCTTTGAGCTCAAGATAGGGTATGTTTATCCTACTCAAGAGAGAGTAGAAATACTCATCTCAGTAATACAGTCAGTGTGCAACAGTCGTCATGGACTGGCACGGGTTTACTTGAGAATGCTAGAGTTGATGGAGATGCTCTGGAACCAGTCATTACACAGGCGGTCTTGCGCAGGCAGTCTTGCGCAGGCGACCTAGCCAGTTATTTCTCATGACACAGTGGACCCAGATGACAGGTTTCCTGGACTCAGAGGTGTCAGTGTAGGAACCTCTTATTCACCACCTTCAATGGTGGATGAAGAGAGAGAATCTCCTGGGGATGTGATGCTCGGCCCACCCCACCCTCAAATAACGATGTACACAGATGCGGCAATGGAGGGATGGGGGTGCTTGCCTGGAAGAAGCCACAGTATCAGGGCTTTGGAATCTGGATCGGGAACAGGCACATATAAATCTACTGGAATTACGAGCAGTAGTTCTGGGCCTGGAACATTTCTTAAAGAATGTTCAGGGCACGATTGTTCTAGTTCGATCAGACAACTCAATAATAGTGACTTACATAAACCGTCAGGGCGGAACGAAGTCACCCAGTCTCTGTATGATAACTTGGAAACTGCTTTGCTGGTGTCTAGATCATCTTGAAGGCAGTTCACATTCCGGGAAGGCTAAATCTGTTAGCAAACTCATTGAGCCGAAGGATGAGTGTTTTGCCTACGGAATGGCAACTAAATCAATGTGTGGCGTATCGTCTGTTCGATCACTAAGGGAACCCCAACATAGATTTGTTTGCAACAAACAAGAATGCGAAGATGATGACGCACGTCTCTTAGAGTCCAGATCAAAGCCCTTACGCAACAGATGCGTTAGCTATCAGCTGGGAGAGAATGTATGCATATGCATTCTCACCTGCAATCCTGATTCCAAAAGTCCTTCAGAAAATCAGGCAGGAGGAGTGCCAAGTGCTTCTGATCGCCCAAATTGGCCAAGCCGATCCTGGTATACGGATCTGCTGGACCTTCTTGTCTGCAATCCGGTTCCTTTGCCTCTGATGGACAATATTATTTTCCAGAGCAAGTCCCTTCACAACAACCCGTCAATGTTCCAATTGACTGCGTGGAGGTTGCCAAGGAATCTTTTCAGAGTAAGCAGCCATCTTTATACCAAAAGCCCTAAGGGGGTCTACCTCCAGAGCATATAACTATAAAATCAATCGATTTGCAGAATGGTGCTCAAACAGAGATGTTAATCCAATGGATGCATCGATTCAGGTAGTAGCCAATTTACTCTGTCACCTGTATGATGCCTATAGCCTCAAGCCTAACTTTATTGCTGGCTACAAGTCAACTTTGATGTCAGTTATCCCGTCTGTTCATTGAACACTTTAATAAAAGGCATGGGTAATCTAAGGCCGTGTTCTCATACAGCCACTATTTAGCTAAATAGAGGATATATCGGCTAGCGTTCTCAATGAACTGGCTTTTGTACCGGAATAAATACGTAATTTTTTCGAAATTTAATCCCACAAAATCGGCGGTTTATCTTCCGATATATCGCTATTGATTCCCTATGTGGACGCAGCCTATTCCGTCAAAATCTACCAGGTAGCATTAACGTTAGCATTTTGTCTCCCTGTCTGTCAGGTAGCACTACGGCCACCATACTATCGCGCTGTCCACCGTCCGGGCCGTGACTATCTTCCAGTAGTGTGAATGCAAACCGATATATCGGCTATAGATTAACCTACATAATACACGAAATAGTTAAACAGGATTAGGCAATGAGAAAGAGGCCTAAGACCGAGAAATCCACCAGCGATTCCGTCTTGGAGTTTATCTCTACTACTTCAAGTGCTAGCAGACAAGCCCGTTGAACCACTAAGTGCCATTTCTATGAAAATGTTGACACTTAAGACTGTATTTCTAATTGCTGCGGCCTCTGCAAGACAGAGAAGCGAGATTCATGCTTTATCCGCTCATCCAGACCGTTATGTAGTTACAGGGGAAGGCCTTGGGCTTCTACCTAGGATAAATTTCATGGCTAAAATCCAGTCTTTGAAATATCCAGGTCAATGAATTGTTTTACCAGCTTTGACTAGGTTTGAACCTATTTCAAAAGCATGGTGTGCAGTCCGCGCATTAAACAGGTACACACAACGTACACAGGAATGGCGGACGGACCCATCATCGTTATGGTTGTCTTATATTGAACCCCATGGCAGGGCGTCAAAAGACACTATATCTAGGTGGATTGTGGAATGTATTCAATTTTGCCACAAATCCTCCACTTTTGAAAGTAACCTTGAAAAGTTTCATCAAAGACATTCAATTCGTACAATTTTGTGACGGACTTTTCTATTTTCGTGACGGAACTACTTCATTATGATTTGGACCTCAGTTGACACGCGACGCATTTGATTACGACGTTACATACTTGCGTGAGAGATCGGATAACTCCATTATTCACCGTTATGTTTGTGTTACTCTAGGTCAGTCCTTTGCCGAGGATATTCGACTAAACGGATCTTCACTCAGAACTGGACGTCTTGAAGTGAGATATGCTGGTGAATGGGGCGTTGTTTGTGCGGACAACTTTGGACCACCGGATGCCCAAGTTGCTTGTAGAGCTATGGGATTTGAGTGAGTGTATTTAAGAATGATAAATACCACAGACTCAACTTGTGGAGGATTACTGTTTTCTCTTTGCATTATTTACTAAATATGTTAAAAAAGATGTTAAAGTATTATTCTGACAGAACAAAAACGTGGTAGAACATTAGGTTGTTTTCAAAATATTGATTGACTACCTGACAATGGTCTTTTAAACGTGATGTTCTCGGGTCTTATGCATTAAATATTCGATTGTATCGAGGTATTATTTCAGGAATGTGGATTGCAATGTTCAAAATTAAGCGTGACTAATATGTATGTATGATTACTATATTCTGCTGCTGTAGTAGTAGAAGCACCCTACTGTTGCAATCAGTCCATCCTCGCCTTTGCGTTTGTTTTCAGCTAAAATCTTTAGCTTCCTCATGTCCATTCTTGATTTGACTGTACCGAGTTCTGCTTTCTTGAGGTCGCCTCGTGGCACGCTTAACACATTTATGCAATGACGTCCTCTTCTAGTTTTGTATCTGTTGGCTCCCAGTAGGGCGAATTCCAAGGCTCTCTGTGACCTGTGTGTGCCCTGGCATCCTTCTTAGCACATGTTCAAACATGGACCATCTTTGCTGGGCGACTTTTACGGACAGCGGCAATGTATTAAGCCTCTTGTATCGTACATCATTGGAAATTATGTTGTCTGGCCATTGGTGTCCACTGATAGCGCGTACGGTGTTGACGGTGGCAGGCATCAAGTTTGTCTAGGGCTGCCTTTGGAGCCGCCAAGCTGTTACAATTATACGGCATCAATGATACGCGGGTTGCATTGTATAGACGTAGTCCTTTTGTCAAGGGCATCTTTGATCTATGAATCCATACCCTGCAGAATGAATGGAAAACTATGCTCCCCATGACACAGCGTGCAGCAATGTCAACCGTACTACAGAGCAGTGAGTCCAGGATTTTACTTTTCCTCCATGGTTCGACGCCACGAAGTGGATTGCCATTTTATGTAGTTTTATGCTTTTGAAATAGATATAAAATTATGTGGGTTACCTCTGTATTGGATTCATTCATAAAGAGATTCTTATTTTTTAGTTTACTTGCAGCTATTGGGAAGAGTTCGTCAAGGGGTTTCCTTTCCTCGTCTAAGAAGTCCACGTCGTCGGCATATTCCATCTTAAGCGGCATATCCAGTATGGACACTTGTGGGGATGGGGGTGGTGTGGGGCGGGGTTGGTCTTGTGGAATTTATCCGCGCAGATTTCAATTCAGCACAGGAGATAGACCATCTCCAGGTGGGAAGCCGATTGATGTCTCAAACCCTGCAGACTTCACTGACATGACTATTACTGTCAACTTGGTGTCTGCAAGCAGTAGTCTCACTTATCGTAGCTCATCCTCACTGCAACTGGCCTGGCGTAGTACATCTAGGATTGTGTCGAAGGCTCGTGACATGTCAATGCCCATTTTGTGAAAATCCCTGTGCTTGACAATAACTACTGACACAAGTATGCGATGCGCCCATGCAAATGTCTGCGCAACTGACATGATCCGGAGAAGTCATCGATCTTGTCTCGGATGCGGCATAGAGTAACATTGGATAGGATTTTCCGTATGCTGTTGAGGAGCACAGTGGAACGCAGATTGGCTGACGAACCAGGTGGCATTTTGGGTGTGGGTAGCGCGATAAGGGTGCCTTGGCCGACAGCATGGATGGGAGGTGGTACATAAAAAGCGGAATTGATTAAGCGCGTGATCGGGTTTGAGACAATGTCACTTGCATATTTGAATAGTTCATTGCTAATGACACCAGGTCCGGATGCTAATATATATTACTGAATATTACAATGACAGAATCCAGTTTATCGATCAATCATATGATGTCATAATCAACAACGACGCGTGTAGGCTGACGTCATAATCAATTACGTCATGAATGACGCGATTTAGTCCGTCATACATGCTTATGTATGATTACTGTATTCTGCGCCTTTGCCGGCGGTGTCTTGTCCTCAACCGAAATGCTTAGCTTCCTCAGGTTCATTCTTGACTTGAGTGTACCGAGTCCTAGTTATTTGAGGTCACCTCGTAACACGCTTAGGAGATATATGCAATGACGTCCTCTCCTGGCTTTGTATTTGCTGGCTCCAAGTAGGGCGAATTCCATGCTTAATAGTCCGTTAAGTTGAACGAATTGTATGTCTTTGCTAGTTAATACACATTCTGTTGAATATGTTCGTGCGTATGTTTGTTTGTTTATTTATTTGTTTGTTTGTTTGTCCAGGCGATAACTCCGGAGTCTAAGAAGCTAAAATCACCAAATTTGTCATATCGGTTCATGTTGTATGTGGCTAGGCAAAGAATTGAGTTTTAGGTAAAACGGTAAAAAATCTAGGTCATGGTACAAAGTACATTCCGAAATACACATTTTTGGCCATAAATCGGTAAGGTAAGCAGGTAGAATCACCAAATTTGATACATCGATTCATATTATATTGCTACAAGTTCCATGGAGTTGAGGACAACGCATCACATATTTAGGTCAGGGTCACGAAGTGCATACCGAAATACACATTTTGGCCATAAATCTGGAATGCAAGAAGGTAGAATCACCAAATTTAGCAGACAGCCGGCCTCGTATTATGCCATTTGATGACTACTTTCAGTTTGAGGTCAACCAATCAGCTATCTAGGTCACGCGGTCACTATATGTACATTGTCATGTTAGAACGCAAACGTGTGAGTCAGCATCTCCCTCGAGTGCTTTCTATTTATCTATATAATGTTTATCTTTTTCAATTTCAGTTCAAATAGAGTAGGCCAAATCATTAGAAGTGGGGACTATGTATCTGGGACTAGATTTTTTAGCAAATGTCGCTTGTCAAGGCACCGAATCTCTGTTGTCAGAGTGTACCTATAGTGGGCCATTCACATCCCGCTGCTCCACGCATGTAGTGCTTCAATGTTTCGGCGGTAAGGCTCTTAATCCTCTCGCGACGAAACCGGCCAAAACCGGTCCCGACAGCGGGCATGTGGAATGTCCATTTGCGGGCCAAGAGAAGACTATTTCTGATAATTGGCCATGCATTGGATTTACTGGCTAGATAAACGAGCCAGTCATTCCAATGGTAAATTTTCAAAAGTATTTTTCGCTTGGACTGCAAATAGACATTGAACGTGCGAAAATTTTTATTTTTTTACCAAATTTAGACATTAACCCTTCTTGTGTCAACTTAACCCTTTACAGGTCAAACTGACCAATAAACAAATGTGCAGTGGTCTTCAGACATGGCTATTTGAAAGTCCTAGAGAAGATTATTTTTCATATTTACCACTAGAATGACTGGCTCTGTAACCGTGCCAGTCATTCTAGTGGTAAAATTTCAAAAATACCCTTCTCTCGGCCTGTAGATAGACACTAAAAACATTAACTTTCTTTACCATTGCCCCTTTAATGGTCAAGCCGGCGAAAAAAATTCAGTGGTAAATCAACAGAAATGGGCTTCTAAAATTAAAATGTCTTGACAAATTTTGACCATCAAATTGTTTAATTGATATATCAAGTAGTATTTTGAGCGGCTTGAGGCGCTGTTGACACAAGAGGGGTTACAGGGGTTTAATGTAGGGATCCATTTATAGCTATGCCCCGCCTATTTCTACTTAAACTCCGCCCTCATTTTACCAGTCGTTGAATCGATTAAAGGGTATATACTTTGACCTCTAATTTCCCAGAATCTCACTTTCAAGGAAATTATACAGGTAAGTTGTTCAATATTTTGAAACTAATAAACTGCCTATGCCAGCAACAACTCCCGCTCAAATTAGTTTCAAAATATTCAACAGAATATTTATTAAATTTTAAATTCTTAAGAAAACACTCGTCGTGAACTTTTCGATTATATACGCTATACGCTATTATGATTTTATCGTCAGCTGACAGGTGCCGTAATTGATTATGACGTCATATAGTTGAATGACTGATCGAACCCCTCCATATTGTCCGTGCTATAAATGGCAAAATTAGTGTCCCGCTAAGGAAATCTAGTGTCGTTATATGTACAATAAAGGCGCGTATTTACACCAAAATGATTGAAAATTTTATTTTTTAAATTATATACATTCAGAGGCTTAACTTGTGCATCTCAATGTAATGAAACGAAATAAATATTAACATATGATGATTTCATTCCGTATAAATTAATATAATTTCTTTAGTTGTGAAGTTGAATTAGAGACCCGTCTCTCTAACTCAATTTCACAACTTAAAAAGATTAAATTAACTTATACGTAAGGAAATTACCATATGGTAGGATTTATTTCGTTTCATAAAATCTAGGGACACAATTTAATACCCTAAAAGTATACAATTTTAACAATTTTATTTTCATGCATTTTGGTGTGAACTCGCACCTTTAAGATATGATGATCTAATGATCTTCCTGAACGGATCTGATCTGTCACTCAAGTAGGCATACTTGGCGTCATAATCAAAATAAGTCACATGTTAGCTGACGTCACACCCAAATAACATAGGTCAGTTATGAATTAAGAAAATGTCCAACAACAAGTATCTGCATGTCTTAGACGAATTTAGAATTTACGAAACATTCTGTTGAATATGTTGACTGTAAAGGTAACCTGTTGAATATTTTTGAAACTAAATTGACTGGGTGCTGTTGCTGCATATGGCAGCAATAGCGCCAGGTTAAATTAGTTTCAAAACAGGCTGTTTTTTTAAATAGTAAACCCATACAATTCGCACACTTGCAATATCCATAACGGAGGTCGATACGTCACTACGTATTGCGATGTCAGACTGCATTGGACCTAATTGATTATGACGTCATTTGTTTAAGTGACATGGCGGATCGCTCAATTTGACTCGCGCTGAAATGGCCCGGTCATCGAATATATTGATAATGATATAACTGTAGGTGGAGATATTGAGAACGATGTGCGTTTGGTAGATGGAAGGACAAGCACAAGTGGTCGAGTTGAAATCTATCACAATGGAGAATGGGGCACGATTTGTGATGACATGTTTGATGAACGAGATGCTAGAGTTATATGCAATCAATTGGGACTCGGGTATGTTATACGCCATCACTTGGGACTCGGGTAGGTTATATGAAATCAATTGGGACTCGAGTATGCTTAGCAACTATTCTTGAGTCCCACTAATGCTGCTACATTTATCAATCAGTCATAAAAGAGATGACTCAGATAGGTTTATAAATCTTCAGTAACTATGTCCTTTAACAGCCATTGTATCAGGCGTGTGGAACATACTTTGACCTGCGGTGGAATGGGCTAAACTATGGGTGAGGCAAAAACCTGGGTGGCGCTATGGGGATACACTATGGGAGAAGAAAAACCTAGGGTGTGGCTGTCGCACCCGCTGCCTCCCCATCCCTTGTGCCTACGCCTATGCAGGTCCTAGAAATAAGTGGTTTTGGTCATCTATCTACTACTACTACTAATACTACTACTACTACTACTACTACTACTACTACTACTACTACTACTACTACTACTACTACTACTACTACTAGTAGTAGTAGTAGTAGTAGTAGTAGTAGTAGTAGTAGTAGTAGTAGTAGTAGCAGTGGTAGTAGTAGTAGTAGTAGTAGTAGTAGTAGTAGTAGTAGTAGTAGTAGTAGTAGTAGTAGTAGTAGTAGTAGCAGTAGTAGTAGTAGTAGTAGTAGTAGTGCTACCGCTGCTGCTGCTGCTACTACTACTGCTACTACTACTACTACTACTACTACTACTACTACTACTACTACTACTACTGCTGCTGCTACTGCTGCTGCTACTACTACTACATCTTTTTTCTTTTTTTTGAAAATCCAACGCTGACGCAGTCGGACACACCTCACGGAGGAACTCCTTTAAAAAGGCTTGCAAACCCCCCATAAAATCGGGTGAAATAGCAGGTTTATTAATAGTATATGAATAACAATACAAACTTAACATATCAAAACAGTGCAAGCTATAATACTATATTACCATATACCACACCCATGGCATAACCTCATAGGAAAAAACCCTTAATAAAGCGCTGATAACATAATATAATTCAACAAAGCCATTACTATTTGCACACCGTGTAGTAGTAGGCCCAAATGGCGAGCATAGTTACCCAATAAGTGGTAAAGCGACTCATCAATAATTAGCAGTAAGTTACTGCTACTCATTGACGCAATTGAGCCGATTCATGACCAGCAGGCTAAGTAGATCATATGTAGTTTAACGTAGCACACCGTATAGTATTGGCCCAAATGGCGAGTGCAGCCCGCCAACTAGTGACGAGGTGACTCGTCAATAAGTAACAAAAGGTCACTCATTGACGCCAGTTGGCCGATTCTTAAATACTGAGCAGGCGTAGTAGCCTTTATGTCATAAAATGCACAAAGCAAAAGCATACAAACTATGACTACATAGATGGTGCTCTGGGTTCACATTTTAAATTTACTTCATTGTAAGTTTTTGTAAAATACCCTGGAACAAATACACCTACAGTAAACATTTACAACAGGATGTTAATTGTATATATGTAAGATGCCATACTCTGTTAACCCAATGAACTCGAAAGTCGGATCACCTCCAGAATATTGACGCGATGCTCAATTGATATTTAAATATTCCGATTCCCAAGGTTGGGTTATTCGTCAAAATTATCATCTCCTAAGACATTACAATTTTAAAATTAACTCAATTAAATAAAATAAAATACCATATATCAATATACAACAAGCAGCGAGTGTGCTAGCTTATACAAGTTCTGCTTCTGCTATTTTTAGATATCCATGTTCAATTCATACTAGGCCAGTTTTGCACCATATATCTTTAAATCTACTTTCTTTTCCATGTTCCACTAGCCTGTAAAATTCACAATGAATGCAGTTTATCAACAATGATCGAAATATAGCTTGTATGGTTCTTTCGTAGTTGTTTCCTGTTTTATCTCTGGCCTCTGAACACCGATGCTTCCAAATGGACCACACTCCTACAGATAACAGGGTTACTAACAATTCTTTCTCCTTGCTGTTAATGATTCGTCCGATAGTTGAGCAATCTTTGAACATAATTGTTTCAGCCATTAATTTCACATATTTGATTCCAAATTTAGCAAGGAGCATATTGATATATACCCAAAAGCCTGTAGCTATACAACACTGTGTAAACAGATGGTCTATTGTTTCCTCCTCGGTATTACATAATAAACACCGGTCTGTACTTGTTATTTTGCACATATAAGTCAGATGGCCGACCCATAGCCTTCGATGGAGTAATCGCCATGCCAGGTCCCGTGCGTTTGCTGGTAGACAAGGTAGATGTATTGTTTTCCACGCATTTTTCCAGTTCTTTGTCGTGCATCATAAAGTGTTCCAATGCCTAACTGCAACAGGAGTCTGTCTCCGACTTTGCATTAGCATTCCATACCAGGCTCTAAATGTCATGTTGTATTTTATATGCTCTGACTTAAATACTAATGTTGGTTGCAACATATCTCTGTTGCCACGTGCTTTCGGCAATTTGAACCATTCACCAGGTATTGCATTCTTTATTCTAAGAAATAAGCGTTGGGCATCAATATGCCTCATTGATGTTGATCTTGCTACATCCTGCATCGCAATCCATTTGCGAGATTTTGGATTAACTAAATCACGTAAATATTGAATGCCATTTTTGGCCATAGAGGGCAAATATAATACAGCATCATTATCACGAATCAACTCGTTGCCCCAAAGACGTTGCTCTAAGGCATCTTCCCAACAACTGGGTTGTGGCATTGATCGTGTAAATATCTTTAAAGTTTCGAGCTGTTCTTTATATACGTTTGGTATCTTCTGATGGTTAGGTGGCAGTTTATTGCACAAAAATTAACTTTCTACTGGAAATGGATCTGCGTACCTTTGTGGAAGTGTCCTTGCAACACTTGACCAAGATGAGTTTGAAGTGAGTAACTTATTCAAGAATTTCAGTTTTAACGAAGCACACTTTGCTAAAACATTAACCAAATCCAGGCCTCCATCATGCTTTTCATTGGTGAGGATTGACTGCGATACTAAATGGGTTTTGTCCTCCCATAAGAAGGACAAAAGTAACGTGTTGATCTTTGACTCTACTGATTTGGGCATATGAACTACAGAAGCAGTATACCACATTCCAGATAAAATTAAATTATTAAGGACAAATGTCCTGCCACATACAATTAGGCATCGTCGTTTCCAATTTAAAAATGCACACTTTAGCTTGGATAGCCTTTCTTCCCAGTTTATTATAACATCCTGTTCTCTACTAAAGTAAATACCAAAAATCTTTATGACATCATCTGACCAGTTAATATCCATAACATTGTCAGTTCTGTCCTTCCAAGTGCCCAAAAATAATCCCTTAGATTTGTCTCTATTGACTTTAAGCCCTGATGCCTTTTGAAAATCTGATAATACTCCATTTAAAATTCCAAAATCTGAATTTTTACCTGCAAACACAGTCGTATCATCTGCATATTGAGACACGTTTAGTGGCCTTTCTACGCCACGTATACATATTTCTTGAAACTCATTACGTTGCCTAAATGTGGCCCCCAACGATTCCATAGCTGTGACGAATAGAAGCGGAGACAATGAGTAACCCTGTCTGACACCTCGTTCCAACACTATAGGTTCAGATAGATGATTATTTACTAAATAGCAACTTGTTATATCAGTATATAAAATATTGACCCATTTAATAAATCTGGAACCAAAGCCAATATGGTCTAAAGACGTAAACAAGAAATCCCATTCAAGTCTGTCAAACGCCTTCTCGTTATCAAGTGCTATTATTGCTGCTGGGATGCAATCCTGTTCAACTAATTGAATAAGGTCTCGTATAAGCAATGTGTTGTTTAATATCGTTCTTCCTGGTACAGAGCACGTTTGATCATCATCAATTACTTCGCCTAGGACCGCGCCAAGTTTTAATATTAGTGCCCGAGTAATAATCTTATAGTCTACACAGAGTAGAGAGATTGGTCTATAATTCTGTATTTTATTTCTGTCACCCCTCTTGTATCTAAGCCGAACATATGCTTGGGCCATCGATGGAGGGAGATGCCCTTGCTTAAAAATACTAGCTGCTATTTCTTCTAATACTGGACCAAATATGTGCCAGAATGTTTGATAAAATTCGACTGGAAGTCCGTCGCAGCCAGGAGACTTTTCGAACTTCATACCTTTGAGGGATTTTGTCAAATCATCAATTGTTATTGATTGGTCACAACTTTCGCGACATGCATCTGGAAGTCTTTGCGTTATATTAGCTAAAATATCTCTAGTTGCAATTTCATCACTTCCCTCAGATTTATACAATGATTTGTAAAATTTGGATACTGTTTCCATCATCTCTGCATTTGAGGACACTGATACACCATCATTAGTCTTCAGAGAGCGCATTAATTTCTCTATCCCTCTTGCTTTTTCCAAGTTACAAAAGTAACGTGTAGGCTTTTCACCCTCGGTGTGCATTTGTGCTCTTGCCCTAATGTTACCCCATCAAACTGATATTGCTCTATTTCATTTAGTCTACCTTTAAATTTAACTAATAGTTCGTAATAATTATATTCTCCATCATTAAGTTTCTTATTAATTTTACACACCGACCGCTGAAGCGCCTTTTTACGCTTTCGCATTTCTCGTGCTTTCCTGATGGAATACTGCCTTGAAATATGTTTCAGGTCGGATTTAACATCCTCCCACTAATCTGTTATACAATCATACAAACTTCCCTTTTCATCCCAATGCCTCCAACAACTTTCTACACATTTGCGATAGCAACTATCTCGTAACAAAGCTACATTGAGTTTCCAAAATCCATCTCCTCGTTTGATCCAGTCAACATTGTCTAATGTGATGGAAAACATATTGTGATCAGAGAAAGTTACTGGTTTTATGTTAGTTTTACACATGTAACCTTTCAATGATCGTTCTACACAGATCCTGTCCAATCTGGATGCTTTCTTTCCATCGGTTGAAAACCAAGTAAAGTCCCTGCCCTCTGGATTTTCGATCCGATAAGTGTCTAACAAGCTTTTATATTCACAGATGTGTTTCAAAATATTATGAGATGTGTCATTAAAATTAGACCTAGCGTTTCTGTCTTTAACTTCATCTAATATGCAATTAACCGCCCATAATTAGGTTTTCATGCGTTCTGTCTTGAATTATTGTGGAAACATCATTTAGAAATTCACGACGCAATTGATCAGAGGTTGGCGCATAAAGGCACATCAAATTTAAACTTGTGTTTAGTACATCAATTGACACACAAATCCATCGTCCATTTGTATCTGATGACGACGATATAACATCAACATAGTTGAGACAGCGGGGCAGGATGGCCACTCCCCCGCTATTATCTTGTGATAAAGAATAAAAAATCTGCCCTATTGAAATATCTTTGAGAGATTCATACAATTCATTTTTTTGAATTTTGGTCTCTTGTAGAAAAGCAATATCAACTCTCTCATTTGCTAATTCTTCAAGCAAGTGGCGCTGCTTGAATTCGGTATTTAATCCTCTGCAATTGTTGGTGCACATAATCATAATTTGTAAAATGATGTTTACAACCGCCATCATTAGATTAACTTGATTTGGGGTTTTTTAGCTCGTTTCTTAGACCATTTACCTAATTTTCCTGCGAATTCAATGTTTCCTAGTTCTACCACAGACAAATATTCATATTTGGAAATATCAGAATCATGGCGCAGTAGACGATATTTCACGCCTCTCGCCATTACATATGGCACTAACACTTCACCCCCTTCTGATCGGTACATTACCATCTCATCTTTCATCTGTGAACTCTGTGTTTGAATGGACACATCTGATTCTGCAACTGACATTGTATCATCACCCATATCATTTACTTCAATCTCAGATTCTGAGCTATTGTCTTCTTTATGACGCTTATTGCTACTTAAGTTACATTTGGCAGGAGCGTCATTTACCATATCTTCAAGCTGACTTAAATCAAGTGGGCTTAGCGGAAGATCGACTGAACTTTCCGTCTTCTGAGTCATAAACTTATCCTTTCCTAATTTTAATTCATCTTCTAAGGAATGGTAAACTGGCTCATCTGTAAGATCATCATTTTCTTGCGTGTCTTTTACAGCCACGTTTGGCTCCACTGCATTTTGATTATTTACTTGACTGAAGGTTATACCCTCCTCTAATACTTGAATTTCACCAACTGTAGTTACTTTAACAGGATTTGATGATTTGTGTGTGTCATTTTCAGTGGCATGAACCACAACTACAGCTTCCGTGGTGATTGCTCCAGAAGAATTTGACTCAGTTGCATCCTTGAATGGGCGATTTTCTCCTGATACTGAGGGCTTGTTTTGATTTTTTGGACAGCGCCATTTAAAATGGTCAACTGAACCACAGAGCAAACATTTGTTTCGATTGGGACAATCTGTTGCCAAATGGCCAGTACTTAGGCAGATCCGGCACTCTTTAATTTGCCCTCTATACCATAAGTGCAGGACAAAGCTGCCATCAGGCGTCAATCTGCTTGGTAACGGGCTATTCACTTTATCAAACCAGATGCGTCTTACATCGTTTTCTAGCGTTCTGTCAAAGGGATACGTTTACCATTCAATCGTTTGCAGTTTCCCATACTTCTTGGGTTCATTCATGATTCTGTCATCTGGAATTTCTAGTGGAACTTTCATCTTCACTAGCAACCTATCTGACTCGATTTCCTCTACGTTACAAATTTCGCCTTTTACAATAAGAACATCGTCTAGAAGCTTTTCCTTGACCCCCTCATTTGACACTGTTACATTCCATACAGTTTTAGAAACATTGATAAGCCCTTGCAAAGCAGCAGGTCCCGCGCCAACGACGTCCTTTAACCCATGATACACGTCGATACCCGTGACACCCCACCCCTTAGTTGTTATCTTAATGCTTAGGGTACGCTTATAGGTTACCATGGTGTTTTATAAAAAGAGGAAACCCATACTACTACAATATATAATACAAAAATATAACACCAAGACGTCGGGGAAAGAGCTAAACACTAAATAAATAGTGTCCCGTTTGGAAACCCTGACGTCTACCAAAAAATATACGAATAGAGAGTACAGTCGTATATTCGTTAGTGTGAACCACTTTCTAAGTGGTTCACTAACACCTGGTCGATTAAAGTGGTTCCATAGTGCATACTAACATATTACATACATATATTTGTTAGTCTGTTCGAGTTGACCGGGGACAGCCAACTGACTATTAAGATTTATATAAGCAAAGTACTAGGTACTAGGCTTGCGCTTACAAATGACAAAGGAATTAAATCCACTCACTCAAGCGATCTTGCCAAATATAATGCGCTAGCCAACGAACTATAGAAATAGCACACTGGCGCGGAGAGAAAAGTATTGCATTGACCACAGTAAGAGGAGCCCTATTAAATGGCTGAAACCGCCAGTTAAGAGGAGTGCCTTTAGAAAATGGAGACACAAAATGCGCTCCAACCAAGACAAGAATTTACAAATTAAACATAAAATTTGAAAGGAAATACTAATACGAAATATATGTATAAAATTTATCTACAAAATCGCGCTAGAAACTAGCAAATTCGGGCAGCAATTGCAGAGCTAAATAAACGCGTGCGTTCACTTCGACTACAACTACTACTACTACTACTACTACTACTACTACTACTACTACTACTACTACTACTACTACTACTACTACTACTACTACTACTACTACTACTACGACTACTACTACTACTACTACTACTACTACTACTACTGAGACGACGACAATGACTCAGTATTATTATCATCATCATCATCATCATCATCATCATCATCATCTATTTCAGTGATCTGAATGTGCAACGATTACCACACGCTACCAGGAAATGGATCCATCCTATTGGATGACTTAATATGCACTGGGAATGAACGTCTCCTGTCTGAGTGCAGATTTCCGGGATGGGGAATAAATAACTGTGCGCACTCAAAAGATGTTGGATTAGAATGTGACGGTAAGGGGCAGGGTCGTGCTCTTGTTTGAATCGATGATTCCAATTTATCCATCGATCATATGACGTCATAATCAAGTACGTGACGTGTGGAATGACATCATAATCAATTACGTCATGAATCACATAGCTACGTTCAAGTTAGTTTCAAAATATGTTGCAGCTTACCTGTATAGTTTTCTGGAAATTAATAGTCAGGGAGTTCAGAGATCGATCGATCCCAACACGGACGAGGTCTGTGTGGAGCTTAGATAGAGATGGAAGGGGCATAGCTAAAACTGTAAAGGTGAATGGCAGCCTAACTTCCCAATCAGCCGATTATTCTACTAGGTTACCTAAATGCCCACACATGCCAGTTGAGCGACCTTATTGAAGCCGACGTAGAAGAAGAGAAAGAAGTTATGTTTTATACTGATTATCATGTTCCTCTCACTCAGAATGAAAATAGAAATTTGGCTGCTATTGGAATTCCACTGGAAAGAACGTCAATAGCGACAATAAAAGAAATAATTACGGAAAACGTCTAGTTGAAATGTGCAAAAATTAAAACGTTTGTATAGTTAACTGGAGAGTTGGAACTGACAGTGGTATAGGAAGACCTACTTGTAAAGATGCTAGCATTGTTGATTATGTATCGAATCGCAGTGTGTTTTCCCGGTAATATATCAATTTGAAGCTCTTGAGTACAATGAAATGTTATCAGATATTCATAACCCTATAAGCATTACTTTTAAAGCAAATATAGATTGTAAAATAACATGTTATGATGACATAAAGGTATTCCAATCAAAGCCGAGATGGCATGATAATAAAGTCGAAATTTGTTCAGCAAATATTGATCACATCGCTGTTGGTGCCATCCTCCATCGCCTTGACGCAATGGCCGCTGAGCCAGAAACAGACGCGGCAAGTGTTAACAACATTGTTTCAGAAATCACGTCACTACTGACTACAGCGGCAGGGAGGCCGGGTGTGTGAATGATGGCACTAGCAGAAGATATCGGCCTAGAACAAATAATAAGCCCTGGTTTAGTCAAGCTTGCAGAAACAAAAGGAGGGAATTTTACAAAGCAAAGCGGGAATATCTTTTTAAAAACCTGATATTAACAGGGAAAGAAAAAAAGAAGCTAGTAAAATTTACAAAAAGAGATAATCAGACAACATAACTTATATTTTAATAAATTTGCGTACAAACTGCGTGATACTAGAATACACGACCCTAAAACATTTTGGAAAATTATCAACAAACCTACAGCTGAAACGCAGGCAATTCCAACACAAGTCCAATTAGAGGATTTAGTTACACACTTCAGCAAGCTAAACGAGGCACCTGATGGTGATGGCCCTATAGACTTTCGTCTATTAGCAACTCTAAATAGCACCGAATCGCTAAACAATCCGTTTACTGAAGAAGAAATTACAATCGCAATTAATCGACCGAAAAATAATAAAGCATGTGGTATGGATCAAATTATAAATGAATTCTTAAAACATTCACGTGTATGTATGTTGCGAAGTTTTCAATATTATCTTAAAATCCTGTCACATCCCAGCAGAATGGGCGAAAGGCATTATATTGCCATTATATAAAAACAAGGGCTCATTATCGGATCCTGATAACTAAGGGGGATTACTCTTCTCAGTTGCTTCTGCAAGCTTTTCAGCACTGTTATAAACAATCGACTAACTAAATATGTAGATGATATCCAGTTAATTGGAGAGGAGAAGGCGGGTTTTCGTGCTGGATATTCCACTGTCATCACATTTTTGTATTAAAGGCGTTGATTGATTTATACCTATCGAAACGAAAGCGTCTATATTATACTTTTGTAGACTATAAAAAGGCATTTGATAATGTAAACAGAACCTTCCTATGGATGAAGCTGTTGGACAATAATATTAATGGAAAATTGTTTTTACTAGTATATAACTTGTACAATCAAGCCAAATCATGTATCAGAAATCCTGGAAATAAGAAATTGTCTGATTTCTTTCGATGTGACACAGGTGTAAGACAAGGTGAAAACTTGTCTCCGCTACTTTTTTCCTTGTTCCTAAATGATTTAGAGAAAACGATCTCCACATCCTATAATGGCCTGCCCTATGTTTCAGAATTATCCGATACTACATTCCCGGACGACCCTGAATTCTATTTAAAGCTATTTATTCTCCTTTATGCGGATGACACGATCATAATAGCAGAAATGCTACAAGAATTGCAGAGCGCTTTATATGTTCTAAGTGAGTACTGCAATACCTGGAAATTGTCTGTAAATGTTCCAAAAACCAAATGCATCATTTTTTCTAGGGGCAAGGTCCGAAAGGTGCCTAAATTCACACTTGGTAATGAGGATGTAGAGATCGTCTCTGAATAACTTTATTTGGGAGTTAAATTCGCTTATAACGGTACATTTACCAGAGCTATTAAGCACTTATACGATAAGGCCAGCAGAGCAATGTTTACCTTACTCACAAAGGCTAAAGCTCTCCATTTACCAATTGACCTACAATTGAACCTTTTTTAACATATGATCACACCAATTTTACAATATGGTTCTGAAGTATGGGGTTTCGAGAATATCGCACTGATTGAAAGATTACATAAAAGAGTTTGCAAAATTCTTCTAGGCGTAAAAAAGTCAACACATACGGCAATGGTCTATGGGGAGCTTGGACAATTGCCCCTCAGTATAAAAATTAATATAAGAATGATAACATACTGGGGGAAAATTGTTAGTGGAAAAGACGATAAAATAGCTACAAGACTGTATAAGCTATTGTATAACCGTTTCCGTAACGATACATTTAAATGGCCCTGGATTAGTCATATAAAAACACTGCTGGAAAATGCAGGTCTTTCATTTGTATGGCGTAGCCAAAATCCTGGGCAGTTAGACTGGCTAAAATTAAGCATAAAACAGCAGCTCTCAGACGGATATATCCAGAGCTGGAGACGAGAAGTTTTCCATAGCAGCACATATACCAGCTATAGGATTTTCAAGAAAAATTTCCAATTTGAAAATTATTTAGTATCACTACCTCAGAAATTCTCAAGATTACTTTGTAAATTCAGAATGAGTAATCACATTTCTACCTGTAGAACGCGGAAAATCCACTACCTCGAACCGAGCGAGTGTGCACAATGTGCTCAGAACGTCCTAGGTGACGAATTTCACTATCTGTTTGAATGTCCAGCCCTTGATAGTGAAAGAAAAGAATATATCGATAAATATTATAGACTACGCTCAAATACCCTAAAGATGAACCAACTTGTCATTGTTCGGGACAGATCAAAATTAGCATCACTCTGCAAATTTGTAGATGTTGTTTTTAAACGTGTGAACTGAAAAATAAATTATCTACGTTCTCTCACCCTCCGCCTCCGCCTCCACCCCACCCCCACTTCCCTCTCAACAAAATCGTAATCAGAGTGCCGAATCAAAAGGTATGTTTATGAATCGGTCGGGCTGGCTGATTTGTTGGCAAAGTTCGTCAGAATAAATGCGCAAATTCACTACAATCCAATACACTGTTGTATGCAACACATGTAAAACAACAATTGCCAACCAATCGGGTGCGAAATCGGCTAATGGAAGCGAGGTCTTGGTCTCTCTTGTGTCAAACCATCAACCCAACCCTATAATGGTCATGCGCCTGAGAAAACGGTATCCGCAATGATCTTACGGGACGACGATTTGCACGCATGGAGGGGGCTATTTTCTGGAAGCTTGTAACTGGAATGACCGGTAAGGTAACCGAACCGGTCATTCCAGTGGAGTGCTTTCGGAAGTGGTCTCCTCTTTGCGTGTAAATGTACATAGGCTCAGCACAAATTCCCAAATTCTTGATAATAATAATAATAATAATAATAATAATAATAATAATAATAATAATAATAATACTCTTATGTAGGCCTAACCGCCATTTAGACAAGTAAAATATTGTACTTCTGTTTGCCCTTGTGCAAAGTTGTGGCTTGGGTGTAAATAAAGAAATGAAACTAACTGGGATAACTCCAGCCCGGCCAGGATATATTCAATAAATTCCAAGCTTATGTTCTGGTACTCACTTATACCATTGAGTGGAGAGAGGCATTAAGTGAAGAGGATTGGCCATGTTTCCAACAACGTCGAGATAGGCAACCAGTCAGGCGCGAACCCGGTTATCGGGTTTAGTAGTCTTGAGCGCTAGCCACTACACCAAACCGCTGAAGTGTACTTAAGAACAATAGGATACTTAAGTATGTCAAATGCGGTTTTCTGATTGGTCTGATTTTGTATTTTATGACAGGGCGTAAGGTACGCACCTTTGTGAAACACTTAGGTGAAAACATGACTCCTCCAATGATCTCTGTTGTTTCTAGGTAAGTCATTTGCCGCCGATCTCCGCTTAAATGGATCGTCTCCGAGAGAAGGACGTCTTGAAGTGAGATATGCCGGTGAATGGCGATCTGTTTGCAATTACATTTTCGGAACATTGAACGCACTGGTTGCTTGTAGAACGATGGGATTAGAGTGAGTTTATTTTGAACAGTTAAATATATTCTCTAAATATTTAGATAGATATATTTATAAGTATTTGATTAAAACTTAACTTTTGAAGATTTATGAAAACAAAACCTCTATAAGCAATGGACCTTTCCAGTTTTAGCTATACCCCGCCCACACCTCTCGCGTGTTGGGATCAATCGATCTCTGAACTCTCTGACTATCAATTTCCAGAAAACTATACAGGTAAGCTATTGAATATTTTGGAATTAATTTGATTGGACGCAGTTGCTGCCTATGGCAGCAACATCGTCCAGTCAAATTAGTTTCAAAATATTCAACAGCATGTTTATTAAATAGTCGAGACATAAAATGTGTACAACGTGTCGGACTATTAAGAGTTAAATACGGGCCAAATAGAACCATTTACGGCGTAATGATTATGACGCCGTCCTACACTCAAAATTTCCATTAATAACAAACAGTGAGATGAAAGCGATGCGCTTGGTGGGCTGAGGTATATCAACGCAATGACTTGGGAACGTGTTGTTCGTAATTATTCAACGCTAAGGCCGTGTTCTCACTAGAGACTTAACCGAGGTATGGTGTTATTCCCTATTAACTCTCCAGTGAGAACACGGCCTTAATCTAAATATATATGTTCAGGTTTCAAAATTTCAAATTGGTTTCAACACCTCGCTAGAAATGCGCGGGGACTAGCTAGAAATGCGCGGGAATAGCTAGAAATGCGCGGGGACTAGCTAGAAATGCGCGGGACTAGCTAGAAATGCGCGGGGACTAGCTAGAAATGCGCGGGGACTAGCTAGAAATGCGCGGGGACTAGCTAGAAATGCGCGGGGACTAGCTAGAAATGCGCGGGGACTAGCTAGAAATGCGCGGGGACTAGCTAGAAATGCGCGGGGACTAGCTAGAAATGCGCGGGGACTAGCTAGAAATGTGCGGGGACTAGCTAGAAATGCGCGGGGACTAGCTAGAAATGCGCGGGGACTAGCTAGAAATGCGCGGGGACTAGCTAGAAATGCGCGGGGACTAGCTAGAAATGCGCGGGGACTAGCTAGAAATGCGCGGGGACTAGCTAGAAATGCGCGGGGACTAGCTAGAAATGCGCTGGGACTAGCTAGAAATGCGCGGGGACTAGCTAGAAATACGCGGGGACTAGCTAGAAATGCGCGGGGACTAGCTAGAAATGCGCGGGGACTAGCTAGAAATGGCTCCATCTAATTGAGAAAATATACTGCACAATATTCAACTGAACAGGGTTTTTTTTATTGACAAAGGCATAAAGTAAGCTTAATAAAAATGTACAATGGCGAAATCCACTGTAGTTATTCCATGCTTATCTGTAGCTAAGCTCCACCAACACTTCGCCGTGTCGGGATCGATCGATCCCTGACTCCCTGGTAATAAATTTCCAAAAAACAATACTGGTAATGTGTTGACTATGTTAAAACCAATTTGACTGAGAGCTGTTGCCAGTGCCCAGTCAAATTAGTGTCTATATATTCAACAGAATGTTAATTAAATAGTAAAGACATGCAATTCGTACAACAACGCTTAGTCCGTGGCGGACTGATCTACGTCATTCATGACGTCATTGATTATGATGTCAGCCTACACGCCACCTAGTTGATTATGACGTCATATCATTGATGGATAAACTGGAAACGGTCCATTGCATTGCATGATAGCATGCCACTATCATTTGGAGGGGGTGAATGGGGGTGGGGGGGCTTAGACACAGAAATAATATAATAAAACAAACACAATTTAGAGAAAATCTACTGAACAGCATTCGAATGAATGTTGTTTTGTAGACAAAGAGACGAAGAAATGTAAAAAAAATGCAATTCATGAATCCATTTCCTCATTCAACCATATGACGTTGTAATCAACTACGCGCCGTGTATGCTGACGTCATAATCATGACGTCATCAATTGTCTGATATCGCCGTCTTTAACGCTTAATAGTCCGACACGGTGTACGAATTGTATGTCATTGCTATTTAATAAACATGCCATCGGCAGCAACACCACCCAGTCAAATTAGATTCAAAATATTCAACAGCTTACCTGTATAGTTTTTTTGGAAATTGATAGGTAGGGAGTTCAGAGATCGATCGATCCCAACACGAACGAGATGTGGGTGGAGCTTAGATAGAGATGGGCGTGGCATAGTTTAAACTGGAAAGGTCCATTGCAGCTTTAACGCTCAAGCTGGTCAAAACGACTCCTGTTGTTTATTTTTGGAAATACGCATTTGCCGACCATGAGAAGACTTTTTTTTAAATTTACCACTGGAATGTCTGACCAGCTATTCCAGCCATAAATTCTTAAAATAATATAATCGTCTTTTGGTCTGCTAATGGAAATTCTCTCTGAGCTATTACGATCATTAAAGGGCTAACGCTTAACATTAACAGAAAGTAAGCCCTTGGTACAGCAGCTTGACACTAAATGTCATATTTTATGGGGTTTTAATACCCCAGCTGATTTTTTCGTTGTCAGTGAAGTATCATGCTGAAAAACTACATGAGAAAATATTTCATAAGCATAATTATATAAAACACATTCTTAAAATGATGGGTCCAAACGGAACACATAAATATATGCCTGGGTTCATACCACAGGGTGATAAGTAACCCTTACCTGACGAAGTCGATCAGAACTAGCCTCTAAATGGTCTTGAGGATGTTAATTTTCAGGCCAAGAGAAGAGTATTTTTGAAAAATGTACCACTGGAATGACTGGCTCGATAACCGAGCCAGTCACTCCAGTGGTAAATTTTGAAAAAGTAGTCTTCTCTAAATTGACATTCAATAAGTAAATATTGTGATGTTCCTGACTGAAATTAGACATTAAGCCGACTAGAGTCAAGCGAATGTTCTACCATTTTATTTTACAGATCCGCTAGAGCAAGACTGATATCGATGCCAGGGTATAAAGGTTCCGAGGAAACGTTTTTAGAAAATGTTGTTTGTCGAGGCACTGAAACGTCGTTGGCAGATTGTACCTACAGAGGACCTTTCACGGATGATTGCACTAATCATGTTTTTCTGCAATGCATACGTGGTAAGATGTCATGATCCTCAATGAAACATCGTCGTCACATTTTACCCCTCAGGCGGCCTTTCTCTGATGATAATCATATGTTTCATAAATCCATACGTGGTAAGATTTTACGAGTGTTGTCATTGATAAATGACCTGTCACTCAAGTATCTGACGTCATAATCAAAACAAAGCACTTGTTCGCTGACGTCACAATCAAATGGCGTTGGCCCAGGACGAGTGTCAATATTCTGGCAGTAACGATCTGAATGTATGTCTTTGGTGAATTTACAATTTACCAACAATTTTGTTGAATATTTTGAGAGTAACCTGGTACTTCCAGTCAAATTAAATCCAAGGTACTTAAAAACGTACCTATGCAATGGAGGATTCCAGTTTTTCCATCACTCATATGACGTCATAATCAACCACGCGACGTGTAAGATGACGTCATAATTAATTACGCCATGAATGGCGTGGCTTAGTTCGTCACGAATGCTTAATTGATGACGTTGTTGTATGTCTTTATTATTTAATAAACTTGTGTTTGAATATTTTGAAACTAATTTGAGTGGGCGCTGTTGCTGCTATAAAACAACTGCTCCGATTGGGCTCAGATTTTCACACAAGGACTGGAGATATCGTATACAAGGATCCCATGGCTTTAGTCATGATCAGTTAAATTAGAAAAATCCGAAAAATGTTTATAATTTCACAAAAACGGGAGGGAGGTGACGTACAATGGACCTTTCCAAGTTTATCACCTATCATATGACGTCATAATAAACTAGGTGACGTGTAGAATGACATCTTAATGAATGACGTCTTTTTGAAGTCACGAATGACGCAAATAAGTACGTCACGAACGCGTGTTTGAAGACGGACTATGCGTTGTTGTAAGATTGTATGTCTTTACTATTTAATAAAAATTCTGTTGAATATTTTGAAACTAATTTGACTGGACGCTGTTGCCGCCATAGGCAGCAACAGCGCCCAGTCAAATTAGTTACAAAATATTTAACAGCTTACCTGTATAGTTTTCAGGAAATTGGTAGTTAGGGCATTCGGGAATCGATCAATCCAAACACGGCGAAGTGTGGGTGGAGCTTAGCTAGAGGTGGGCGGGCATAGATAAAAGTGGAACTGTCCATTTTCTGCTTACGCTTGTTATATCTAGTATACGGTGATAATACACTGATGTCGTTGTCATACCCGATAACTAGATAGTCATAGCAAACCGATGCATTCTAGATTATTTGTCATACCAGGTGAAGGGCTTTGGTTCTAATGGAGGGATCCGATCTGCCACTCAAGTATCTAAAGTCATAATCAATTAAGTCACTAGCTACCGGTACGTGACGTCACAATAAAAAACAGTCGGTTAAGTGTACGAATTGTATGTCTTTGATTAAGTTGTACAATTCAATAAACATCTTGTCAAATATTTTGAAACTAATTTAATAGCGAGCTTTTGCTACGATTGGCAGCAACAGTCCCCAGTTAAATTAATTTTAAAATATTCAGTGGATTTCCTGTAAATCTACCTTGAAATTGGAATGCTGTTCATTCAGGGTTCAAACTACATAAATTTATTGAAATACGATTGAATATGGGTGAATCCAACTTTAGCTATGTCCCGACCATCTTTGACTAAGCTCCACCCACGCTTTGCTAGTCTTGTGATCGATCGATCCCTGGACTTTTTTAATCTCAATTTTCATAAAACTATGCAGGTAAGCTGTTGAGCAACAGCGCCCAGTCAAATTAATTTCTAAATATTCAACAGAAACGTTTATTACATAGTAAAGACACAAATCATACAACATGACGGACTATTAAGCGTTTATGGCGGACTAAATCGCGTCATTCATGCCGTAATTGATTATGACGTAAGCCTACACGTGACGTAGTTGATTATAGCGTCATATGATTGATTGAGAAACTGAATTCAGCAATTCACCTTTCCAGAGTATCCACCCATCATCTGACCTCGTATGACGTCATAATCAGCTAAGTGCGTGTATGCTGACGTCACAATCATTACTTCACAAAGGGTTCCATATAGACCGTCACCAAATCTCAAATACTCCGACACGTATGAATTGTATGTCTTTGTAATTCTTTGCTATTTAAGAAACATACTGTTGAATATTTTGAAACTAATTTGACTGGGTGCTGTTGCTGTCTTAGGTAGCAACAGCACCCAGTTAAATTAGTTTCAAAATATTCAACAGCTTACCTGTATAGTTTTCTTGAGATCGATAGTCAGGGAGTTCAGAGATCGATCGATTCGAACACGAGCGAGGTGTGGGTGGAGCTTAGCTAGAGATGGGCGGGGCATAGCTAAAATGGAAAGGTCCATTGGGCGGCGCTTATCTAGAAATCTCTTCCTCTAATGCATTGGATATGACGCTGGTATGTTTAGAAGCGATTGATATGTTCAGTAGTATTGTTATTGTATTGACCCATACCATACATGTACTTATTTATAGATTTGATACAATGAAAGATTACGTAATAACAAGGACCAATTTGTCCCATATCCGACTCGTTGATATATAATTTTAATCGGGCCACTGCGAGGTCAGAAGTGTCTATTCTTAATATAATGTTGCTGAAAGCTGTTGTTGTTGCTTTTTAACTTTTTACCCCAAAAGTGGGAGACACCTTCGAGATCCAACAGACATGCATTCACCCAAGTTTTGGAGAAGATCGCTACTGTGGAACCAACGTTATAGAAAAATGGCCATCACTTTCTACTCAGAAGTCTAATAGGGACGTGGAATTACTATGTGTACCCAGGTTTTCACTTTCAACTCACAAGTTTAATGATGAAGCTCTGTGGGCCCTGGTTTCCATTTTCAACTGACAACGCTGTTATTTGCTATTTATGTAGTGGTAGTTACACATGACATATTCACTAACTTATTATTGATGTGTTTTGTGTATATATATACATATATATGTGTGTGTGTGCGTGCGTGCGTGCGTGCGTGCGTGCGTGCGTGCGTGCGTGCGAGCGTGCGTGCGAGCGAGCGTGCGTGCGTGCGTGCGTGCGTGCGTGCGTGCGTGCGTGCGTGCGTGCGTGCGTGCGTGCGTGCGTGCGTGCGTGCGTGTGGTATAACACTTGCCATCTTCAAATCTGAACACGTTCCACGCATTTTGCAAATAAAGGTAAAATAGGAATTTGACATAATTGTCTCCCACTCTCCCTTTTGCCTTAGTGGGTAGAATAGAATAGATGTGGGGTAATGGGCGACTGGGCGCAGCCATGTGCAGGGTAACATTGCGGTATAACAAGGGCTATTCCCGGCCACACTCATGGAATACTAGAATTGACAACAGCTCTCAAAATCACATTTTTAAATTGACGCGTGATGCGTATGCTGTATGCAAAGGTAGAAAGAGTCTGCACGCACAATGCACACACATAAACGCACGCACGCACACACGCATGCACGGGCGCACGCACACATGCACGCACGCGCACAGAGGGAGATGGCTAAACATCACTTAGTCACAGTTTCCAATTGACTAGAAGAAGGCATCATAGGATCATTGTCCACTATAATGTAAATTGGGAATATGTGCAACGGACCAAAGCATACATAAGTTCACTCAACAGTTCTCTAATATTTATATATGGATCATAGGAAACTTAGAATGCAGAAAGACGATTCGCAAAGCCTGCATCTTTCAGTGGATTTTTTTCTTGTGGCGCTTGGGTGGGTTGGTATCCCCGAACACACTTCCATGATATGGGGAACACCATTTCAGATCCTTATGCCCTTTTGTGGAGCATGGCCTTGTCCTAAAATTTGCTTCCGGCTCCCCAGTTTCGATATGGAATATTGAATCTGGTTGGACTTCACGATTTCTCTCCAGCTACAACGGCTCTTATATTAACCCCACTTGTGTCCACAGCGCCTCAAAGCGCTCAAAATAATACTTATATCAATTAATCGTTTTAATGGTCAACAGTTTTCAAGTAATTTTAATTTTAGAAGACCATTTTTTATCAATTTACCACTCGAATTTTGGCCGACTTGACCATTGATTGAAAGGGTAACGTTAAAGAAAGTTTAAGTTTTTGGTCAGTCAGTGTCCATTTGAAGGCCAAGAGAAGAGTATTTTTGAAAATTTACCATTGGGATACATGAATGACTCGGTTACCGAGGCAGTCATTCCAGTGGTAAATACTTAAAAACCCTCTTCTATTGGCGCTCAAATGGGTATACCTCAAGACCACTACATAGCTGATTGTGGTTGTTTTGAACTAGAAGGTTTGAAGTTTGAAGGGATAAGTTGACACAAGGGGGGGGGGGTTAATACATGCACTCCTATATTGCTTTATGCGCAGGAGATCTCGAGGATGATGTGCGGCTGGTAGATGGAAGGACAAACACAAGTGGCCGCGTTGAATTCTACACAAACAGCCAGTGGCGGACAATTTGCCACAAGGTGTTGATGCAAGAGATATCACAGTCGTATGCAATCAACTGGGAATTCGGTATGTGAGGCAATCATACATTTAATCTGATCTTAAGGAAAAACGTTATTAGGGAGTACTAATAAGTGACAAACACGACGACTACCACTACCACTACCACTACAACTACCACTGCCCTTGCACTGCCCCTGCACTACCACTACAAGTACCAATACCAGTACCAGTACCGCTATCGCTATACTACTACTACTACTACTACTACTACTACTGCTGCTGCTGCTGCTGCTGCTGCTGCTGCTGTTGCTGCTGCTGCTGCTGCTGCTGCTACTACTACTACTACTACTACCACTACTGATACTACTACTACTACTACTACTACTACTACTACTACTACTACTACTACTACTACTACTACTACTACCACTACTACTACTACTACTACTACTACTGCTGCTGCTGCTGCTGCTGCTGCTACTGCTACTACTACTACTACTACTACTACTACTACCACTACTACTACTACTACTACTACTACTACTACTACTACTTTTTTTTTCTTTTTTTTTGTTGAAAAACCGACGCTGACGCAGTCGGACAAACTTCACGGAGGAACTCCTTTAAAAAGGCTTGCAAACCCCCAGAAAAAAACCTGGTGAACTAGTAATCTTGATTAATATTACACCAAAACAATGATAAATAATGAGCATTAATACAATCTATAAATACATATGGCTTAAAAAGTATAGATACAAAACAATAGGCTGATAAAGCTCCGATAGCAAAACAAAACTTAACAAAGGCATTACTATTCAACCCAGGTGTAGTAGTAGACCCGTGTGGCGAGTGCAACTATCCAACAAATGAAAAGTGCCTAGTCAATCTATGACAAATAAGTCAATCATTGACGCCAGTGGGCTGATTCTCTAAAGATCAGCAGGCGTAGTAGCATTTGGGTAGTATAATACATATAGTCGGCAGAAAAATTTCAAAAAAATTGATGGCGCTCTTGTTTACATTTTCAATTTACTTTATTGTAAGGTTTTGTAAATTACCATTCAATCCATGTGTGGTAGTAGGCCCGTGTGGCGAGTGCAACTATTCAACAAATGAAAAGTGACTCGTCAATCAATGACAAATAAGTCAATCATTGACGCCAGGGGGCTGAGTCTTTAAAGATCAGCGGGCGTAGTAGCATTTGGGTAGCATAACATATATAGTCAGCAGGAAAATTACAGAAAAATAGATGGAAATAGATGGCGCTCTTGTTTACATTTTTGATTTACTTTGTTGTAAGGTTTTGTAAATTACCCGGGAACAAATAACCCTATAAAACTCTGTGCAAATTCCTAAAATTACCTGGGACAATTTTATAATTCAATGGCAACTTACTTTATCGATTGATTATTAAATTACCCCAGTCTGTTTATCTGTTAACATGAATTATTAAACATAACAATATCAAAGTGCAGACTAAAATGAATTACATGACACAGATTAATTAAAAGACACAGATAAATCAGCTGTAGTAATTAAATGATTTAAGCTAGTGCATGCTCATTTATTTTTACAGCTCCCAACTCTATTGAAACTATGTTTGTTTTGCACCATATGTCCTTGAATACTTTTTCTTTACCATGCTGCTTTAATCTAAAATATTCGCAAGGAATATGATTCAGCAGCAATGAACGAAATATTGCCTTTATTGCTCTATTGTGATTGCCCATAGATGGATTTTTCGTCTGTGCACACCGATGTTTCCAAATGGCCCAAACACCTATGGTTAGTATTGTTATTAAAATAATCCTTTCAGACTTTATGATATTTACACCGCTTGATCCAAATTCTCTAAATAAGACTACATGCGTGTCTAGAACAATGGGCTTCGCTCCAAATTTTGCCAAGATTTGGCTGATATAGTCCCAAAATTGTGACGATATTGGACATTCCGCAAATAAATGCTCGATTGTTTCCTCGTCTGTTTGACATAAGAAACACCTATCAGAAGTCGTAATATTGCACTTGTATGTCAAGTGTCCCACCCATAGCCGTCGATGTAGTAATCGCCACAATAAATCACGAGCCATATTTGGTATGTATGGAGAATGTAAGATTTTCCATACATTTTTCCAACTGGATGGTTTATAGCTTGAGTCATCCCATCTCCTAATTGCTATGGGAGGTGTTACTTGTTTTCGTCTCATAATATGGTACCATTCCTTGGATCTCATCTTGTATTTTAACATCTCATCATCAAGAACTAATGCGGGTTGTGGAGTCAAACTATTATTATTTACATTTGGCAGACGAAACCATTCAATTGGTACAGCATGTTTTATTTTATTTAGCAACCGCTGGACATCTATATGCCTCATATGTGATTTTCTAGCTACTTCATGCATTGAAATCCATCTACGTGTTTGAGGGTGTATCATATCAGATAAATGTTGAATGCCATATTATGCAAAGGACGGTAGATAAAGTACTGCATTGTTATAACATATATTACTATTGCCCCACAATTGCTGTTCTAGTACGTCCTTCCAGCACGTAGGTGGAGGCATGTATCTGTCAAATATTTCTAACTCCTTAACTTGATCTTTAAACACATCTGGTATCATTTGGCTATTCGGAGGTGGCTTCTTTGAGGTAAAATCATGCACCGCCAGAAATGGTTCTACAATTCTCTCCATGAGAGCTCGTGAAACACATGCCCACGTCTCATCTGATGTAATAAGATCATCCAAAAATGTTAACCTTAAAGAAACACATTTCATTTTACTATCAATTAAATCAAGTCCTCCTTCTAACTTAGCATTATTGAGAACACGATGGGAAACTAAATGATTCTTTTCTTCCCATATGAATGACAATATCAACTCATTAACCTCCTTTTCTACATGTTTTGGCATGTGTACAACAGATGCTGTATACCATAGCCCAGATAATGCCAAGTTGTTGACAACAAACACTCTACCAAAGATTGAAAGACGACGACGCTTCCAATTTGCTAATATTCTCTTAAGCTTAGATACTCGTTCATTCCAATTTTGTATTGTATTCGGTTTCCTGCCAAAATAGATGCCTAAAATCTTAATGGTATCATTAGACCAATTGATTTCAAGTGGCTGGTCATTCCGCTCTTTCTATGGCCCCAAAAATAATCCTTTGGATTTTCCTGTATTGATTTTCAAACCAGATGCATTTTGGAACTTTTCTAGTACCTGGTTTAAAATTGCAAAATCATTGTTTGAACTGGTAAACACAGTTGTGTCATCAGCATATTGTGACAGCTTAAGTGGTCTTTCTATGCCACGAATACATATGCCTTGAAAGTTATTATTTTGCCTCAATGCTATGCCAAGTGATTCCATCACAATAACAAATAATAATGGCGATAGGGAACACCCCTGTCTAACCCCACGTTCTAAGACAATTTCTCTGGATAATTGATTGTTCACTAAAGAGCTACTCTTGATATCCGTATATAAAATCTTAACCCATTTAATAAAGTTTGAGCCTAACCCAAACGATTGCAAAGAATTAAAAAGAAAATCCCATTCCACACGGTCAAATGCCTTTTCATTGTCCAAGGCAATCACAGCTGAAGGGGTGCTATCCTTCTCAACCAATTGTATAAAGTCTCTTATTACCATGGTATTGGTTAGAATTGTCCTCCTAGGTACAGCACATGTCTGCTCGGTTCCAATGATTTCTCCTAAAACACTACCTAGTTTCAATGTTAGTGCTCTGGATATTATTTTGTAGTCTACACATAGTAGAGAAATTGGTCTGTAGTTCTGAATTAGACGTCTGTCATTTCCTTTATATATTAGTCTTACGTATGCCCTAGCCATAGTTGGTGGTAAATGGCCTTTCTAAAAAATTTCAGTGCCTAATTCTTCCATTATTGGACCTGCAAAGTGCCAAAACGTTTGGTAAAATTCAACTGGAAGGCCATCACACCCCGGTGATTTTTCTAGTTTCATACCTTTAAGGGATTTAGTTAAAGCTTCTAGTGTTAAGGGTTTATCACAAAATTCACTGCCTGTGTCTGACACCTTTTTGTCTATATTTGCTAACAAATTCAATTTTGCATCTTCATCAATTCCCTCTGACTTGTACAATGACTCATAGTAATTGCATACAATAGTACTCATTTCATTGTTGGTAAAGACGGTTGAACCATCCGGCATGCTTAATGAGCACATCCCCGTATCTATTGCCCGTGCTTTTTCTAATGTGCAAAAATATCGGGTTGGATTTCCCCTTCTGCGTGCATCTGGGCTGTTGCTCTAATTTTTGCACCCTCAAACTCATATTGTTCTATATCTCTTATTTTACTTTTAATTTTAACCAGTAATTCATAATAATTATCTTCACCATTATTTACTTTAGCATTAATTTTCATCAGTGATCGATGAAGTGTTTTCTTGCGTTTGCGTATTTCCTGTGCTTTTCTAATAGCATACTTTCGGGAAACATACTTTAAATCCAGTTTTACATCCTCCCACCATTGCAATGTGCTCTTATATGATGCTTCCCTATTAATCCAATGTTGCCAACAACTCTCTATATTATTCTTATGAAATTCTTCTTCCAACAGTGTTGTGTTTAATTTCCAAAACCCGACCCCTTTTGTTACCCAGTCAGCATTGGCAAAGGTTACACAAACCATGTTATGATTGGAGAATGCAACTGGCTTAATATTAACATCTCTCCAGTACCCTGTTAACAAACTATTCACAAAAATTCTGTCGATACTTGAACCAACTTTACCATCTACCGAAAAAAGTTACGACGTAGTTGATGAGATGCAGGTGCATATATACACAGCAACGTGATACGTGTTTGTTGTATATCTAGAGTGACTCTCACCGAGCGACCATTTGCACCTGATACTGAAGAGATTATATTTACATAGGCTGAACAACGAGGGAGTATAACAATTGCTACGCCTGCACTATTATCTTGAGATAACGAATAAAATATTCTGGATCCAGAAATCTTTTCTAAATTATCGTATGATTCTGACTTCTGAATTTTTGTTTCCTGTATCAAAGCAATGTCAATCTGCTCATTTTTCAGAGTCTCTAGTAAGTGACGTTGCTTTATGTCACTATTTAAGCCTCTAAAATTGAGTGTGCAAATTAGCATAAAAGGTAATAAAATGCTGTGTAAAACCGCCATTATTAAGCTAACTAGATTTTGTTTTTTTCGACCCTCTCTTAGACCATTTACCTATTTTACTCACAAACGCTGCATTACTTAGCTCAACTTTTTCCAGATACTTATATTTTAATATATCTGAATCATGACGCAGATGCCTATATTTAACACCATTTGCCGTCACATATGGAACTAACACCTCTCCTGCCTCTGACCTGTACATGACCATTTCATCAGGTGATTTAGAACTCTGTGTTTGAATGGATATATCAGATACAGCGACTGACATATTATCGTCTTCTATATCACTTTCCTCTATTTCTGATTCAGAACTCTCTCCATCTTTCTGTCTCTTTGTTCCACTCAATCGATCCGATACACCAATTACTTTCTCTATATTATTTAAATCGTCTAGATTGAGTGTACTCAATGGAAAATCAAAGTTAGTTTCAGTATCTTGCGACCTGAATTTTACTTGTCCTAAATTAAAACTCTCTTCCAGAGGGTATTGATCATCATCTTCAACTTGTGTGGAATTAGCCTCTCTGACATCAAACTTGCATTGACTTGTTACTGGAGTAAGACTTAGCCCCTCATCTAGAACATCTATTTCATCGCCTGCAACTACAGCGATTGGATTCTTAGTTTTTTCCCCATGCTTCTAATTAACATGGACTTCAGCTACAATCTCAGCAACTACTGGTTCGATGACATTTTCCTTAGCAACGTGCTTCCCATTAGTTTGGATTTCAGCTACAATCTCAGCAGCTACCGGTTCTATGACATTCTCTTTAGAGACAACTTGCTCTGCACTTTTATCAGCACCCTTTTTGACATATTTGTCCTGCGGGCATCGCCACTTAAAATGATCAGATGATCCACAAACTAGACATTTGTTTTTGTTAGGGCAATCTGTTGCAAGATGTGCTGTGCTTAAGCAGATTCTACACTCTTTGATTTGCCCCCTGTACCATAATGGCAAGATAAATCGACCATCTATGGTGACCTTGCTTGGGAGAGGTTGTTCTACCTTTTCAAACCAAATTCTTCTGATGCCATTTTCTAAGGTTCGATCAAATGGATAGGTCTCGTGTTCTACTTTGTCCACTTTGCCATACTTGATCAATTCAGTGATAACCCGTTCATCTGGGATCTCTAATGGAACCTTCATCTTGACTAATAGACGATCAGAATCTATTTCCTCCACATTACACACCTCACCCTTCACGACAAGGACCTCGTCGACCAACTTTTCCTTCACACTTTCATTAACTACGGTGACATTCCATACAGATTTGGAAACATTAACGAGACCTTGAAGGACCCGTGGCCCTGCCCCAACTACATCCTTCAACCCATGATACACCTCAATTGCCGAAACACCCCAAGCCTTTGTCGTGATTTTAAGACTCAGGGTACGCTTATATGAGGTTGCCATGGTGTTTTATAAAAAGAGGAACCCCATACTACTACAATATATAATACAAATATATAACACCAAGACGTCGGGGAAAGAGCTAAACACTAAATAAATAGTGTCCCCTTTTGAAACCCTGACGTCTACCAACAAATATACGAATAGAGAGTACAGTCGTGTATTTGTATGTATGTATGTATGTATGTAAATATTTCTAGAGCGCCAATTCCGAAATTAATCGCTCAAAGGCGCTTTACAAATTTTAAAGATGAAAAAGATACGTTTTTAGGCTAGATTTAAAAGGCTCAATTTTGTGACAGTTTCGGATATGGGCAGGTAGATTATTCCAAAGTCTTGGACCGGAATTCGAAAATGCACGCTGTCCAACAACTAAATTAGTAGACGGGACCACACATAATGTCTGATCACTTGATCTTAGGGACCGAGGTGCAATTCTCTTTGTGATTAAAGTAGATAGATACTGTGGGGTTAGTCCATGTAGACATTTGTAAACGAGAAGCACGATTTTATACTGTATGCGCTCTCTCACAGGAAGCCAAT
The DNA here is from genome assembly GCA_034401795.1 of Chaetoderma sp. LZ-2023a. Taxonomy (NCBI): domain Eukaryota; kingdom Metazoa; phylum Mollusca; class Caudofoveata; order Chaetodermatida; family Chaetodermatidae; genus Chaetoderma; species Chaetoderma sp. LZ-2023a. Next base: position 12,394,484 of record CM067359.1, read on the forward strand.
GGAGTTGTTTGAGTACTGGTGTTATGTGGTCTGTTCGCTTGGTTCGTGTTATTATCCGTGCTGCCGTGTTCTGCACCCTCTGGAGACGTTGTATCTGCTCTGATGTAATTCCTGCTAGCAATGCATTTCCATAGTCTAATTTGGATGTTATAGAGGCGTGAATGAGGGTCTTAGTGGCATCTGCTGTCAGTAATTTTCTAATTTTGTTAATGTTTCTGAATGTGAAAAATAGCGATTGACAGAGGGACGTAACATGTTTGTTCATGGACATCGAGTCATCGAATTTGTTAGTTTGAACCATTTTCTAAGTGGTTCACTAACACCTAACCGATTAAAGTGGTTTCATAATGCATACTAACATATTACAGTCATATATTTGTTAGTCTGTTCGAGTTGACCGGGGACAGCCAACTGACTATAAGGATTTATATAGTTAAAGAACTAGGCTTGTGCTTACAAATGACAAAGGAATTAAATCCACTCACTCAAGCGATCTTGCCAAATATAATGCGCTAGCCTACGAACTATAGAAATAGCAGACTGGCGCCGGGAGAAATGTATTGCATTGACCACAGTAAGAGGAGCCCTATTAAATGGCGGAAACCGCCAGCTAAGAGGAATGCCTTTAGAAAATGAAGACGCAAAATGCGCTCCAACCAAGACAAGAATTTACAAATTAAACATAAAGTTTGAAAGGAAATACTAATACGAAATATATGTATAAAATTTATCTACAAAATCGCGCTAGAAACTAGCAAATTCGGGCAGCAATTGCAGAGCTAAATAAACGCGTGAGTTTACTACTACTACTGCCGCTGCCGCTACCGCTACCGCTATCACCACCACCACCACCACCGCTATCACCACCACCACCACCACTACTACTACTACTACTACTACTACTACTACTACTACTACTACTACTACTACTACTACTACTACTACTACTACTACTACTACTACTACTACTATTACTACTGCTACTACTACTACTACTACTACTACTACTACTACTACTACTACTACTATTACTACTACTACTACTTTTTTTTTTCTTTTTTTTTTTGATGACACGATCAACGGATCGTGCGGAAAACCTTTAATATCCAAAAATATATAAAAGGCTGACAAAATTATACAATACACTAACACTGAACAGACGTCAAAGGAAAAACAACTTTCAAAAATTCGCCAGTCTTACCGTCATAAATCATATCATTCAAAATATATGCGCAATAAAAATATATACTGCCGTAATACAATAAACGCCATACATACATTATTATGACCAGTTTCTGAACAGGCCCGGGTAATTGATTTTGTAGCCGACAAAACGCGAGTATTTAAACGCAAACGTTTTGTCAGCAGTACAGCGAACAATAGCAAATATCGCCTCTGCAAATTAATCTTTCTCTTTACTTGGTGAGAACTTTTCTGAAAATTCCCGTGATCGCTTGCGGCCTGAGTAAACAATAACAAACAACGCTGCTATTTTGAAAAAATGATCTGTGTTTACATAGAGATACTGATTCCAATATTACCCCGGGTAGTTTGCAATTCAAACAATACAATGGTCTTAATTTAATACTGGCCATTAAAAACATCCGAAACGACTGGAAGCAGCAGTCAGATAAGGCAGCAACCGCCTCCAATCAAGGGATGCCCGTATTTAAGCGTTAATATATATACATTAAAAATCTATTCTTAAAAATGTTACACAAAATGATACAGATGGAATTTAAAACATTACAACATTACATTATTTCCATACTCAGCAAACTAAGGAACTTTTGATCATCATGGTGACGTTTTAAAACCATTCTATGGCGAAGTAGACCAAAACCCTGTCTCTTCAGTGGTATTGAGGACTGTTAATTTCGATTTGGAGGCCAAGAGAAGACCATTTTTGAAAACTTACCAGTTGAATGACTGCATCGACAACCGAGCCAGCCACTCCAGTGCTAAATTTCCAAAATATTCTTCTCTCGGCCCGCAAATGGTCACTCCATCAGCAAATATTTTGACATTCCTTAACAAATGCTGCCATTAAAGGGCTAATAGTCAGATTTTCTTTTTCAACTAATATTAATTTAAACTCCTCTGGTACTTCAATACAGGATCTGTGGTGTTCATAAATTAAAAATTATCCAGTTCATAGGTGATAATTCTACTACGTTGGTTACACACCATGTATATTTAAACCTTTCAATCTTCCCTTTCTTCATCAACCGAAAAAGTTCTCCTTGGAGGAAAATTAGCATACTGGCGCGAAAAATCGCTTTCAATGAAACTAAGCTGTTCATGTTATCATGGCCCAGTACCTTAGCACATCTATATTTCCAAATTGTCCAAACCGCCATTGTAACAAGACAAATTAGAACATCTTGCAGGCTGTTTGTAAGATGCATTTGTACATGTTTAAAATCTCTAAATAAAATAATATTAGCTGTCAATTTCATGTGACTGATCCCGAAATCCTTTAAAACTGTCTCTATGTGATTCCAGAACTCAAGAATGACTGAGCATTTAAGGAATAAGTGCTCGATTGTTTCCTCCTGCGATTCACAAAGAGGGCATCGATTACTGGTTGTGACGTGACATTTTTGTAATAGATGACCAACCCAAAGTCTGCGATGGAGAAGTCGCCAAGCTACATCCTTTGCTTTATATGGTATAGAGGGCAGGTGTAAATTTTTTCAGACAGTTTTCCATTCAAAGGGTTTATAACATGTGTCATTCCAAACAGCAACAGCTTTTGGTGTTTTAGCGTGTTTTTGTATCAAAACTGTATACCAGTCATGGGAACTCATATGACATTTGAATACATTTTCATCGTAAAGCAAGATGGGTGGAACTATTTCCTGTTTGCTAGTGGAATTTTGTAATTTAAACCAATCCGGAGGAACTGCCTTCCTAATATGAATTAATAATCTCTGAGCGTCGATGGTTCTCAGCTTACATTTCTCTGATAGGGTCTGCCTGGAAACCCACGCTCGGGAATCAAGCGTAATCACATCTGCTAAGTGCTGGATCCCATTAGTTGCTAATGATGGGAAATAAAGAGCTCTATTGGACAGGGTAATGTTATCATTTCCCCACAATTGTTGGTTTAAAGCATCTCCCCATGTCAATGGCGCTTGAGTGGTTTTAGAAAACATACTTAATGCCTTGCGTAAGTCCTGATATATCCCAGGAATCCTCCGAATATTTGGGGGTGGCGTACTTGAAAAGAAGATACTTGCAACTGGAAATGGCCCTATGTAACTTTGGAGTAATTTGCGTGAAACGGTTGTCCAAGGCGAATCTTCATAAAGTAATTCATAAAGAAATTTCAGTTTTAAAGACGCACATTTTGTTGGTATGTGAACTAAATCTAACCCGCCATTTTGTTTTTTGTTCACACACACAGGCTGCGATACAAGGTTAGTTTTATCTTTCCATAAATATGCAAGAATTAATTGACTAATTTCAGTTTCTACATATTTTGGCATATGTACAACTGAGGCTGTATACCACAGCCCGGACATTGCCAAATTATTAATGACAAAGGTTCTTCCAAAAATTGACAAATGACGCCGCCTCCAACCTGCTAGAATATGTTTCACTTTAGTAAGGCGATATGTCCAGTTCATTGAGGGATCCATTTTCCTATTGAAGTAAATTCCCAACACTTTAATATTGTTGTCTGACCACTTTATTCCCATGACGTCATCATTTCGGGAATTCCACTCACCAAGAAACAAACCAACTGATTTATCCTTATTTATTTTTAGGCCAGATGCTTTCTTAAATTCAACCAGTGTCCTTTCTAGGCGACTACAATCATTATTATCTCCTATGAATACTGTGGTATCATCATAATTTTGTGAAACCTTCAAGGGTCTCACAATACCTGGTATGACAATTCCTTTGAATGTTTTATCTTCACGTAGTGTTGCCCCAAATGACTCCATGGCAAGCACAACTAACAAGGGTGACAATGAACATCCCTGTCGAACGCCACGCTTCAAAATTACAGGGTCAGTTAAATGATTATTGACCAAATATCAACTACTTATATTAGTATACAATATCTTGACCCATTTAATAAAATCGTCCCCTAAGCCAATACAACGTAAAGACTTAAAAAGAAAATCCCACTCTAGACGATCAAATGCCTTTTCATTATCAAGGCTAATGATTGCTTGCTGCTGGTATTTTGTCTTTCTCCACTAAATTAATTAAATCCCGTATAAGAAAGACGTTTGTTAGAATGCTTCTGCCTGGAATACCACAAGTCTGATCAGCGTCAATCACTTCCTCCAAAACTCTGCTTAGTTTTAGTGATAGAGCTCTAGAAATTATTTTATAATCCACACACAGCAGAGATATTGGTCGGTAATTTCTCAAATCTTCCCTTTCACCTTTCTTATAAAGTATTCGAAAGTATGCCTGAGACATGGAAGGTGGAAGGTTGCCAATTTCCAAAATTTCATGTACGACCTGTAGCAATGATGGCCCTAGTATACTCCAGAATGTGCTATAAAATTCTGCTATCAGGCCATCGCATCCAGGAGTTTTGCCTGCTTTCATACCATGTAAGGATTCAGTTAAATCTTGTAATGTTAAACATTGATCACACATTACACGGCATGAATCCGGCAACGTTTTCTTGATGTTACCTAAAACATTTGCAGCTGCTGCAGCATCACATCCTTCAGATGAATAGAGACATTGATAAAAATGATGAACAGCTCTTGTTATATGAGCTGTTGAATCAAGATTTACACCATCATTTGATTTTACACGTCTAATAATCTTTCCTATGCCCCTATCTTTTTCCAATCTGCAGAAAAACTGTGTGGGTTTTTCACCATCAGCCTGCATCTGAGCTCGTGACCGAATTTTTGCACCTTCAAACATATACTTATCTAACTCATTTATTTTGTTCTTTGTTTGAATTAAAAGGTCGCTATAGCCTTCTTGTCCATTATTTACTTTATTGGAGGTTCGTACTAAAAGTTTATCCAACGCTTTCCTATGCCTTCGTCTATCTCGTGCTAATTTATTAGCATACTGCCGTGAAATGTGAGCCAGATTATTTTTACCCTCCTCCCACCATTGAATCAAATTTTCATATGAGTCCTTTTTCCCGAGCCAATAATGCCAAAAGTGTTGGATAAGCTGATAATATTTAGCATCGTGAAGGAGTTATTAAATTTCCAATATCCATTCCCTTGCTTAATCCAGTCAGCATTATCTAAGGTAATACTCAGCATATTGTGATCCGAGAATGCTACAGGTACAGTTTTTGTCTGAGTTAGTTTACCTTTAAACGACTCCTGCAAATAAATCCTGTCTATTCTTGATGCAACATGCCCATCACGTGGATACCAAGTGAATTGTTTTCCATCAGGATTCAACAGCCGATAACTGTCGAATAAGCATTCTCGATCACATAGCTGGTTCAACTCCTTGTGGGATGTGTCCGCATAAATAGCTGAAGACCGTCTATCTTTATTTGCATCTAAAATACCGTTACAATCTCCTCCTAGTACTAAATTGTCCGTCCCTTCATGTATAATTGTCGATAATTCTTTTAGAAAAGCATGCCGAGGACCATGTAAAGTTGGTGCATAAATACACATAATATTTAAAACTGAATCAGAAATATTTACTGATATTTTCACCCAACGCCCATTTGTATCAGTTGATGATGATACGACATTAGCATATTTAAGGCACCTAGGGAGAATAAGAATAGCAACTCCTGCACTATTGTCTGTTGATAACGAAAAGTACAATTCGCCTTTGAAGAACTGTTTAAATGAATTATATACTTCAGGATTGTGAATTTTAGTTTCCTGAAGTAATGCTATGTCTGTCTTTTGCTTTTCAAGTTCTTCCAACAAAGACCTTTGCTTTAATTCTGTATTCAAACCCCTACAATTTAAGGTGCTAATAATCATAATAAGTAGGGTAATATACAACACCGCTACAATGGCAAATCTAATTGGATTTTGGTTTGTTACTGCCATTCTTTCGTTTTTTAGCCCATTTACCCAACTTACTGTTAAAATCATGATTATTCAGCTGAACAATTTCCAAATGTCCGTACTTGGAAGCATCAGAATCACACCTTAAATGTCTATAGTGTACCCCTTTCGCTGTTATATAGGGCACGAGCGTTTCACCATCATCTGAACGATACATGACCATTTCATTGGTCGTATGTGAAGTGACTGAGTATTCTGACCCAGCCAATGACATATTGTCATCCTCAATATCCTCTTCCTCCACCTCACTCTCAGATCCAGAATCAATTTGGTGACGTTTGATTCCTCCAACGCCATTATTAATAGGGGTATCCATAGCATCCATCATTGAAATACCTCCACCTATTGCGCCTTTCTCAAGGCTGTGGTTAATGCTACTTATGCCCGAGATTTGACTTAAAGGAAGTGGGGGGAAATCTTCGTCTTCCGTCAATTGTGACCTAAATTTATTTTGCCCACATCCCAAACTCTCTGACTGAGTAAACTCAATGTCACTCAGATTTTCGCCATCAACTGGTTGACTTTTGCTAGCATCAACTGGAGTTAAACCAATCCCTTCTTCTAAACTTTCTATTTCATCATTAGGCTTAGTTCTTGCTACCGCTGCACACGACGTTAATGGCAAATACACATCAGCTACAACTGGAATTGGCGCTGTAACTGGTGGTGAAATTTCCTTATCCCGTATCCGCACAGAGGGCTTTTCAACTGATCCACCGCTTTGAGGTTGCTTTGGTGCAGTGGAATTGGCCATCTTATTAGGGCATCGCCATTTAAAATGCTCAGTAGAACCGCATATAAGGCACTTGTTTTTCTGTGGACAATCTCCTGCTAGATGGGTGGTACTTGAACAAATGCGGCATTCCTTAACTTGTCCCCTGTACCATAAGGGAAGGATGAAAATTCCATCAATGGACAATTTATTAGGTAACGGTTTATCCACTTTCTCGAAATAAACTAGCCTAACTCCAGTCTCTAGCGTCCTGTCAAATCGATACGTCTCTCTCTCTCTCCACCTTCAGAATCTTCCCATACTGGCTGAGCTCAGATGTTAGCCGCTCATTAGGGATCTCCAAAGGCGCTTTAATCTTCACCACCAGTTTATCGCTTTCAATTTCTTCAACTCCACAAACCTCTCCCTTAACAGTCAAATCATTTGCTAATAGCTTCTCCTTTGCCTGTTCATTGGCCAAAGTGATGTTCCATATATTACGAGTAATATTAATAAGGCCCTTTAACACCATAGGTCCAGCGCCGACGATATCTTTTAAGCCATGATAAACGTCTATGGATGATACGTCCCACCCTCTTGTGGTTATTTTCAAACTTAACGTCCGTTTATATTTAGCTGACATTTCTAATGACGTTATAACAGCAGCGCGCCAGACCACCTTTAAAACCGCGCGTTTGCATGTAGGTCACGCTAACACAGGTGAACGAAAAGCCGCCTATACAAACAGGCCAGGCTAATGCAGTTCTCAAAGGCAATCAACATAAAAGGCGCTTTTAACGGCGTGAAAGTGGGCGGACAAGCGCAACTAAAGGAGGACAAACAGCTGGACAAACAAGGCTGAAACAGCAGCGACAGCCAACAATGGCTAGCGCTTTAAAACAAGCGAGCAACAAGCTTGAAATACTTCGCTGCAAAATACGACATTCAACATCAAAATCTCCCCAAATAAATACAACAAAATCAACGTATATAAAGGTATAAAGAACCAAGACAAAAATAAAGCATATAGGCGTAATAGAATGCGTCTTAAATCGACGTTAATAGCAGAGCCAAAGCAGTACGACTTCAATGACTACTACTACTACTACTTTTTTCTTTTTTCTTTTTTTTCTTTTTTTTTGGTAACACGATCAATGGATCGTGTGGAAATCCATAATACCCAAAAATAAACTGACTGAAAGAACATTAAACATAGAATAAATCAAAGAGATCAAACGATTATATCAGTCATGTGTATAAATAAACAATAAATATACGGTGGTCAAACGATTAATTTAAAAATTCAAAACAGCTAAATATGTCCCTTTAAAAATTCCAAGTAACTTTGTCAACAACATTCCATTAAAATTATAAAAGCTCACGCGAGCATAGGCTGTGAAACAAACACAGCGATCGGACGTATTTAACACACACAGTCAATCGGGAACAAATTAATCAATAATCAACGCCCCGCAGGATAATCTATAAAAAGTAAACACTAAGGTATTACACCGAGCTCAGTGAAGTGACAATGTAACCTACATAGTTGAAGAGGGTTGAAACTTAACAAATGATTTCAAACAATACAATTTACCTTGAAAATGAGATTCCATAATTATCCCGGGACAAACACAATTATATGTATACATGCTAAGTATTTCCAATCTATTATTAGGAAGCAGTACATTGAATGTTAAATTTATTTTAGTCGAAAGCAATTAACTTTTGGATTCGGATTCTAAAATTACCCCGGAACAAACATTATTAATAAAAAATGTTGGATTGTTTATTAACATTGAAAAAAACCAAAATGAGTTAACCTGTTCAAACGACCACCTAAATTTAGGGACACGGTTTAACCCTTTCAGAGCAAACACTCGCAATTTTCATCTCAAACTGATTAGCAGAGTTTTAGAGTGCATGCGCGTGTTGGAGCTGTTGCTGCGTGAAGTAAATGCTGCTGTTTCAGATAGTAACAGTCAGCGCACATGCATGCACACGCACGCACACTCTAAAACCACTAATTTTGCATGTGCTTTAAAATAATAATTTAAAAATATATAGTTAGCTTTTAAATATAGAAAACATCAAAACAAAGTAGTTTGAAACAAAATCACAGCTCCAAGCGCACAAATACATGTATGTTATTTAATAAATCACTCCAGAGGCCAATTACGGTGGATAATAAAAAATCAAATTTGTCGAAACAATGGAAATCAAATCACCAGAGCACCAAATAACTTCAAAAGAATGAAGTCTATTTTTAGTCACTGCATCATGAAATTCACATTTAAGGCAATACGAGAACAAGGCACGAAAAGCGCACTTCAATTTTTCAAAACTGCTGGAGTTAAACCCTGTACATGAGTCACTAACTATCGTACAACGATGCTTCCAAATTGCCCAGACCGCCACACTCAAACAAAATAACAAGATCTTCTTTGCAATATTAGTCAGATTATAAGCGTCTAATTCATGAAATAGAATTGCATCTTGGATTATGTTGATATCAACTGTAACAATTTTCCTAAATATCTGTTCAATGTACCTCCAAAATTGGGAGACGGGCAAACACTCTGTAAATAAATGGATAATGGTTTCCTCAGTGTCTCTACAAAATAGACAGTGGTCATTATTTGCTATGCCAACTTTCTTGAGGAGGGGGCCCACCCATAGTTTTCTATGAAGCAATCGCCAGACAACATCCCTTGCTCGATTAGGTATGTGTGGTGAATGGATACTTTTCCAAACCACATCCCAACTCTGGGGAGAATGTTCAGTCCTTTCCCATGCCATGACAGCCTTTGGAATAGTAATATTCTGCAGCATTAAAATATTATACCACCCCTTATTCCTTAACGTATATGAAAAACGTCCATCAGTACTTTCCAGGATTAACTTGGAGCAAACATCATTCACAGACCCATTAGGGAGAAGAAACCATTCCATTGGAATTGCTTCCTGTAACCGTTTTAGAAGGCGCTGCACGTCAATTGGGCGTAAAGATGTTACTCGTGATATGTCATATAGTGATTTCCATTTTCGAGTTTTCACATCCACAATATCACACAAATTTTTAATACCATGCTTAGCAAAAGAAGTGTAATATAAAACTCTGCCTTCATATAGAATATGATCATTCCCCCATAGGTACTGGCTGGAGGCATGCTCCCAGCAAAGAGGTGAATCTTCTTTGCGAACAAACTTAGCTAAAGCAGCTTTAATGTCCGAAAATATCGATGGAATCCGTGTGTAATTCGGTGGAGGTTTAGAAGACCAGAAAAAGGATTTAGCTGAAAATGGCTCAATAAACCTTTCTATAAGGCATCTAGGCACATTTGCCCACTGACTATCTGAATGAAGTAAATCATCTAATAATTTCAGCCTTAACGAGACGCATTTAATTGTTAGGTCTGGAATGGAAAGCCCACCATCAAGCTTATTATTAGTACAGACACGTTGTGAGACAAGGTGTGTTTTACCCTCCCACAAATAATCAAATATCATCTTGGTAATTTCCTTTTCAACATGTTTGGGCATATTAACAACTGCAGCAATATACCAAAGTTGTGACAATATCAAATTATTGATCACTATCGCCCGGCCAAAAATAGTCAGACGTCGATGTTTCCATTGAATAATTTTCTTGCTCATTTTAGAAAGCAAGTTTGTCCAATTAATGGAATCATGGTGTGTTCGACTGAAATGAATGCCTAAGATCTGTATTATGTCAGTGGACCAATTGATGCCTAATGGCTGATCATTTCGACCTTTCCATGAACCCAAAAACAAACCTACTGATTTTTCTTTATTAATTTTGAGCCCTGACGCTTTTTGGAAATTCTCCAAAATAAGATGTAAACGATTAAAATCACTATTTTGGCCAACAAAAATAGTCGTATCATCGGAATATTGTGATAATTTCACTGGTGTCATAAGACCACGAATACACAGTCCATGATAATGTATATCTTCTCTTATTGTCGCTCCCAAGGTTTCCATACAAATTACAAATAAAAGTGCTGACAGTGAGCAACCTTGTCGAACCCCTCGTTCTAAGACAACTGGCTGGCTTATAAAATTGTTCACAAGGTATCTACTAGTAATGCCATTGTACAATATTCGGATCCATTTAATAAAATTGGGCCCAAAGCCGAATCGATTTAATGACATCAACAAAAACTTCCACTCCAAACGATCGAAAGCCTTTTCATTATCTAATGCCACAATGGCACCTGGAATGTTATCCTTTTCAACTAACTGAATCAGATCTCTAATGAGCGCAGTGTTGGTTAATATTGATCTACCAGGTATTGAACATGTCTGAGCAGGATTAATAACGTCGCCCAGCACCTGACCTAGTTTTAGTGAAAGAGCTCTAGAAATAATCTTGTAATCAACTCCAAGGAGAGAAATTGGCCTATAATTCCGTATATCACTCCGGTCGCCCTTTTTAAATAGCAGACGTGCATGTGCTTGAGACATTGTCAAAGGAAGTTTTCCCTGATGGAAAATTCCTTTAACAATCTCACAGAATTTCGGACCAATGAGATGCCAGAAAGTAACGTAGAACTCAACAGGCAGGCCATCTCCCCCTGGCGATTTTCCATTCTTCATTGTTTTAAGCGATTTAGTCAGGTCTTCTAAGGTTAAATATTCATCACAAATATCAGCCAACGGAGGAGTCAATGTTTCCTTAATATTAGCAAGTAATTCAGCTGCCAACTCTTCATCAATTTCTTCGGACTTATATAAATTTTCATAAAATGTCTGAACAGTTTCTAGTAGATCTTTATTTGAATTAACAATTTGCCCAATTATTTCAAGGCCTCTAATTATCTTTTCCACACCTCTAGACTTTTCTAGGCCACAAAAATATTTTGTTGGCTTTTCACCTTCAGAATAAAATTGGGCTCTTGATCTTACTTTTGCGCCTTCTGCTCTGTACATTTCTATTTGTGATACTTTTAACCTGGTCTCCTCCAAAACCTCAGTCAAGTGAATATCGCCGCTTGAAACTTTGCGAAAAATTAAGGTTTGTAGACGAATCAACCATCTCTCCTCTTTGCGCATTTTTCTTGCCTTTTGAATAGAATATCGCCTTGATATATTAGCAAACCCTAGTTTAACATCTTCCCACCAAAAAATCAAGCTTTCAAATTCTGATATATTGCGGAGCTTAAAACGCCAGAAACTTTCAATACATCGATGGTACTCAAAATCATTCAGCAAGGAAATATTAAGTTTCCAAAAACCTGGACCACGTGTAACCCATTCTGCATTATCTAACACAGTGGAAACCAGGCAATGATCAGAAAAAGGTACAGGATATATGCCAGTATCCGAAATTAACCCTTTTAGCTCTCTCTGTACATAAATCCTGTCTAACCGAGAAGCTGTCTGACCATTTGGTGTTACCCTTGTGTATTCACAACATTCAGGGTTTAAAACTCTATAACTATCCAAAAGGTGCTCACTGTCGCATATTTCCTGTAAACGCCGATGAGAAGTATCAGCGTATATTGATAGCGAACGCCTATCCTTCTCTGGATTTAAAACACAATTAAAATCTCCACCAATAATACTATTTTCTGATCTATCATGAATTACTGGGAGAAGAGCTGAATAAAATGTACCTCGTTGAGAATGGGATGCAGGGGCATAAATAGACATCAAATTTAGTGTTGAACCAGACATTTCAACAGTCGCCACGACCCATCTGCCATTACTATCAGCTTCCGATGAAATGATATTTAATAAAGTCAAACACCTGGGTAAAAATAAAATCGCCACTCCTGTATTTAAATCAGTGGCATTGGAATAGAATATTTCACCCTTAGAAAGTTGTTTGAAATTTTCTAGTACTTCAACATTATGGAACTTAGTTTCCTGAAGCATGACGATATCAGCTTTCAAATCAGATAATTTCTCTAGCAACATGCGTTGCTTCAATCCATCATTTAAACCACAGCAATTAAGTGAGCAAATTATCATTATGATTACGAATCTATGCATAGTACCCATAATATCTAGTTTGGTTTTGTCTTCTTACTGTTTTTATCCCGCTTAGCCCATTTGCCAATCTTCATAGTAAACTCTGAATTTGTAAGATCAGTAATGGTCAGATGTTGATACCGTGAAATGTCTGAATCACTCCGCAAATGACTATAGCGAACACCTAAGCGTGTAATGTATGGAACTAAAATCTCGCCCTTCTCTGAGCGATACAGTACCATTTCATCGGGCTGCTGAGATTCCTGCGTTTGGATCGACGTGTCAGACTCTGCAATAGAGATAGAGTCGTCTATATCGTCATCCTCCCTGTCCTCCGACCCAGAGCTCAAGTCTTCTATCACTCTTTTAACCCCACCAGCAATAGTATCCTGTACAATTGCCTGTCTAGAATGTATTAATAACACACCAGACTCTGTTAGTGGTGGCAAATCAAATGGTACATCAACATCCATTGACTGAGATCCAAATTTTGTTTGTCCCAGTACTA
>CM067359.1:12412732-12502732 GCA_034401795.1 Chaetoderma sp. LZ-2023a
CAAAAATTTGCTGCCACACGAACCACTAAATGGATCCAGTCGATTTTAAAGACGCATTACCTCCGTGATATAAATAGATTTGAAAATTGTGAGTATTTTTGCTATAATATAATGGTCCAGGTGTATTATTAATACACACTCATTTTTATACAAATATTCCGACCCTGTCACACATATTTGTTATTCTTTGTTGTTTTTCTGGAAATTCGTGTGCGCGTATGAGTTTTCAATTTATGGAAACATTATATCTACGAAACAATCCAATTGGAAAGATCTCAGAAAATCCTAAGTAGGCCCATGTCTAGACAGCTCATCGGTGACAGACAAAATACTAGCGCCACGGCAATCGGCGATCGGAAACATCAAAAAGCTACACGCCAGGAGGACTGAAGCCGCAAAAGATTATATCACGGTATCAAACGAATAAGTGACGGACAGTCCCATTTTCGTGACGCAGCTACGTCACTGGTATTGTTAAGACAGTTAGCATGTGACATAATGGACCTTTCCATTTTTAGCTATGCCCCGCCCATCTCGAACTAAGCTCCACCCACACTTCGCCATGTTGGGATTGATCGATCCCAGAATTCCCTAACTATCAATTTCCTGAAAACTGTACGGGCAAGCTGTTGAATATTGTGTAACTAAATTGACTTGGTGCTGTTGCTGCCTAGCAACAGCGCCCAGTCAAATTAGTTTCAAAATATTCAACAGAATATTTATTAAATAGTAAAGACATACAATTCTTGCAACAACGCATAGCCCGTCTTCAAATATGCGTTCGTGACGTACTTATCGACGTCATTCATGACGCCATTCATTATGATGTCATTCTACATGTCGCGTAGTTGATTATGATGTCATAGGATGGATTGATAAAGTGGAAAGGTCTATTAATTATGACGTCAGATATTTGTGTGACACATCTATAAACAAGTCTAAAGTTACGTATTTATACATTTCCATTAAATGGGCATATCCAATCAGAATGCTTTAAAATACAATTTCTAAAATTGTATACTTTTAGAAGCTTAGAATCAATGTAATGAATCAAAATAAAATCGTATATGATGATTTCATTCCCTATAAATCAGTATAATAATAGTTGTGAAATTTAAATAGAGGCACGAGTCCCTAATTTAAATTCACAACTTACAAACTTATATTAATTTATACGTAATGGTTAAGAACTATTTCGTTTTATTACATCTAAACCCACAACTTAAGCCTCTAAAAGTATACAATTTAAACAATTTTATTTTCAGACATTCTGCTGTGAATATGCACCTCTAATATAAATGTTATGTTGTGAAATTGAATTAGAAACACGCATTCCGAATGCAAATTCACTACTAACAGAATTATATTAATATATGTGGAATGGAATTATAATATGTTAATTTATTTCAATTCATTAGGTTAAGATAAATAAATTAATCCCCTAAAGTATACGATTTGAACAATTTAATTTCCAATCATTCTAATGTGCATGTTGGCCTTTAAGTTGTCTACGTTTCGATGGACATTTCTGATTTATCGATCAATAATATGACACCATAATCAACTACGTGAAGAATGACTCCGTAATCAATGGCGCCATGACTGACGTAACTAAGTTCGTCACGAACACTTAGTTGATGACGGACTAAGCGTAGTTGTGCGAATTGTATGTCTTTACTGTTTAATTACCATTCTGTTAAATATTTTTAAACTAATTTAACTGGGTGCTGTTGCTGCCATAGCACCCAGTCACATTAGTTTCAAAATGTTCAATGGCTTACCCGTATAGCTTTCATGAAATTGGTCGTCAGGTTGTTCCGGGATTGATCGATCACAACACGAGTGAAGTGTAGGTGGAGCTTAGCTAGAGATGGGCGGGGCATAATTAACACTGCATTCCTCTATTATTACTCGTCTATACTGTTTGTGTTCTCCTAGATCCACGTATGCCACGTCTTATCAGTTTTCTGTGACGGGCATTACCATAGCAACAACGATGATATTGCTGGATGACGTGAGATGTAATGGAACAGAAACGTCAATATTACAGTGCGGGCATCGTAGGCTGGGTCAACATGACTGTCAGTCACGTGATGATATCGGCGTCAACTGCACAGATGGGTAGATGGTATATCCAGGGCTGAACTTAAGGCGGTGCAACAAGTGAGTTTGTACAGGGCCCCCAAATTTCCGTGGCCCCTAAAAAGTGACACAAAAATTCCTTTTTTCGTAATTTTGGGCCTCTGTATAACTTGCACGCATAGATGCTACACCTGCAGTACAACTCATAAATCAGTCAAAATTTGTCCAAAAGTAAACAATTTTTAACACTATATAACTATGTTCTGCTGAATATTTTGAATATAGTTGTATTAGAGGACATTGCTGCCTTAGGCAATAGGCCACTATCGTTTTATTTTGTGCTTGAAAGATATCAAATTATTTCTATGCTCTACTGTATACAACTTTTGTGGGCAAATCTCACAGCGCTCTGACCTCAGGGGCCGCAATAGTCAGGCGGCATTTATCCATATCATGAGACTACTTTAGAAAGATTTGCCAACTCGTTTTTAATTTTATTTTGCTGGTCTACACATTAAGAAATTAGATCCAACTTGTTGCCACATTTGTAGATTGGTCTGTCATCATATATTGATGCGATCAAATTACGCACTATAATGGTGTCAAAATTGATCAAAATTACATGCATACAAATTATCAACGACATTATATATTTATTATTTTTGTGACAGGTTTATTAATCTTAGCAAAATATATTCAATGTAAGCCCAATGCATGTATCTCATGATTTCAAATAGAATATTGGTATAAATAGATATTTAACCCTTTTAACCCTAATATTCCAATGGAATTCCAGGTAAAAACACAGGCACACTGCTTCAAGAATATTTTAAGCCTAATTTCACTCAAAGCTGGTAGTTCATAAGACAGTCACAACTTCCAGTCAAATGAGTTTTTAATTAAATTATAATATATATATATATATATATATATATATATATATATATATATATATATATATATATATATATATATATATATATATATATATATATATATATATTTGTTAGATCATAAATATTGCGTCTGGTTTGTCAGGTGGAAAGGGTCAAATTATGTAAACAATTTATATTATGTGAATAATTTCTAAAATATATTCCTCTAAAATACTCACAGAGGGCCCATATCATTTTGACAATATTAATACAACATTCGTAAATATGGTAATTATATGGCATAGATCATATTCATGCCCATTTATCTAAATAAATGTATTGTTTTTAAAATATATTCATCAACTAATGCATAGATCACGCTGCATTTTTAGAATGGAACTGTCCAAATACCAACTTACTTGAGGCTTTCTACCTAAAGTGATGGTGGAGTATTAGTGTATTATCTGTGACGGGACATGGGGGGGGATGACCCCTTTTCACTGACAAGTTCGATGTCATTGGACCCTATCAAAGTATTTTCTACAGACTGAGATAAACTCTGTAAACATGTGACTCCCTATTCCACCAGTCTCACTTGAGTCATTCTCGAAAGACGTATGAGGAGGAATTATGTTTTTCAGCAGCATCTAAGAAAAGATGGCGGACAGGTGATGATGGCTCGTCCTCAAAATCATGAACAACATTCGATCAGAACCTGTGTGTATTTTGTCAAAGTAATGGCAAAACAGCTGAACATAGTGTTACGTCTAGTGGCAAGAGAAAGACGTTCCTAACCATTTAGACATGCAGTATAAGTGAAGAAATCTGCTTGCAATCATTTATACTGACAAAGATGCATTTGCACAAAATACGAAATATCATATCAACTGTTTAAGGAAGGACACACACTGGTCTACATCTGTCAGAGATAACATTTCCGAACCAGAAAATATTGGTAGAGTTAGTTGTGACACAATAGCTAATAGAGTACACCCTGTAATTAAACATAGCAGTGAATTGGAATTTCAAAGTATTGGCATGAAGTCCACCCATGCAGCTTATAAATATTTTCTGGAAGATGACGGAGTAACTAGCAACCCAGAAACTAATTATAAACCGCACATAAAACATCTTACTTGAGGCAATACGAGATATAGACTTTGCGAAGCGTGGTTCCAAAGCAGAGAAATTCTCAACTCTAACCAAAGAAAGCGTAATGGCTCAATGCCGAGGTGAGGGATGAGATGGAGATCTTATACAAAGCATCACAGATTATTAATACAGAGATCTCAAACATGAGTGGCTGGCAGCTTTGTGGAACATTCAGTGACTTCAGTACGTGAATGAAGGTACAGGAGTTGATGAAATAAGTGATCAGTGGTCAACAAAATAACCTAAATGTCTTGCGACAGCTACACATTGACACATCCTCAGTACATCTTGCACAGCATATCATTTCATCTTTTAGATAAAGGCACCAATTCACGTATCAGACAGAGACAGATAGTAAATTTCAGAAGACCCAGCGAGCACCATTAACTGTTGACCTACTAGTCCAAGAGCTATAGGACTTTTAATGACATATCTGAGACCAAACGGGTTGAAGGTCTTTTCTAAATCAGAATTTTATGCTGAATCTGACAATCCATTTCTTAATTGCCGCAGCCTCTGCATTTTGGGTGAAAAATGCAGTTTTTTGCATGTTTTCAATAAAATAGGGTATCAAATTAAGGGTAATGAGAAGTCAGATACATACATATATAGTTATCATATATAGAACCAGGTGTATTCGGTAAAGGAGATATTTTGCATAAAACCCTGTAACTAAATTCTTTAGTGTCAAACAGAATTTCCTAGAAAAATTCAATTTTTGTTTAGATTTATATACAAAATGATATATTTTCCATGCCAGCTATTTAAAATGCCTATTTTTAAGAACTCTATTCTGAAAGTTAACATACTTGTTTTGTATTTTATGTGTTATATCGCAATTATGCTATCCATACCCTGTAATATCAGAAAAGTATGAAGAATTATTTATCTACAATATATTCACTTGGAAAGTTACAGTTACTCATTAATAAACAAGTCGGGTATCAAATTAAAGGTAACGAGGAGACAAATACATACATATTAGTTATCATATATAGACTCAGATATATTTATTAAGAGACATTTTCCATAGAAGTCTCTAACTAAATTCTTTAGTTTCAAACATAATTTCCTAGAAAGTCCGTTTGTGTTTACATGTATTACCTAAAACTTACTTATTTGTTTACTTATTCAGTAATTTGAAATATCTGTAATTTGAAACACGTGTTTTGCATGTAATTTCTCCTGAAAGTTACCATAGCTGTGTACCAATTTTGGGTTTTATTACCTTTACGTGAACCTTCACTGTATTATCGAAAAATGCGAAAAATCATTTAATCATTATTCATATGAATAATGATTAAATGATTTTTCGCATTTTCCGAGAAACAGCGGAGCAGGACATGGTAACATAAAGTTCTTCCCTGAACCATCCTCCATTAATATTATTAAACTAAAAGAAAGCCTATTGACATGTGAATATATGTTAGCAATTCTGTGTGAAGATAATAAGATCAGTCATTAACAAGCATATTATGTTCACACAGAATTGCTAACACATATTCACATATCAACAGGCTTTGTTTTAGTTTACTAATATTAACTGAGGATGCTTCAGGGAAGAACTTTATGTTACCATACGCGGATCGTTCAATGACACTGTTCATTCAAGATCACTGTCTGATTCGTCAAAAGATGAATAATATTCCAGCACATCGTCATCTTCTGGCTGAGTCGTGTCTGCAATTTCAATGTGACAACATATATCATCCGGGACTTCTGGACAAAGAAACCACTTGCAGTCATAACGATCATTCTCAAGGATCCATCCATTTTCCTCGGGTTCCCAAGCATACGAGTCAGATGTAATAGCATTTTTCCACATCGATACAATAAGATGTGCACGTTTAACTTTTTGTAACAATACAGACCTACATGTTGGAAGGTTGCTCGGGTCAGTTCCCTTAATCTTACCCAAAGGCTGAAATCATGTATCACGCCACATTCACTAAAGATACATTTGCTTTACCATACATGCAACACACAAACTTCTCCAAGTTTGCGACCAAATCTGAAGCTATGACAGGTAATTCCCCGAATTTGGCACATGCTGCGATAAACGTTTTGTCTTTCTCCATAAGCTTGAGTTGGTGAATCTTTCCCTTGCGAAAGAAACTGTCTGTGTAATCACATCCTGTGAAGATATGAAAGCCACCTATGGCACTACACAACTCTGGTCCCAGATTCTGTGCTAACTTAGATGTATCAAAATATCTTCTGGTATTATTGGCATTAATACCAACATCCATCCAAATATGGGCTGACATGGTATGGTCATGTGTGAGCAAGATTATGAGGACATCCGTGGCAAAAGCCATAGTGATAATGTTACCATCCTTGTTCGATCCACAAACGTGTCTGGTATGCCAAATTAAACATGTGTCAGCTTCTTCATCGTTACATGTGAGACTGGGGATCTCAGTCACTTTACAGTTTCCATCGACAACTGCATACTGGTAACCTTTGTCTTTGAGAACTACAAATACGATGTTGTTTCTGGTCTGATAGATGTACTGTGGACTTTGCCACTCTTTCTCTAGGAATCGTAATAAAGCTGTTTTGAATAAAGGTGAACTTAGTGCAGCATTGAAGTTTTTTGGCTGCTTTTTTTCTGGTCCAGATATCGCAAACTTGCTCAATGCCAATCTGTAGCCCCTCACTATCTTTGATAGATGGGGTTTTATAGGAATCACATACAAGGTAACACTAACTAAGATTAGTTGAAATAATCGTGTAAGAATCATATTTGCAAGACCACCAAATGTTGCTGGTATATTCATTGGACATCGTATTAGAAACATTGCATCAACAGCACACACATCCTGGCTTACTGGCTTACCACATTGGAGTCTCTCTTCCAATGTATGCATTGGCTTAGATTTGTCTGTTTTGTTGATTGACCCATCAACATGTGCCAATGACAATGGCGCCGGTGTTAGAGGATGGCTGAAGACTAATTCAAGATCCAAGTTATTACTTTACACCACATAAAGTAATCGACTAAAGATATCCTGTGTGCCTTGCAATTCCTTGATTTTCTTGTCAGTCACTTATTTTTACCTTCACAGCACCTGCCGAAAGATTCTTTATCTTACGTCTAGGAATTGGTTTCTTGAATCTTGTAGGATCTGCAAATGATTGCATTTGAAATTCTTCAGAATATTTCTGTCCAGTCTACACCATGTATAAGCTTAAGTTATCTGATGTTGCCTTTCCAGTTGATAGACAATAGAGGTTCCCATCTTTACATGCTTCATCAAAGGGATTCAATGTGTCATTGATGCCATCGACGAGCTTCTACTGGTCACTGTTGACACGCAAAATATGATAATGCGCAAGCTCATGTGTTGTATCTTCTAACTTCGGCAATCCGGCCATGTCAAACAAATGTCCAAGAATCTTACTTCGCATGGCATAAGTGATCATCAACCTTTGTCTTGCACTGGTATTATGTGTAAATACAGATATGCCAATTCTTCGGGAGGCAGCATCAGCAGTAATTGTCTGCTCTAAAGTAAGATTAACTGGCGTTCTTGTAAATATCTTGCTGATTCGTCGGATTAGACAAACCACCGGATAAGAGGATATCATGTGCACCAGGATGTTTTGAATCTATATTCAGAAGATTAAGATGCCACCGCACCATATGTCTTGCATAGTTTGGATGGTTTGTTGCGAAGAAAATTGAACAAATTTTTCCAAGGCAGAAGACAAAGAGATCCAAGTCATTATTATGTGTGGCACAGCTGAATTGCTGGGTGGAATTCAACCAAATCTGCATGGTATCAGGTGTGGGATCATTGTAATGCCGTTCAAGCTTTTCCATGAAACTCTGATCCAGTGGGCCATTAACTGAAAGAAAACTTTTGAAATTTAATGTATTAATAGCCAGGGCCAACAATGGGTGAAGTCGCATGCACCTGTCGAAATGCCTTCCAGAAAGCCAGTTAGTGACCCAGGGGCCAGTACACAAGTGTCTGGCAGAATGTGTGGACTGCCAGATCACCTAGCAGGTATCCTACAGCTGAAAAGTCATTTGTATATGAAACGCACCAAAGCAAACAAATACAGTATCATACATGGGGCATTCTTTAGTCTGAATTTGTAAT
The DNA here is from genome assembly GCA_034401795.1 of Chaetoderma sp. LZ-2023a. Classification (NCBI taxonomy): domain Eukaryota; kingdom Metazoa; phylum Mollusca; class Caudofoveata; order Chaetodermatida; family Chaetodermatidae; genus Chaetoderma; species Chaetoderma sp. LZ-2023a. The sequence goes on from CM067359.1 coordinate 12,420,951, forward strand.
GCTGGTTTTTGCAATGGCAAGATCATAACGTACTATTGTAAATTATTGTCCACATTCAACAGCAAGATTCTGTTAAATTTTCATTGTCTCTGCCACAACATCTAATCTTGTTGGAGAGAGCATCAGATTGTTCATATAGCCAATTGGCTGCTGTGGCAAGTCATCAGTTTTTAACCGAGAGATCCAGCCAACCCACATGAGGTGTGTTGTTATAAAATACAGTTGACATCATCCACAATTTGTCATGGTTTTTCACCGTCACAAGCTTATTTGGTATATCACAGTAAAGAAACTGCATCAGTTGTACCCGGATCAATTTGATGCACACTAGATTTAGAGTCATGCACGACAATATTCTGCTAACAAATACCAACTGTATCATGGAGTGTGCCTGATCCGGACAATGTCTCACAATTTTCATCATAATTGTTCCATGCGAATCCAGTGGCAAGTCCACGGCATTGTAGTAGTCCACCAGGTGTGGTCTGTTCCTTGATAAACACAGTTGTCCAAATGTCCAAAGTGATTAAGCATTTCAAGGATCTTACGACTGCCCATCAGGCTTTTCAACTCTAGTTATAAGCACAAATGTTTGGCTGGTTTCAAATTGCCTCTAGTTGTTTCAAATATTGCATCTATAGCTGCAGACTCCATGTAGCGTTCTACGCGTTCATTCTTTCAAACACTCTCCGATGCAGTATATATGCATGACTCAGAAAGACTGTAGCAATACATTGGGTGGATTAACCTGACCTGTAGCCACAACCTATGTTGTCAATGTACTGGGTAGCTCTTTGTAGTATTGTTTCACCCCCTGAATAGACGCCCTAATGTGGAGTGCAACCTCTGTATCTTTATACTCGAAGGAAGAGGCATACTGTTCAGGAGATTTAATAGCTTAATCCTTGTCGTATTGCTATTATACAAAATATTCCCTTGTTTTTTGCTTGACTTTGTCAAAGAAACATGTGATTCAAAATGATATAGTAGTCTATCAGTTAATGGTTGGGCACGATATTTTGAGCTCTCTGATCCTAGATTATCAAGAATTCTTTTGTAAGGGGCAAGTATTGAGGTCATGTGTTCATCATGATTGTTTATTATAATATTCTTTGACATAGTCACATGTATCCAAAATGTATTCCAGTAGGTAGAAACAAGCACTCCTAAAATATAGACAAAGATGATTTGATAAAAATAGAAATGTAACGTTCATGCTGTCGTTGGAAAAGTGATCCATATGTTTCGATTTCTGCTTCACAGGTGAGACAAAAGTATGGTGTAAATGAGTAAACCACTTTGCTCGCATTTGTAGACTGGTAAAGCTTACATCCATTGGGGATAATAACGATGCACATGTGTGTAATAACCCGTGTATATTTTACTAATCTTTACCACACTGTATTAGTAGACAATGTGATTTTAAACATTTATGCCATATGTATACCTATAACTTTACCTAGTGTAGTTACCTTAGTGTGCAGGCTCATGGGGTGAGGTAAGGGGTAATGGGTGGGGCATCTCATTAATACAGCCGACTGGTGTTTAAATATCTGTCACAACGGAATGTGTGCATGACATGGCGAGTTAGAGGTTTCTAAACTGAGTTACTGTAACTTTCCAAGTGAATATAATGTAGGTAAATAATTATCCATGCTTTTCTGATATTACGGGGTAGGGATAGCATAATTGCGATATAGCACATAAAATACAAAAGAAATATGCTAACTTTCAGAATAGAGTACTTGAAAATTGTTGTTTTAAATTGCTGGCATGGAAAATATATCATTTGTATACAAATCTGAACAAAAATGGACTTTTTCTAGGAAATTCTGTTTGAAACTAAAGAATTTAGTTACAGGTTTTTATTTCTCTTTTACCGACTACATCCGAGTCTATATATGATAACTATATATGTATGTATTTGACATCTCATTATCTTTAATTTGATACCCTATTTGATTGGGTAAACACGTGTTCAATGAATGTGTGAGATGAAAACCATATTTTGCACATTTTCTCAAAGTTTTATTGAAAACAAGTAAAAAAAACTGCACATTTCACCTAAAATGCAGGGGCTGCGGAAATTAAGAAATGGGTTTTCAGAATCAGCATACAATTCTGATTTAGAAAAGACCTTCAAACCCTTTGGCCGCAGACATGTCAGTAAAGGTCCAGTAGCTCTTGGACTATACCACTAACATCATGTCATCATGATGCAGCGTGGATCGACTGGTCAGGTCTGGGTACGGAACGGCTGGACCGGATACGTTCCAAGCATGCCCCCTGGGTAGGACAGTACGTGTGTATAAAGCCATATGAGAGAGGCTTTCAAAACTACAAAGTCAGTGAGATTGCCTAGCATGCATGCGCGGGCGTCAGAGATTGCCTACCAGCGCCCGTTAGCATTGGAAAGAATAGCATCGTGTTTTGTACCGAGTTGGTACACGTCATTTCTTTAAACTGTACTCCCTGTGTCGTTCTCGGTATCGATCATTACCACAATGAAGCGAGAACTCCAAATCCTTTTACCAGAAAATGGTTGAGTTATTCATGTTTGATTCCGCTCAAAATAGTTCTCTAAAGCCATAAGCGCTTAAATGTACTTAGTGAATTGGGGAGGATAGCGCATCACGTGATTGCTTCTTCTGCCTCTGAAACTCGCACGCTGATTGGTTGTGGCGCTCCAGCTGTGACGTCATGAGTAGTATAAAAGGAGCTGAAAAATCTGAATCGAGAGTGGACCAGAAGGGAGAGAAGGTGGTTGTGTTAGGCCAGAGCAGACAGAGTCATGGGGCAACTGCTAACTGTAGAGCACGCATCCAATAGCCGACTACAGTGCCATTCGGATTTCATCCTCGTCTCTGGAGCATAACCAGTTTTTGTAAGCTTCCAGAAAGGATATCATCTGTGGTGGGGGTGTGGATAACTAAATTAAAGGAAGGTATTACACATTTCGACCTCAGTCTAGGGACATTGCCTGATGCACCGTACGAGCTATGCAGTGCATCCCGTCTTGTGATCCGCCAGGATGCATCCACATCAAATAACTTTCAACTGTAGCCCTTCATAACTACAGGGCAGCCACGAACTTCCGCACCTGTACGGAACTTTCAACCCACTATTTAAATTATTAACTGTGTGAATAGACGTGACTAGCTAATAGCCATCCGCATCTGCAACAGTTCCTCTTCACTGTTCTTGAGAGTGAGCCGCGTCAGACAGTTCGCCTGCAGATTTTCCCAGCCGCTAACTTCTGCATCGTGCCATATCGCATTCTGAAGATGTGATGCTTCAACCACAGTGACTTCAGAACTTTTTCCGTACCGATGACTAATAGGTACTCCGTTATTGTATTATTATATTAACATATTTATATCAGGCACTGATGACTAACAGGTACCGCACCGCAGGTCGGCTGAGACCACATTGTTATAGCTTACTTCTTTTTAACTGTATATATTTATTCTTATTATTTTTGTGCTGATGACTAACAGGCACCAACAAGGTCGTGTGACCTCACCTTTTTACTGTACTGTGATAGTTAGTTACATAGGAGTAGCCATTCTAGTTATATGTTTTGCTTATTTTATATAAAACATTAGAATCACAGTTCGCTAGGCTACACTATACAGCAACAACAACCGCACCAACCTTTTCCCCATCAGCATCAATTTTTTGCTGACGTCACTGTTCATGTTCTCACTAAGCGAACCTGACATGTGCCTGGCTAAACCTGTCTATTTTAGCTCGATAGGACAGGTTTATAAGTAGTAAGGGACGATTACTCTGTAGGAGACATTTTGTGTACGTCCTTTCTAACTCTGCAAGTGGCTGGATGCGGTCTTAGAACCCACCAAGCCCTAGCGGGAAGATCACAAATAATGTTTGTGTTAGGGGTTAATTTAGAATATATTAAACTTGCTTACGTAGCTGCGCTAGGACCCTTCTTTGGGGGGATACCTCACTGATTGTACAGATCAGAGATCGGTGAGGCATATCTGGCGAGGACCATGTTAACAGAATCACCAACTCAGCCTAATGTACTTGATTTCTCTCCCATAATGGCAAACGAGAACCATTGTTTGTTTGTTTATTGTATTAATTAATAATGTATTTTGTAATGTCTAAACTCTAAATTGAGTAAATGGATCGCCACACCAGTGACACAAACAGCCGGGATGAAACAGTGTGGTTCAACTTCCGTGACGATGGTCGCACGGTCCCACGGGAACATAAATGTTCCACCGGCTCACGAAGTCAGTCTTTTTACAATCTGAAAGCGCACAACACCGACTTCACAATGCCGAGATCTGCATCTAACCAGCAGCCTCACCCCCATGTACCATGCACGTGCGGTCCCACGGCGCGAGAGTTTCTGGTGGACCAGCGTACACCCCAGGAGGCTACAATAACATCCTGGCATGCAAATAGGCCATGTCTAAGATAGAAGCACTTAATAATTTACAAATTGTAGCGACATATGATGGTCTTGAGCAGACAATAACAAGAATGGCAATGACCATCGCGGAAGACATTAAAAGCAATTCATAATGTAGACACGTGCCACCATTCATAAAGCATGGAATTACGCCACTATATGCAATTGATAACATTTGCAGTGATTCAGGTTCATTTCATGGTGCTGACCTGTTAATTGCACAGAAAGAACAAGATGGTGTTCTCCTGCTTAGTAGTGATCTGAAACTTGACTTGAATGTTCAGGACAAAAGTCTGAAGACATCTCTAGGCATGAATTATTATTATTATTATTATGACTGCGATAAACCAGCTGATCCTACGGTATCTCACATACCCTACAACCTTGACACCATGAAAGGGATATTTACTAATCATGAACAGTACAATATCATATAGTTACTTATTACTAGTTGTGAAGTAACATGAGTAGCAAGGATATGTGATGGTGTTGGAAGAGTGATTGACATTGATTCAGTACGAGAAATATATCATGGCCTGGAGGAATCAGACACAGTAGACTCCAAGACAACATTAGCACAGGATAAGTGAGGCCAGCCAGCCTCGGTAGAGCCCTGTGTCAGAGAAGGATCTCCAACAGCAGCCTTTTCTGGGACAAATGACCTTCAAGATACCTCCCATGATGGTTCCACTAATACAAGTAGTATTATACATTTGCCACATCCGGAATTCAATTCATTGATAAGTGACAAAACACCAATATTGAATGTTGGCAGTGTAGCTCGTGTATAAGCGAACACCAAAGGCATGGCCAGTACTCTAAAGCAGGTAGGCACATTAAACTAGATTAGTGTTGGGGAATGGTACAGACTAATCAGAACATTAGATGGTGATTTATACTACAGTATATTAAGGCTAAAAGGTGACAAAGATTACTGGTGTATTTAACTAGAGACCCTGCATAACACTGGCAGCACTGATGTGTCTTGGTAAGTACATCGAAGGAAGTGGCATTGACATGGCATGGGAGGTTTTTGGTGTGCATGGATCAGCAACTGTACAACAGATGTTGGATGGTCATCACATACACAGATGTATTGAAGATCACGCAACGACGCTTGTTGCAGTCATCATATTGTTCTTACAATTCTGTTGTGATGCGATTTTGAATTTAATGTACCCCCACCTTTCAACTTTCATCCAGATGGGTCAATGATAGTCTTCTCTGGCAAAGCACAGGTGGTGTCATCAGTTCTGAATATTCCTCTGCCAGATGACATAGCCAAATCTGTATCGGAGTGTGGTGTTCTTTTAGTACTATTCATTGACGCAATGTATATAGTTAACATGGTAACTAAAACCCCAGACATTTCTACAATTAAATTTTATGCACTTTGCACAGCGATTTATTGATATTGTGGATGGAATTGGTACATCGTATGATGAGACCCGGGGTTGTTTTTAGCAGTATATCAAAGGTTCTCTCAAAGAAACAACTCACCACAAGCGAACTGCTAGGACAACACCAATCCTTTATCATGTCAATGATAATACTGAAATCAAAAACATTAAGGCATTTCTTTGACATATCAGTACTAAGACAGTACTCACTAAATATCTATCAGAAAAATTCATTAGTTTTTATTGATTAGCTGAGATCGTCAGTATGCCAGAGATTAGAGCAAGTCAAAACAGTCTTGAAGAGTGATATCAATTCATTCTTCTAAATGCATTTTGCTGGAATGCACAAAGTCCATGATCCATTCTTGATGTGTTCTCAGTAGATACAGACGTGTTCATTCTACTAACAGGACACTATCTCATGCTTCCAAGGTCCACTACTCTCCTTCAGAAGATTGCTGAGAGTATCTCAATTTAACATAGCTACACGACACCGGGACACAAGAGGGCTGAGTCACTCATTGGGTGGTATGTTTTCAAGAAATCCGATAACACTGGATCACTGGTAATAGCATTTTTCTAAGCTGATGATGAGCTTCGGATTGAAGTTAACGATTGTATCCTTGATCAAGTAGAGTGGTATCTCTATTTGCATAGCAGAACAGCTGACATCAGTGCATGCGGTGTTAGAGAACTAAGATTATTTGCACAAACTGCAAGGAAGGCTAGCAATGGACCTTTCCATTTTTAGCCATGCCCCGCCCATCATTGGCTAAGCTCCACCCACACCTCGCCGTGTTTGGATTGATCGATCCCCCAAATGCCCTAGCTATTAATTTCCTGAAAACTATACAGGGAAGCGGTTGAATATTTTGTAACTAATTCGACATGGTACTGTTGCTGCCTATGGCAGCAACAGCGCCCAGCCAAATTAGTTTCAAAATATTCAACAGAATATTTATTGTTGAATATTTTATAACTAATTCGATATGGTGCTGTTGCTGCCTATGGCAGCAACAGCGCCCAGCCAAATTAGTTTCAAAATATTCAACAGAATATTTATTAAATAGTAAAAGCAAACAATTTGTACAACAACGCATAGACCGTCTTCAAATATGCGTTCGTGACGTACTTATCGACGTCATTCATGACATCATTCATTATGATGTCATTGTACACATCACGCAGTTCATTATGACGTCATATGGGAGGGTACTCTGGATAGGTGAATTACTTCCAACTTTGGAAACATAAATTCCGCATATATTCAGATCGTACAATACAATATGGCTCTAGTCATCACAAAAGCCTTGTCTGGAATTTCCACCGCCCCCCCCCACCCCCTACTACTAATAGTCGCTTGATATCAGACCCACGCCGGTCTACTACGTTATGGCTCCAACTCCTGATGCATTGCTAGATATTAGTAAATGTAACTGTAAGATTGGTTGTAATAGTATGCCAACCGGATACCTTAAGCACAAACCAGCTACAATGTACAGCATGTGTGGTTGTAGAGATATATCTCAGAATTTGCTTTACGCGCAGTCGTTAGAAATAGTCAATATAAATATAAACATTTGTTGCAGAATCGTATAGCATTTTCATGTTATGTAGTCACATCTGTCTATAACGGAAACTGTATGGTCCATCAACAACCTGTCACCAAAGACAGCTGGGCGCATACCACAACTGCTTTGTCGTTTTAAATATGTTTTTCAAAGACAGAAGATGTTGATTCCTTATTGTTGGTTGTCTCGCAACAACCGGCCTGAAAGAAATATGACATTTTGTCCCAAAGAACAGGTGTCCATTATAGGTAGGTTTGACTGTAATAGGTAAGCTATTTGGCCAATCTATATTTGACTATATAGTAGAGAACTGTGGTCCCTAAAATATAATTTCAATTTTGTTTATAGCTTGGAAGGTTCACAAAGAAATTGGCTTAAATTGGATCAGATGGTGTTTGTTTCAAATGTATAATGTTGTGTAACTAGCCTTATTATGTACAGTCATACCTGTCTATAGTGGACAGTGATGTTAAAACGGCCACTATATAGACATGGAATCTGTTTATAAAATTCATTTACTAGTTTTAGGGCCAAATGATGTCAGTTCTTTAAGATGTGAGATCTCTAGTTTTGTTTAATCCACCGTCTATAACTATAACTGGTAAAGAAAAGAAACAAACTGGTCCAGTCTTCGCATCAGACGACACATGTCAGTTGCTGTCAAACAGACCATGTTGATTTCACCAACACAACAATAATTCTTTTCTACGGATGTCCCAAAGGACATGGAGTGGTTATATTTTGTTCAAATCTAGATTGATAATTTGCACGCACATGCCCAATCCAAGCACGGCCACAGTTTCTATATATGATACCAGCCAAAATAAATAGGCTAGAAGTCTAGGCTAGAATTCTAGGTTAGTAGGTTAGAAAACTAGGCGGGAAGTCTTGGCTATTGGGTTAATTAGACTGAACTAGAGGGCTAGTCTAGTAGGCTTGGAAATATGGGCTATTAAGCTAATATACTACATTAGAAGGCGCGGCTAGTAGACTAGACTAGTCTAGGCTATGATGGTTGGAGTAGTCTTGGGGGCAGGGTAGCGGGTCGGGATATCTATTTGTGAGTGGTATGGGTAACTATCATTGATGCATCGTGTATGTATAGTGATGTCAGTAGAGGCAGCTATCAGTACAAGTGTACGTATAGGGTGGGTCACGGTAGATATGGGGATGTGCAACGGTAGATATTGCGTAGGCGTAGATATGTGATAGTTTAAATATGAGTAGATGCAGCAGTGGAGAATCCATCATAGCGATGGCCCGACATTGAAGAAACAAATCTGCACCTCTATTGTCACTGTCACTGCCAGTTCCACCAACCATTTCCTCAGCCAGGACGGATGGGTGGGGATGGGGTGTGTCACCAATCCACCTCATCTACCACCCCCACCCACCCCGCCAAACACGCCACACATAGCCCCTAAACGCAACCCAGCCCGTTTGAGCAAAAAATAAAACAGGTCAAACAAGAACAATCAAAGATTGCAAACCATACTATTTGTCACATTATAAAGTTCTGGATTTTGAGGATTTCTTTTAGAAATCGGACGAGTATATTCCGAGATATCCGTAGCTCCAGATCTGGGCTATTTTATTCAGATCGTGGCCAAAATCGGGAATTCCTCTTGCACGATCGGGTCCTTTGTTGTGTTAGAATTTGAGACAAATTAGAGAAGTGGTTTTTGAGATACGACTCTGGATACAGAGACACGCACGCACGCACGCACGCACGCACGCACGCACGCACGCACGCACGCACGCACGCACGCACGCACGCACGCACGCACGCACGCACGCACGCACGCACGCACGCACGCACGCACACAGACATAGCCGAATACGGTTTCCCCTTACAGGGCGAGGGTAAACATATGAAGAAGAAGAAAAAAATAATAATCTAACAGCTAGCGAATGTGGACGCATAGACAATTAATGCCTTTGATGGGATTCCCAATGTCATGTATGCAAACTATTAATCTAATATAAAAATAAAACAGTTTGAATGTGAATATATTTATACCGCCTGAAATACAGGAGAGGTTGTCTAAGAGCATAGTAATTTAATTATACACGTCATATCCTCATACGCCAATGAAATTTCACCTGAGAGAATAAAGAAAGCTAAAACCACAAAAGCTGACGCAGCCCTATGCCGATTCTGATATGCTCGGAAGTCGGAATATCAGAATCGGCATAGGGTGGAGTTAAAGACATCGGACTAGACCGCACGAAGTCTGAACCATAGGCCTTTGAATGAATTTTCTTTAACAGAGTCGATATAACAGAAACATATACGAATACTAAATAATATATTATATAGTATTAGTATATATTTCTGTTATACCGACTCTGTTAAAAAATGCAAAGGCCATTACTGCCTGAACGTATTAATTCCGACTCATTCAGCCCTCGCCATGCTAGTAGTAGTAGTAGTAGTAGTAGTAGTAGTAGTAGTAGTAGTAGTAGTAGTAGTAGTAGTAGTAAGTAGTAGTAGTAGTAGTAGTAGTAGTAGTAGTAGTAGTAGTAGTAGTAGTAGTAGTAGTAGTAGTAGTAGTAGTAGTAGTAGTAGTAGTAGTAGTAGACGACGACATTCCCTCTTTGACTCTAACTGATTAGCCCTGGACCTAATCCGGTTCTGCACACACGGTACCAGGGAAACAGATGTAACTCATAAGAACGCATTATTAAAATGGATCAAAGACACAGGCCGCCCGGTCATTACCTGGTGACATCCCGATGCGCTTAATCATGCGTGTCGTACCAATCTTCCACATTGCCCAGGTCTTCTCTTGACATCTACTCTTGCCGCGAACGCTGGCTGCTTTTTTTATTGTCACGTGACGGAACAGTGCCGTAAAATAGCAATAAATTTGTTTCATTGGACCTTTCCAGTTATAGCTATGCCCCGCCCATCTGTAACTAAGCTCCACCCACGCTTCGTCCGTGTTGGGATCGATCGATCCCTGAACTCCCTGACCATCAATTTCCAGAAAACTATACAGATAAGTAGTTGAATATTTTGAAACTAATTTGACGTAGTGCTGTTGCTGCCTATGTTTATTAAATAGTAATGTCATACAATTCGTACAACAACGCTTAGTCCGTCTTCAATTATGCGTTCATGGCGTACTTATATAAGTTATTGATTACGATGTCTTCCCACACGTCACGTAGTTGAGTATGACGTCATATGATGGATGGATAAACTGGACGGGTCCATTGATTTTATAATTTGGACAAAATGAAGATGATATGAGATGTAACGTAGAACGTTCTGCAACAAAAGGTTGGTTCATCAAGTATGAGTCACGGACCAACAGGCTGGTCACTGATTGTTGGCAGAAACAGTTAGTAGAAAAAAGGGACGACGATAAAGTACCATTCTATTTTCCAATCAACATCTCCGTTGGTTCTTGATACACTCGGACCAATTGGTTGGAACCAACTTTTAACTAGAAATATGTTGGCGCCTGTGTCACGGCCATTAGTCTATTTATATTGATTGACAGACGATGTCCATGCCCGCCACCATCATGAAATCCGGCTTGTAGGATCAAACAGCACAAACAGGGGACGGGTAGAGGTGGAATATTTGGGTATTTGGGGTACAGTGTGCGACCCTACGGCTGGAACAGCCAACACCAATATGATTTGCCAAACACTGGATCTCCCGTAAGTACAAGAGCGAGAGCTTGCGGAGAGAACGTGCGTGAGAGAGAGAGGGGGAGGGAGGGAGGGAGGGAGAGAGAGAGGGAGAGAGAGAGGGAGAGAGGGAGGGAGGGAGGGAGAGAGAGAGGAGAGAGAAGAGAGGGAGAGAGAGAGAAAGGGAGACGGAGAGAGAGAGACTGAAAGCGAGAGTCGGAGAGAGAGAGAGAGAGAGAGAGAGAGAGAGAGAGAGAGAGAGAGAGAGAGAGAGACTGAAAGCGAGAGACGGGGAGAGAGAGAGAGAGAGAGAGAGAGAAGGGGGGAGGGAGGGAGGGATGGAGGGAGGGAGGGAGGGATGAAGGGAGGGGGAGAGAGGGAGGGGGAGGGAGGGATGGAGGGAGGGAGAGAGAGAGAAAGGTGTGTGAGAGGATGGAATGCGAGAGGGTGAGAAAGAGTGAGAGAGAGGGAAAGAGAGAGAGGGAGGGGAGACAGCGATAGAGGGCTGGCGCTAGGGATGGTAGGGGGGGGGGGGGATAGCGATGGAAAGAGGTATGGGGAGGGGGACGGGAGAGAACGAGATGTAGGAAAGGGAGTGCACAATGGAGTGGGGGGGGGGGCGATGAGGGTGGGAGTGCATCAGGGGAGTGGGGAAGAGAGTAGGATTATTGAAGGAAGGGCGTGGTGCATGAGAGAGGGATCGAGAGACGGGGTCACGGGGGATGAATGGTGGGAGGGAGGGTGAGAAAGAGAGTGAGAGATAGGGAGGGGAAAAAAAGAGGGGCGGATGGCGCGAGGCATGTGGGAGATAGAGATAGAACGAGAGGGGATAGCGAGAACGAGAGATAGGCAAGGGAGTGTACGAGAGAGCGGATGGAGGCGGGGAGGGAGGCATGGAATGAGGGAAGAAGAGTGGATTGACAGCAGGGAGGGGGGGGGGCGGAGTGCAGGAGGGAAGGGGTGGAAGAAGCGTGGGTGTGAGTGAAGTAGAAATGTGCTCTCCAGATAACACACTTTCCCAGGCATTACAATGCAACTAGCTAACTGATCGCATTCCTTTTACACCTGCAAAAATATCTAATCAAAGAAAGAGCAATTCAGATATTTCCATTTTCTTCGATTTTTTGTCGGACCTAGCCCATGCCTGATATTATACTTATTATCATGCCAACACCGAAAGATATTCAGGCCTTCTTAGTTAAATGTTGATACATTTCTACATCCTATGATGGCTGTCATGATTTATTTTTCAACCAATCTGTAAAAATCTAGCGTGTCTGCCTCGATATATACGCTCAGTTATATAGGTGACAGCCATCTGTGGAAACATATGCATTCTCTTTCACTCCTCGTCGCCTCTCTCCAAGCAGGCGTATAATGGTGTAAACTGGGGAAGTTACCAATAATAGACTGAAATATAACAGCCTAGATATGGCGTGAATGGGACCTGGCATCAGGGAATCGATAGATGCCAATCAAACCAATAACTTGATGACAGCCATAGATATAGTATACATTCGCTAGATCACCCATGCTCATACTAGCTAGATATGGGAATAGTTGTCCGGGGCACTGGTTGCCCGAGTCCAGTAAATCGCAATTGCGCATGACCGAGTATTCACTGACTGATTAACGTAGACGGTCAACTTCATATATAGCCTCTAAAAATAATTAAATTCTATTTTGGAAATTTGGAGAGGAATTCTTATCAGAAATAAAATTGTGTTGGCTACATTAATGTGACACTTTATTTGACTACGCAATAGGATTAATAACAAAAACATATTATTTTGGAGATTATGCATCCGACCAACTTTGAAATGCCGCTTTTGAGAGGGTCATGCATGATCTATTGAATCTATACTATATCTATATTCTATAGTTTGGCAATGTGGTATAATAACAATCATACAGGTACGTTGCTGAATATTTTGTAACTAATTTGACTGGAAGTTGTTGCTGCCATAGTTTAATTTCTTATTATTCAACTTGGTGAGTATTACATAATAAAGAATGTAATGCATTGGCACTTACATGGCATCACACACACTATCTCTTGAGGAGACAAAATGGCAGCGATCAATGTTCAACATTTATGCGATATTACAAAGCAGATAGTTGTGATACAGAAACGGGAATGTGGCAGAATATGAATGTGACAGGATATGAATGATATGGAATATATAAATCCTAAGCTGTCGGTGCAATGTGAGATGAGATTAGCATCCCTTTAATCTTTCCTATTAGGTACGAGAATGCCAGGAGAGCCGGGATAATTGAGTTTAGCAGGGGAACTGGTCCCGTGTGGTTGTACAACTTAGGCTGCACGGGGAGTGAGGCATCACTGTTTGATTGTCAACACGGACAGCCTGAGCATCGTGACAGATACAGATGTGACCACGCCCAGGATGTGGCAGTCATATGTGAATGGTATAATATATATTATTATTTGGTAATTTTGTTATCCGCCAATAGAGGAATCAATTTCTAGCCATCCATTAGTTAGCAAAGAAGGAATTTTGAGATATCTTTCATATTCATCTAGTACACACACTGTAAGACTAACGTTATATGTTTTGGGTGTGGCTAGCAGTTTCAATAAACTGCCATGTGTCTTAGTCGACCGGTCAGGCGGGCGGGTGAACGGTCGGACGGGCGGGAGGGCAGGCAGGCAGTTTTAATAGACACGATCTTCGCATAAGAGGCACCCATTTGAAACTTTAACGTTGAAAAACTGTAATGATGAAACGCATTAAAATTGATACATGAACGAATGGAAGGACATACGCACGGACTGACGAACACACGGCTGGGTGGATAGCTGTCATAGTATAATCCACACAATTTCTCATAAGTGCAGAGACAATGACATGACTTATAGCGCCAAAGGTTAATTTTAGAAACCACAAATCATATGGTACTGTCGTCTTTGAAGTGTTACGTACAGAATACAGCGGGAAATTAAGAAAAAGGTGGAGAATAATTATTATTATTATTATTACTCCTCGTCATTCTAAATTGTTTGCTCTTGGTGACATTTATGCGAAGTTTTCTTGATATACTCACTATAAACCGTTCATGACTTATGCCCCAAACTAGAAAGACACATAAATGGACAGACAGACGGACGGACGACGTCAGATATCTCAAATTGTCCAAGAGTCATCCAGACTTGAAATCAGCAGGAAAAACTGGTCTGGAATCAATAAGAAAAACGCTTTCCACACCAAAATTCCAGGTTGCATAAAAACTGGCATTTCCCTCATAGACTAAATTGTAAATTCATCATCAGTTTCTCTCACAACACGTGAAGAGGATTTCCTTATTGGTCGTGATCTGGATTAAAAGCCGGATCAGAGGAAACTGCTGGTCCGATTTAGCACAAATACTAATACAAAAATGCTGAGATCGTACACCATGCTTGGAGCACATTGGATCTGATAAATTTAGAAAAGCGAAATAAATATACAAATGTGACAAAGAAGGTGCGTGCGTGCGTGCGTGCGTGCGTGCGTGCGTGCGTGCGTGCGTGCGTGCGTGCGTGCGTGCGTGCGTGCCTGCCTGCCTGCCTGCCTGCCTGCCTGCCTGCGTGCGTGCGTGCGTGCGTGCCTGCCTGCCTGCCTGCCTGCCTGCCTGCCTGCCTGCCTGCCTGCCTGCCTACCTGCCTGCCTGCGTGCGTGCGTGCGTGCGTGCGTGCGTGTGTTCCGCAATCTCTGATTGTTTTTGTCTTATTTCTTGCAGATCAACTTGCCTTAGATGGCCAAAGTACGGCCCGCTCGTCATCATTCTTTACCAATTCTATGACAATAAAACACGGCTCTAGATTGGTAACTCTATATGTTGTGTTCTCTGTGCATAACTACGGAGCTATGCTTTACGCTCATACTAAAGCAGTGTTCTCGCTAGAGACTTAATCAGGAATAACGCCGTACTGAGGTCTGGCGTTATTCCTGATTAACTCTCTAGTGAGAACATGGCCTCAGACTCGTTGGTGTATATATGCAGCTGGTGGTCCACAAATGATCATAAAAAGCTATGTAGTTTGCTATGTGATGTGTAAACAACATCATTCATTCGTGTTTAGTCAACGTGGCGTTTGCCACTTTCACCACTACGATTCGTGCACTGAATCAGCTTCATAAAGTTGGTAGTCCCAACCCCAACCCACTCCCGTAGTCCTTGCGAGTATTGCGGTTGGCACCATTTATCTGCCTGCCTGCGTGCCTGCATGTCTGCCTCTGTCTGTCTGTCTGTCTGTCGCACTGTCTGTCTGTCTGTCTGTCTGTCTAATTAACCGAGGCATATTTCCGGAATCCTATGACGTAGAATCGCCAAATGTAGCGCATACATTCATATTATGAGTGTCTAGAAAAAACTTTAGTTTGGGTTCAAAATGTCAAGCATCCAGGGCACGAGGTCACTTAGTGCATGCTGTAATGCAAATTTTCGACGATAACGCTGCAATGCAAGCGGGTAGAATTAGCAAATTGGTAACATACATTTATATTGTGGTTGGCTAGAACCACAATTCATGAATTCATTTCCTCACTCAATCATATGACGTAATAATCAGCTAAGCGGCGTGTATGATGACGTCACAATCAGGACGTCACGAATGATGCGATTAAGCCCTACTTTAACTCTTAATCGTCCGCACGTTGTACGAATTGTATGTCTCTACTATTTAATAACCATGCTGCTGAATATTTTGAAACTAATTTTACTGGGTGCTGTTGCTGTCATAGGCAGCAACAGCAACCAGTCAAATTAGTTTCAAAATATTCAACAGCTTACCTGTACAGTTTTCTGGAAATTGATAGTCATGAAGTTCAGAGATCAATCGATCCCAACACGAGCGGGTGTGGGTGGAGCTTAGCTATAGATGGGCGGGGCATTGATAAAAATGGAAAGGTCCATTTTGGAGCCAGTTGAAAAAACAGTGTTATTAACCTGTATTACACTGTTGACTTGTCGTTGGAATGTCACTTGGGTGGAATTGCCGTCCTCATAGTGGGGGTAGTTGGCATCTGCATCTTCAACTGCCAAATATTCACATTCATAGTCAGTAAGCATTCGTGCTTGTTCAGAACCAGTTAAAATATATCTCTGAAAAGCTAAAAGTAAGTCCAACTGTGCCGCCATTTCCTATGACTTTAACATTCTCCTTTTCGTGTACCTGGTCATTTAGAATAGGCGGAAATCAATGGTTTGTCTTTCAACTACCCATAATTGTTGAAATTCATCTCTTATGGCATGTGGAATGGACTTCATCTCACGTATGTGAACACTGATCCAGCGACTAGTTATAATGATCAAGAGAACAGAACAGAAACATACCATACTCCACACACATTCGATATAGCAACCGACAAACTGAATGACCGATTTACCGATCAGCTAACCAATCAATCAGTCAGTCGGTTGGTCCGTCGGTCGGGTCAGCATAGGTCGGTCGGTTAGTACGGAAGGCGAGCGGGCGGGCGGGCGAGCGGGCGGGTGGGTGGTTCAGATTGGTTGGTTGATTGGTTAGCTGGCTGGCTGGCTGGCTGGTTGGTTGGCTGGCTGGCTGGATGGCTGTGGAAAACGTGTCTTTAGCATTCACCGGCTTTTGGGTCCCAATGACGGCGGTTCTTTAAGACGGATGGTCGCAAGACCATCCGTCTTAATGAACCACCATCATTTCACTACAAAGGCAAATGCAAGGATCCGATCTGTTGCTTAAGTATATGAGGTCATTCGCAATGCCGCAGGCTGACGTCACAAGACACAGTGACGTATCTAGCTCCGTCGTGGACATTGAAAGGTCCGTCAAGTGTACAAATCTTATGTCGTTGATGGACTTACTACGTAAGAAACATTATTGTGAAACTAATTAGCCATAGGCTGCAACAACACCAAGTAATTTCAAAATATTCAACAACTTTCTGAATATTTACCTTGAAATTGGGATTCTGGTAATTCAGCGTTCAAATCAATTTCAACACCACCAAACAGTGGGCGGAGGTTAGATAGAAATGGGCGGGCATAGCTATAAATGAATCCCTATATTACAATAACAAATGAATTGAATTAAGGGACCGCGTGTCTTTAGTGACCATCTTTTTATGGTCTATACAGGGTCCGTTATAGATAGGTTTGAAATTGCTCATGCGCATCTCTAAGATGGAATAAAAACCTCGTGAGAAAGGTGACGGCACTACAGCAGTCATATCCTTATGTGGGCAGATTAGGCTAAAGAAACGATTAACAAGGATTTATTTCTTTTCCAACGCACTGCACAAGAGGGATGTGAGAGGATTTATAATGTTTCAGCTTTGCAGACTGAAGAAGTCTAAAATGGATATTTCCTTGTCGCGATGTCACATTCTTGTTGCCGGTTATAATAGGTGACTGTGTAATGGAGGAATCCAGTTTATCCATCAAAAATATGCCGTCATAATCAACTACGTGATGTGTAGCCTGCCATCATAATGTATTAGGTCATGAATGATGGGATTTAGTCCGTTGGGTTGTATGAATTGTTTGTCTTTGTTGAATATTTCGAAACTAATATGACTTGGTGCTGTTGCTGCCATAGTTTCAAAATACTCAACAGCTTACCTGTATAGTTTTCTGGAAATTGATAGTCAGAGTGTCGGGATCGATTGATTCCAACTCGGACAACGAGTGGGTAGAGCTTAGCTAGAGATAGGCGGGGCATAGCTGGAACTGGATTCTTCCATTCCGTTTCAACTTCTTGCTAAAAGCAATTCATCAGTCCGTATTATATCTATGGTTTGCATCCATAATGAGAAAGGACACGGTTCCGTTCTTTTACAAAATCCACTGTTGCCAATTTTCAAATTGGTGGATTTTTAAACAAGTAAACTATAAAATGTTCATGTGAAAAGAAATTTAGTTTGCTTCCATAGAGAGCGCATAACGATATTTTGAAAGTAATTTGACTGGGAGCTGGGCAGCAACCACAACCAATTAAATTATGTTCAAAATATTCCACATAGGCAGCAATTGCAACCAATCAAATTATTTTCAGAATATTCAACAGCTTACCTGTCTGGAAATTGATAGTCATGGAGCAAGGTGTGGGTGGAGCCTAGCTCGAGATAAGCGGGGCAAAGCTAAAACTGGAAAGGTCCGTTGTAACCGCTGGGAAACTCCAAAAGCACTCTTGAACAAGCTTACTATGGAACCGCAGTACAGGCCGTGTAAATGTGAGGTTTCTAGTGGAATGATCCGGGAACAGACATAGTTAGCCGATGACACCAATAAAGAAAGAATAATTTCCAAACTGTTATAAACAATGTCTGCACATAATTACCAGTTTGATGACAGATAAATGTCTGTAGCGGTGGTTTATCATGGCAGCTGCCATATTTCTTCTGAAATTTACCACGTTGTTATATTTTTGAAAGCATAATAAAAATCAGTTTTATTAGAGTGCTGAACATGGATTCTCGTGTCATGCAATTATTTATAATTTTCACGAAAATAAAGCTATATCACTGGGAAGGGCTACCCTCCCCACCCTTATAAAACCATCTGCTTGTAAATGTCGTTGCTATGTTACACTATGAGTAAAGCAATGTTACATCCGCCCTTGTCTTTACGCGCTGACAGCGGGTCACTCACACTTATTATAATGAGTCGGTAAGTGGGGGTTTTGGTCAAATTCTAGAAATGTTTCTAGTCGCTTGTGACAAAAATTGCCGCCTCCGCCTCCGTAACCATTTTAACCCTTTTATGACGAAGCCGGCCAAAACTGGCATATACAATGCTATACTGAGGAATGTCCATTTGCAGGCCAAGAGAAGACTAGTTTTGAAAATTTACCACTGGAATGACTGGCTCGATAACCGAGCCAGTCATTCCAGTGATAAATTTTCAAAAATAGTCTTCTCTTGGGCTGCAAATGGGCATTTAAAAAGAAAATATTTGGATTTTCTTGATAAAACTTAACTATTAAATGGTTAATGTACATTTAAAGCAATTTTGGTAGCACGTAGTCACAATCTCCAGTAGATAAAAGCTGTCAGCGCGCGCTTCGTATTTAACCAAAGCCTTTCCCTACTTTAATACGGGTGTTTCTTTGTAAAATGCGTGACACAGATCTCTGACACAATGGTTTGCTCAAGTATTCCTGGAAGGCAATTATAGCGTAATTGGGTTTGCCTGATTGGCCGTGAACAGACAGGAAGGTGGTTACAGCGACATAAGCTATGCAGCTGTCTGGATGCTACCATGACTTCCTCCAGAAATGACGTCAACGCGGTTAATTATATTTTCGGAACATTTCCGGCGGGGTTGGAGAACTCTGGTAAATGTTGGTCAATTAGATATAACCTACATTAGGTTTGGCCATACTTGTGTATCATTAACTATTTCACCACTACAGTGAAATGACACATTTTATAGAAGAGGGAAAAGGGAAGACACGCCAATATTTTGAAAATTGTGTTCCTAAGAACTGTTTTAACCCCGCTTGTGTGAACTTAACCCTTCAAACTTCAAACTTTCTAGTTCAAACAAACCAAAATCAGCTATCTAGTGGTCTTTAGGCATGTCTATTTGCGGGCCAAGAGAAGAGTATTTTTAATATTTACCACTGGAATGACTGGCTCGGGTTACCTAGCCAGTCATTCCAGTAGTAAAATTTCAAAAATACTCTTCTCTTGGCCTTCAAATGGACACTGGCTAAGCATAAAACGTAAATTTTCCCTAACATTACCCTTTTGATGGTCGAGCCACGCAAAATTCCAGTGGTAAATTTATTAAAATAGTCTTCTAAAATTAAAATTACATGAAAAATGTTGACCGTTAAAACGATTAATTGATATAAGTAGAATTTTAAGCGCGTTGAGGCGCTGTTAAACATAAGAACTTACAGCACGGCTCAGACGTAAATTAAAATGTTTTCAAAAAAAGAAAAAGGGATATGTTAGTTAATACAATTTTGAAGTAAGAAATGTTATGTCGAAAATTGTGAACATAACTGGTTACGAAGACTTTAAATGTCTTCCAATCCAATGGACCATTCCAGTTTTAGCTTTGCCCCGCCCAGCTCTAGCTAAGCTCCACCCACACCTCGCCCTTGTTGGAATCGATCGATCTCTGAACTCCCGACTGTCAATTTACAGAAAACTATACGGGTAAGCTGTTACATATTCTGAAACTAATTTGACTGGGTGCTGCTGTGCAGCAAAGTTCATTTATTTTCAAAATATTCAGCAGCATGTTTATTAGATAACAAAGGCATACAATTCATACAACGTGTAGGTCTATTAAGCGTACAGTAGAAATTGACATGGACCCGGACATTTTGTATAACAGACAAATTTTTGTTTTAATCACTTCGGTATGGCCCAAAATACATCCCAGAAAAATTCTCCAAAATTCACACATGGGGAAATTTGTTTTTTTAGAGGAAATTCAAAATGGCCGCCAAGGCGATGACCAATAACCAGGTAATATGTATTTTGACTCTACAAACCCGTGTTTTGGTAGGTGTTGTACAGTTTAAAGTATGTCATCATCAAAATCACTTGATAAACTATAAATTTAATGCAAACTGAGCGACTGTTGTGAAACACAGCAAACAGGCAGAATGGCTGAAATTTGTCTATGCATTTACACTTTCAAATTTCGAGCTGTTAAGGCAGTGACCTTCACATTTACAATGTATGCTACATGGAATGCCTTTCTTGGAGCAACTACACGAGGAACACAGACGTGTGCTGCTTTTACACTGGCACCTTATATTTAGAAGTAGCTCCGGAGGCGCTGCTGACTTGTCCGTAATGATCGCCGTCACTGATCCTTGTTCTACTGCATAACCATACTCTTCTTTCTTTAACACAGTTTTTAGGTGAAGCCATGTGCTTGCATGGAGATGAACCCGAAGGCTATGGAAGTATGCTGACTTACGTGTGGGTGGCATCCTTTCAACTGGTACATGCTTAGGAGAGATGGCAGTCATGTATCTGAGATTGTCTAAGCCAGGACTTCTTTATCCAGCACTATACAAAGACTTAATGTACTTTTCACCAATAATCATTATATCCGCCTTTGATCTGGAGACGTCGCCAAATGCAAGTACATCTTGTCTGAGGGTTGGTGAAGATTGGATCATTTTCATATGCTTTACTTTGCCCATGCCATATAAAGCTGATGTCGTGTCACATCCAGACATACTATGGACGAATGTCAGGCACATACACAATTCCTTGCCTATGATCTCTGTGGCCGCTTTGATGCATAGCTTATGTTGCTTTGTTTGTAGGAAAATATTTGCAGAGGTGCTTGCATGATAGAGGAGTAAGATCAATATGTCTGTATCGTCAGCAACAACTATCGTTGTTCTTTCAGTTCCTGCCAATTCTAATGCTCTCCTTACAATCACCACATCAGCATCGCCTTCATCTACTGCATGTACCACCTCAACACCTGCATCTGATAAATATTTTGCCAACAGATTTATGGTATTCTGCTTGTTGCGTTTGTTTGATAGAAATCCAGTTATGTTTCAAGGAACAGGTGTGTTGTCTTGGACAGCTACATCAGGAGCGCCAACTTGATTAAGCCGTCGTTGCTTCTGTTCTTGATCTTTTGTGGTCTCAGTTTGATAGTTATCAAATATAACGCATACAGGCGTATCAAGCCTCTGATAATGCACTACTGATGCTACGAATGAGCTACAAACGGTCTCCATTGTTCCAACCTTAGGCCATGGTATCCGATGCAACAGTGCGCAGCCATCAAATACTCCTGCAGCTGGCTCTGTTGTCTCTTGCTGTAGCATTGATGTGTTCATTTCAATTATATACTTCGCCAGTTGTGACTTTTGCGATTTCCTCATAGTTCCATCATCGTGGAAGAGGGCGGGACATACCGTTGCAAGCTCGTATTCAAAGATCGCTTTGTCTGGAGGTCCTGAAACAGATGCAGTTGACATTAAGCGATGGTATAGCTCCTGGGAAGACATATGGACATCTTCATTTCCTACTTTAACTACCTTTATGTAATTGTTGTGCCCTGCAGCAGCAAAGAATGGCAACATTAGTTGTGTCGCCTTTAAATGAAGGAGCCAATTACCAGTACGCTCAGCCCTGATGAACAATCGTACAATGGCGACAAATTCCATGAGCAACGACCACAATTTACCAGTTCTTGATTTCTCTACGTTTTCCTTCAAATTAGAAACTTGCTTACATAGGTCTTGCAAATGGTCATTGTCACAAACATCATCTGCTGAAATATCATGTGACATAACAGCATCGTATAAATTGCGCAGCTCTGACCACATATCATCCGTTGACATATGTGTTTGACTTTCACAGCATGTTTCTGTTTCGGTTGTTTGCTCATCCGAAGCATCATCGCTATCAGGATCAACATCACTTTCTTCATCTTGCAGCTCTGCAAATTCAGATTCACCATATGTACTGCTGGGTGTGTTGTCTGCAGCACTGCATTGTAGAGAAATTATATCAACATCGGGTTGAATTAGCAAAAGATGCAATGCGGCATCTCTAAGGAGGCATGCTCTTAGTGTCTTTGTGTAAGATTTTCCCTCCACTATCCTAGGTAGGGAATTCCTAGCATACACGGTTGCCCACAAATCATCGATCCCACTCCCCCTCCATGATCTTACAGCCCGCTCCAAGAAAGGACATTAGTTGGTGGAAGCCACCCAGTCTTATATACATGTTCCTAAAATTCAGGTTTCCCCAAGTGTGAATTTGTGAGCATTTCTCGTGTGGACTCTGGACAGTCATAAAAAGTGTTTGGAACACAAAATCGTCTGTTATACAAAATGTCCGGGTTAGCCTATATTTCTGTTAATTTCTACTGGACTACACTATACCATAATAGTTAGAGCTTAGGATTTTCTTTAGTAAACAGAAGAATTGCTTAATATTTACATCAAAGATGCTATGTTGTCCTTTGACAATGCGGGGCTGCTGACGTAATTGACATAGCTTATGATATTTGAAAGACTAATATAGGCAATTGTTTTTAAATGAGGTTTTGCCCGTGAACATCATACAGGCAAAATATCTTGACAGGTTGAACTGCGGTCATTTATTTGGAAACAACTGTGTGATGGCCCTGTAGGTTTTTCTTCATATGAAACTTTCCTAAACAGCTGTTTTGCAACAAGTGCATTTCTTTTACACAAACAATCGTATGAATTCGTTAGGAAATGAACGAACAGAATACAAATTAAAACAATAAAACTACAATTGTATATTTTTTTATCTTTCAGAAGAACACAAATTTTAACCGTAACATATATACGTGTGTGAATATGTGTATCCGGAGCTGTATTTAAAAAAAAACCTCCTGGACCGATTTGGTTTTGAATTGAGAATTTCCTGACTTTGCCACTGATCCGGATAAAAAAACCGATCATAAACGGATCAAATTATGGATCTATTGCTGTTATTGTTGTTGCTTGCATGCCCTTCACACCTTTGCATAGTGCCCAAGACGGCTTTGTCTGATAAAGGCTATAGTAATATATATGTCTATGATAACATATTATTAGGTATTTCCGATGACGACGTGCCTATCCTATCCTACTTCAACATTTGCGCGGTTTTGAAGCATTTGCATCTTTTATAAAATTACTATTGTCGGACAATTGGGCTGTCGGATTATTGGGTTGTCGGACTAGTGGGTAAAATTGTCGTGCGTGTGTGGGGGGGGGGAGTTGTGCAAGCGGTCAGAAGGCGGGTGGGGTGTGCTGGGTTCCGTAGATCCCCGCCGCCCGATAGATTTTTAATGTCTAGATGCTCTCAGATAGCATTTCCTGCATTTCTGGAGGTAAATATGTATCTTCAGCTGGCTATAGCCCTAAAGCTATCTTATTATTATGACTGCCTGTTAAATGCCCAACTGCAGACTACTGCCCTATTATTATCCACGCACGTTTTGAAACACGGTCGATAGAATATCGGAAACTGTGGGTTCTAGATTTTTTCGAATACGGCCCAAATTTGTGGAATCCTAGTGTACTGTGTTAGAATATGAGCTAAATCTGTCCAGCAGTTTGCGAGAGATACACAGATCCAGAATTTTATCAGATCCAGATATGAGTTTTTTTATTTGGATTATGGCCAACGTCAGGAAATACTCTTGCATGACAAGTACGTTCGTTGCGTTAAAATTAGAGAAAAATTGGGTGATTAGGTTTGATTCTCCCCGAAAAATTCCGGTGGACCATATACTCGCCGCTTTGTCCGTGTGTTCGTTGATCCGTCCATCCGTTCGCATTCTACAAGTCTGTCCGGGCCATAGTCTCAAGACTAATATGTTTGATCATGAAACCTGAAAAAATGGTATATGGATGCATCTTACAGAGATATACAGTGTGATCTACCTTTGACCTTCCTTTAACGGTTCACTGAACGTTACAGAACATTTGTGTCTGGGCTGGAGTTTTTGCATACAGAAACTACACTTATTGTTCTGATGCAGTATATGCTGAAGGTATGCTGCGTATGAAAAGTAGGTCAACGTGACCCTACTTTTCACGGTTTACTGTACATCACAGAAAAATGATTGTGTGGGCTGTAGTTTCAAGAGTTTTTTTGGTATACCGGAACTAACATCAGTGTATGAGTGCATTATACTCTGAAAGTGTATTATGAATATTAGGTATGAAAAGTAGGCCAGTATTTTTCAAAATTCACGGAACATGTTGTTGACCTACTTTTCATCGTTCACTGAACATTATTGAAACTTTTGTTCAAGCAGTAGTTCCAAGAGTTTTCTTATATACAGTAGTACGGGAACTAAACTTGGTATATGGATGCATTATAGGATGAAGGTGTGCTGTGTATGAAAAGTAATTCAGCCAGACAGCCTAACCTACTTTTCAGGGTTCACTGAACATTTTGGGCCATGCTGTAGCTTCAACAGGCTTTGTTTTACAGTAGTTCAGGAGGTCAACTTGGTGTATGGATGCATTATATGCTCAAGGTGGGTTGTGTTTGAAAAGTAGGTAAGCATGAGCTACTTTTCGCGGTTCACTGGACATTACAGAGAATTTTTGTTCGAGATGTAGTTCCAGAGTTTTTTGCTTGGCCTATACATGAACTAAAGTTGGTCTATGGATACATTATATGCCGGCTCTGAAGGCGTGTTGCATATGAAATATTTTGATTGAGCAATTTTTTGGCAGCCATCTTGGATTTTTCGGAAAATGCCGTTAAATCGTTTAAAAAGCTACTCATTAAATGCTTGGGCAATTTCAACCAGACTTGCCTGGAAGAATACTAGGCTGGTAGTTTTCCAAACCTGTATACAGAATTTTGATTGGCCGATTTTTCTGGCGGCCATGTTGGATTTTCTGAAAATCAGTTAAAATCCTACTTCTTATTAACCGTTTGAACGATTTCAAGATACCTCGGCTGGAAGGACCCTAGTGCATGTGCTTCTGAGCTTGTATACATAATTTTGATTGGTCAATTTGTTCGGCACCCATCTTGGATTTTCCGAAAGATGGCTGGAAATCGTTTAAAACGCTACTCCTCATTAACCTCTTGTTCCAGTAGCCAACTTGTTTCACAAAATCAGGATCAAGCTTCATTGATAACTAAGGGTGATTAAGGTTTGTTCAAGAGAACTTGATCCTTGATAAAACCAGGGTTGGCGATTATTTAGATTTTTTTTTTTTAAATAAAAATAATCGGATTTCTTTTTATTTAAATCAGATTTGTTTGATTTTTTTTAATTTAAAAAAAATCATTAGTAGCAAATTTGATCAACAAATGGCCATATCACTGTGACATTGTGTAGGATGCTTTACTGCAAGGGCCTGCCATCTTCAATTCAAGCCTAATTAACTAAGTACATGTACTAACTATGAGCTACATTTTCTTTCAAGGTATTTTAACTAGAATTGCGCAGTCGATAGCATGCCAGCGCAAAGGCCATGCTTTCACCAAATTTAACATTCTTCATCATCACCGCCCACATCATCCCAGGGGCAGTCTAATCCTAATGTAAACATTGCCTACAGTGTACATGTAACAATCAACAATCATATGAGTAACTCACATTGCAGCTTTGCTTTATTCCGCCAACTGTTATTCTGCTCATACACTCACTCCACCCCGCGGGCAGAGCCTAATGTAAACAATGTCTCGTAATCCACGATCATTTGGAGAACTAATCTATCAAAGTTGGTTGAATTTTGCCAACTTTAACTTTCTGGCCCACGGCTCCCACTAGACCCTGGCCCCACCCTTACCCTATCGGCGCAGCTTAATGAAAATGTTGTTTTGCAGTTCGTAATCATATGGGTGGGGTTTATAATGTTACACATGTATGCATCTGTTTGAGAAAATACATCTATTTATATCATACAGGTACTCTTTATAATAGAGGCGTCTTCATAGAAGTGCTATTGCACATCTTCATATAAGTGCCATTGAACATCTTCATATAAGGGCCATTGAACATCTTCATATAAGTGCCATGATATAAAGCTATGATATTGCTACATGAATTTGGGAAGAGGCATCATGGTGCATGTAGGAAATATTGAATGCCTTTATGGAAAATGATATCAAGCAGTTGCCAGTTACAGGGGATTCATCAGTGGGCTACTAGCGATGAGGTAGCCATCTGCGATTAGTACATCTGTTCTTCAGAGGGATAAAATCAAAATAATGTTTGATGCATACTTCATATTAAATTTCCTCGAAATGTGTTAGCACTCTCTATTTCCTGGAAATTGGCTACTTTATACTGTCAACATGAAAGAGATGTTGCCATTAACTTAAACACAGTCTGTATATGGTGTGTAAGTAGTGTGTACGGAAATATTGTCAAGACATCCTAATCGCTCTTCGATGTGATTTAGCAGAAAATCATATATTTCCAGTAAATAGAAAGAGCTAAAATATTTCCAGGAAATAGAAAGAGCTAAAATATTTTCAGGGAATAAGTCGGATAAATGGACATTTTTTTCTTGCTTCATGTACATGCATTTCACAAAATAGACACTGTATAGAACACATGATGTCTGGAACAAAAAGTGACCCAATCTGGTATTACTTTGAAAAAGTACCATCTAAGACATGAACTGGGTGTAGAGCAAAATGTAAATCTTATCAAGTTGAGATACAGGGCCTAGTAGCACGCCTAAAAAAACACAGGGAGAAATGCAGTGGAGTTCAAGGTTGTGACTGTGCCATCGTTGAAGAAGATAAAGATGGTAAGTTAATATCAAACCACTTTGCTTGTAATAAGACCAATGGAGATAAGTCAAATAATTTATAAATTGCATGACAGACAAATAAATGTGGAAAATTGGGTATTTTTGAGAATTTTTTCATGGATGTGTAAAGGGCCGTTTTCCCAGCCAGTCATATCAAAGAAAAGTTTTCAAAAAGCATTTTTCCCTGGGCATAGGAGAAAATTTTCTATGACCGTGTTATCTTCATTGGCCGGTGTAGCATTAATCCTTTCAACAACAAATTCACAGGATATTTTGTTGAATCCTTTGAACATCATACGATTGGACGCCATTGCTGCTTTGAAAAATATTCAGCAGTTTTCCTGCATGGTTGCCTTGAAAATGAGATATGGGGAATTCATCAGTGAAAGGGTTAATTGTTAACAGAGTTCTTTTCTAAGATATAAATATAATGCGTATTCTTGTGTCAACAGATGCTTGCAAATGTTAAGAAAAATAGAATATGTATGTAATTAGATCAGTATTTCACGATTATATAGTATATACATGTATTTAAAGTTCTGCAATAAGACAACAAGAATCGAATGTGACCAAATTGATCAATAATCATGAAATTTATCCAGTTAAGGTGTTTTCCATAATCTCTAGAAGCCATAATGTCTCCTTCCAAGCTCTCTGTTTAATTCGTTAACATCTGCATAGACTTGCCATGGTACAGTACAATGTCGCATGCTTCTTCACATTGAGCATTTAATAATTGAAACATTATTTTGAGCATCAAATTAAAAAGCTGCTAACACATTAAAGGAAATGAGTCAAATGACCAGGGGACTAATAAATGTCATTGGTTGATAAATTTGTATAATAATCAACCTATAATAACCAGTAAAATGAATTTGAAAAAATAGCTAAATAGCATTTATGCCACTCGGGCTGGAACCAGTTAGTGACACTGTTGGGCCTATGTACTCTGGAGTATGGCGACGAATGCATAATATCCTCTACAGCCAGTCATATAATCACAGTTATATTCGCGTTAATCCGATTAACCACTACATACTACACATAAAATACTGTCTGATTTTAAAGAAATTTGACTGAAAACCATGTTTCGAGTGTCCGTACCTACTTTCAATGACACACATTTCAAAATATTCAGCAGGTATCATGTTACGACACTGGAAAGAGCAGCATATTTTGAAATCAATTTGACCGAAACTCATTGATTTCACCAGATACATGGACTCTCAAATACACGTGTTTTCAAAATTATCAACAGTGAATTAACATTATCTAGAGAGATAATCACAATATATCGGCACCTCTAAAAATACTTTTCGTATAGCTTACAAAATTATAGTCAGGAATGCTTTCGACTTTCGTTCTTAATTCAGGTATGCGGTACCTGCACAGTGGACAGATGATGGGGAGCTTAGGACCAGCAATGGCACGAATTGTTTGCAAGTTAAGCACTACTAGAGCTAGAAAATGTTTTTTCCAAAATTAATCTGTTTCATTTACATTTTTTACCTGAGTAGTAATTTAGTATTGTATGGAACTAGCGAGAAACATCATTTGATAGTTTCCTTCTCCCTCCCTTTAATCCTTGAAATTCCCGTGTCTCAATTTCAAGAGAACTATATAATACAGAAAAAACTGTTGTAGATTTTAAAACTAATTTAACTGGAACTTGTTGTTGCCTTTTAATTTGAGCCTGATATAAATATCTGATATACCAGTACATCAATTTAGGAAACTTGTTTTCTTTTTCAGACAGTCCACCAATTGAGCCAGGTTCATATGACTTGTTCATGCCATATACATCCACTGCACCGCCTCAGCCCAACTTAAAGAAAAGGCACAGTTTGGACAGCTTTCTTGTCAAGCCCACAGCTACTCAAAAAGTCGAACTTGATGAACAAGTAGCTACGATGGTATTTGCTACCAACTCTGCATTTCATCTTGTCGACCATCTTCACTCTGTACAGATGGTTGAGAAGTTAAGACCTGGCTACACTAGTCCTTCTAGAAAGGATATCGCTGACAAATTCTTACCAATGGTGTATGAAAAGGAGTATAATAACTGTGCAGATGTACTTACTGGGAAAACTGTGTGTTTTGGACTGGACGGTTGGACAAACGTCCACAATGAACCCATAATATGTGTAACCATAACAACTGCAGGTGGTGACGTCTATTTACTTGACACAGTAGATACCTCTGGAAAGCCACACAATGCAGAATATCTCACAAACTTAGCCAAATCCTCCATTGAGAAAGCAGAGACAGATTTTAAGTGTTCTGTTGGAAGTGTTGTTACTGATAATGCAGCCAATGTAGCCAAAATGAGAAAGAACCTGGAAAACTGGAGTAAACTTATAACTTATATAACTTATAGTTGTTCAGCACATATGCTTAATCTGTTGGCTCATGAATTGGAAATTCCCAATTTGAAGGAACATGTGGTCCACGTGTTCAAGTACTTCAGGAATAACCATTTTGCTGGGGCCCGATATAGAGAAGGGGGACAATGTCTGGTAACGCCACAAGACGTAAGATGGAACAATATCAGACTGCCTTAGGGTGTACATTTCCAACTGGCCAATACTGATGAAGATATGTGAAGTCGATAGGGAAAACATTGACACAGTTGTAAAGAATAGTTGTTAACCTTGGGTTAAAAATGTCAGGTGAAGAACTTATTGCTCGCCTGTCTCCAATAGCAGTTGCTCTGGACACGATGCAAAGTGAAAGTTGCATGATAACTGAAGCAGTAGACATTTGGAAGGAATTAGAGGGGAAGCTGAAGGACAGTCACACTTCAGACAAAGAAATAATTAAGACGTTTCAGGCTAGGTACAACCAGGTTATTACATTAGCTCATCTACTCGCCAACTTGATACATTCTAACTTACTAGGCAAAGCACTCACTGATGAAGAGAAGAACACAGCAATGGAGTATGCGAGTGAGAAATGGCCATATCTTATCCATGTCATCAGGAAATTGCAGGCATGCTGGCGTCCCTTTCAAGACTTTAAGTTTACAGAGGCGGTTACACAAGGTGTCATGGCTGGAGAATGGTAGACGTCTCATGGAGATATGGTGGGCGAAGCAAACCTCTGCATTGTCAACCAGCTTCTATCTGCTGTGGCCTCCTCTTCAGGAGTAGAGCGTGTTTTCAGTTCGTATGGTTTTGTACAATCCAAACCCAGAAACCGTCTTGGAACCGATAATGCAGCTAAACATGTGTTTTTGGTTAAGGCAATGAATAAGCAATCCTCTAAATGTTAAAGCAATAACATGTCTTCAGTCGTGATCAAACTTCTCTATCACCTAGTATTATGGACCACCCAGCATCTTGTGACTTGAAATGCCTGAAAAAGTAAATTCTCTCTCTACAATGTATAGCATATTCTGTTGAATATTCTTAACTTAATATGACTGGAAGCCATTGCTGCAGTGGCTTCCAGTCATATTAAGTTCAGAATATTCAACAGCTTTCCTGATTGTTTGCGCTGAGATTGAGATCAGTCAATGGGTTTTAACCCATTAGAATATTAGCTACTAGCATAAATCTGCTCATCCCAGAAGATTGACCTCTACAAAGTATAAGAATTGGTGGCCACAATTTTCAAGAAATGTGGCAGCTAATAAATACTTAGTTCAGACCTGCAAATAAATGTTATGTATTTATCAGTGTGTGAGAAAATTAAAGATAATTTTTACAGATTTTGCTTGCATGATGGCAAACTCGATTTGAATATCTTGCGTTGTCTGGTATAACTATTTGGGACACCAGGACCCAGGTATTTAAAATAATTGCAAAATAAGAAATGGATCGACAAATGAGCATTTGATGTAGTGTATCGGTGTCATGGTGATGTAAGGACACCACAAAATGTTTGCGTCAATCCATTTTTATAGATTGCAACTTTTGTGTTGCGAATTCAGGCTCATTGGCTATTAGACCACAGATGCACTTAAGCTTACCTTTTGTGCTTTTTCCTTGTGACTGTAAAACGTTTTGACGTTACTGACAAACAGACAAAGCATGTCACAGATATAGCATGTCGCACTTGTTTATTGATAAGACAAAGGTCTTTTGCAATGGTGTAATGTTTACCAAATACATTTATTGGATTAAATATGGTGTTGAACTTAAAAACTGGCAAAAAAATTTAACATCTTTAATTTGATTTACATCAATGATTTTAAAAAAATCAAGTGATTTAAATCGCGATTTAAATCACTGATTTAAATCAAGTTGATTTAAATCAGCCAAGCCTGGATAAAACATGGCTGTCATGGACCAATCAAAATTTTGGGTTTGATGGCCATATTTGATTTTTTTATTGGCTGGATGGAACCTCAGGTTCAATCTGATTGTGTGGTCAGCGTTCATCATTAATTTCCCACTAAATATCGATTATTCTGAATTACCAATTTTGTATTTTATGTCTTGTTACTGCTGAATTGAAAGTATTATGTCAATTCAAATGCTAATGGTTCAAATGCTAATGGTCCAGGTGAATAAGAAAACACAATTTTGAAAGTGATCAGTTGTCTGTGCTGGGATAGGCGTCATTTTCTTTGGGGTTATTTCGCCACTCAACTAAGTCTTTTGTAATGATCAACTTAACCATGCGATATTGAATCATCGTCACTTTTATTGAGTTTAGACAAACAGAGAACACAACAGAATTCAAAATTACAAAAATGTATCCATTCATTTTGGTTTAAAGGTGATTTATTTTGTTCAGATGGAAGCACGATAAGACTTAGAGTCTTATGCCCGTGTCCCCCATACACATACAGATTATTCAAAACTTTTTTACAACAAAATGGCGGCAAATCATAATAGTTTAATTAATTGTAGTCTATTGGTGTGCATAAGTGTGTGGATGTTGAGTGTGAGGTGGGGGAGAGTAGGAAGAAAGACCGAGATAGAGAGAGAGGGAGAGAGGGTGAGAGATAGAGAGAGCGAGGAAAAAGATCAAGTGGAAGAATAGCAGAGGTGAGCTCTAGGTGCTGCCTTCGCCCCGACCTGTACGGGCTGCTGTCCATTTACCCCTTAAACTATAAGTTTCCGAACGGGAAGCTACTGAAAGCGGTTGGTGTTAATTATGTATTGACATACCGTATTACAGATCAGTTTATTCATTTCCAAGTTGGCAGTGTAAGTCCCGTATAGAAGCTGGTTGACCGTAAGATTAGCAATTCATTTTGGTACTGAAAGCAGCTGAAAATCGTCGCTGTGCTGACGAAGGTGCGAATATTACATTTTGTAAATTAACACCGCCTGCCGTTTACTGGTGAAATTAACTAAACATTACAGTACGTTGTGTAATAGCAAACACGCTGGTTAAGCGACAAATCACTGGTGGTGCGGGCGAATATTGCCTCGACACGTCAACATGTGTTTCACGAACAGGCGAACATGAAGTATTAATATCGCTAAGTACTGTTGGAATGAGAAATTGAAGAGGCGAAAATGTAGTAAATGCAACGAATTGTACATAACGAACAGGCGAATATGCCAATCTCACCAGCATAAAAACGTTTCACGAAGAGGCGAATATGTATTTTAGTTAATTACTGCCTTATTAATTAGGTAAACACATAATGGTAATATATAGTCCGTAGAGGGGGCCAAGTGCTTTCTATCGGTATGTCACTTTGAGTAATACATGTCTTTAAGAGTAGCATTATTTGTGATGGTAAATACAGAAAAACCTGAATGCGATTTTCTCAAAACTGATTTTCAATATTCTCCGCTTCGTCAGCATAGCGACGAAATGTCCTATAATTATAGCTTCATTTCGATGGTATATCTATAACGTGCCATGGACTGCTACATGAATAAACGTAAATGTTTAGTTATTTAGTTCACAGATTAATAATCGCATGTCCTCAACTCAGCCATGGGAACACTTACTTACAAAGAACTTGTCATATTTGTGACAACATCAACTGTAGTAGTTGAGGTATTGGAGACATCGTAAGCAATCGTCTCAAGTGTAAATGGAATACGACATATCACATTGTACACACATGTTATCCTCCTCCACATCCCCATCCACATTACTAGAGCTACGCTGACCTGCTGTTCCTGGTCGATCTTCAGCCTTGCTTGATGAAAGGATCTCGGTAGTCTGTCCTGCTAAGTTCTCATCTAGCGATCCCCCACCCCACCCCACCCCACCCCACATACACACACCCACCCCTCCCCCTCCCCCACCCACCCCATGCTTTGGTCTGGTTGGTGATGTAGAGGTTGGCCATCCTTTCATCTCTATGAGTAGATCAATAACATTTGCATTGAGGTCTGTAGTTGTATCATAAGCGTCTTGACATGGGAAGCGTTTCAGGACAGCCACGCTGTCAAATGGCACCAAACACGCTCCTTTTGAAAGCTGATTTGGGGCTCTGTCAACTTAGTGGCGAAGTTACCTCATGGTGGCGAAGTTACACATTTTACGGTAGCCTCCGGTCTGGAATAACAGGGAATAACGAGCTTATGAATGGAATAACATGGAATAATGACATGGAATAGCGACGCTATCCTATGGAATAACAAAGAATACCTGCCAATTATTCCTTGCTATTCGGCTCCAGGGCCGGCTCAACGCATAGGCGAACTAGGCACTGGATAGGGCGCCAGATTTTAGAGGGGCGCCAAAAAGGGAGTTTGGGTGCCTCTCACCACCCAAGCCACATATTCTTAAATCAAATAAGGAAATCCACACTTAGGACAAGAGCCATATTTCGCTCTAGAAATGCAGGAAATGCCCTCTCAGAGCATCTGTATTTCGAAATTTTCCGGTGGAGGACCCCAACCCGATCCCCGCTTAAAGGGTGATCATTTGCCTTTGCCTAGGGTGCCAGAAACCCTAGAGCCGGCCCTGCCCACCCCCCTATTCCATATTTTTGGCTGATTATTTCATGTTATCCATTTCAAATGGCGGTTATGTCATATTCCATGTCATTCCATATTATAGGCTCGTTATGCCATGTTATTTCATTTCAAATGACAGTTATTCCATATCACAGGCACGATATTTTCCATGTTTTCCACATCACGTAATTTAATGATTTTCCAGTTCAAGTTGCTGTTATACCCTGTTATTCCATCTCATAGGCTTGCTAGTCCATGCTATTCATACCAATTGGCAGTTCTTCTGTGTTATTCCATATCATATGACCATTATCCAATGTTATTCCATATCACATGGCCGTTATTCCATAACAAAGGTCGTTATTCCTTGTTATTCCATGCTTTAGGCTCGTTATTCCATGTTGTTCTTATCAAATGACCATTATTTCATGTTATTCCTTATCATATTGCCAGTATTGTGTGTTATTCCGTGTCACATTGCCGTTGTTCTGTGTTATTCCATGTCATACGCTCGTTATTATGCGTTATTCTAAACAAAATGTGTTCCAAGTCGTTTAATTTTCAAAAAAATCAGAGCATTACACAGCTAATAGGTAAACTTATCGATGTTGTATAATATTATATGGATAATAATCATGTATATATCGTATTTAAGGAGATTCTTTAAAGTGGCAGTCATTTAATTATTAAATTTTCAAAAATGTTGTGCAATACAGGCGTCAACATGTGTATGTACCCGGACACAGTAGTTTTTCCTAATTTTAGTGCCTTTTTGGAAACCACGCTGCTGATCGCTGTTGAATGTTTTTTCATAAATACGGCTTTCATATCGCAGACTATAAAATACATTAATTATACTGCATGAGAGCACATCGGCCACCTGCACATCGGCCACCTGCACAGCAGGTCATTTAGAACAATAGCGTCCAGTCCCCACTTATGAACAATAGCGTCCAGCCGACACTTATGAACATGTGTTAGCACTTGATTATTTGAGCGCACTCGCATACATATAAACACATTCTGGTGAACAAATGACGTGAGATTGATATTTGGCAAGATATTACAATGTCCTCGCTTGGAGTAAAGTTTTTTTTAAATCGATAATAACATGTGAACCCGCTCACTGGCTATTATTATTTACCACTAAAGATTAACACGTTTTTAATTCACAGTGTTCATACATAAACAGTAGTAAGTGCATGAGTTGATTGGAGACCATATGACTTATCATTCACGACATTACATTTCAACAATTACGTGCATAGTAGCATAATCATAGATGGTCGTTTACTACAAGTCAAATATAAATATATCTTTTTGGGCTACACAGTAGTGATACGTTATAACCATGTTTTTTTCACTATATAATTCAGTAAAACCCGCCCTAAGCGACCACCTCATGTTACACCATTACATGGGCGCTATAGATTTTCTTAACCCTTTAACCCTTTAACCAACGAATTTCTTCAAGAGAATTTCAATTTGCTCATAGAAAATGTCCGTTTGCAGATCAAGAGAAGACTATTTTTTAAATTTTATCATAGGAATGACTGGCTCTGCTGGCTATCCATTTGTCTAGACATTGGGCCAGCAAACACCCACCACCAACCACCTACACCAACCATCACCACCATCATCATCACCCCCAGCACACACCACCATTACCACCACGATCATCAACACCATCTTCACCACCACCACCACCACCACCACCACCAGTAGCACCACCACCGCCAGAACCACTTCCACCACTACCACTACTACCACTAGTACTGACATACACTACCAACCACTAAGCACTACCACCACCATCACCACCACCAGCATCAACACCACCACCCACCACATTCACCACAACCGCCACTAGCACCACTACCACCACTACGACCACTACCACCAGTACCGATATACACCACCATCCACTAGGCACCACCACCACCACCACCACCACCACTACCGCCTACACCAAGCATCATGCATTAACTCCACCCCACCACCAACACCCACCCACCAACCCCTATCGAAATTCTTCATATTCATATTTGCAGACCTATAGAAGACTATTTTTCTAATGTATCGTTGGAATGACTGACTCTGATGGCTATCCATTTGCCTAGACATTGTGGTCGGAATGTGTGAGAGCATGGTGTGTGAAAATGTCATATAGGATAACGTACGTGTGTGTATACCCCGTGTGCGCACCCTATCCGTACATGCAAGGTATACGTGTGTGTGTGTGTGTGTGTGTGTGTGTGTGTGTGTGTGTGTGTGTGTGTGTGTGTGTGTGTGTGTGTGTGTGTGTGTGTGTGTGTGTGTGTGTGTGTGTGTGTGTGTGTGTGTGTGTGTGTGTGTGTGTGTGTGTGTGTGTGTGTGTGTGTGTGTGTGTGTGTGTGTGTGTGTGTGTGTGTGTGTGTGTGTGTGTGTGTGTGTGTGTGTGTGTGTGTGTGTGTGTGTGTGTGTGTGTGTGTGTGTGTGTGTGTGTGTGTGTGTGTGTGTGTGTGTGTGTGTGTGTGTGTGTGTGTGTGTGTGTGTGTGTGTGTGTGTGTGTGTGTGTGTGTGTGTGTGTGTGTGTGTGTGTGTGAGTGAGTGAGTGTGTGTGTGTGTGTGTGTGTGTGTGTGTGTGTGTGTGTGTGTGTGTGTGTCTGTCTGTGTACCCTGTGGGCCACATGATTTGCAAATCGTCGTCCAGAGCGAAGTACAGTGTTACATGGGCAATATATAGGTAAACTTAGTGACGTTGTATGTATAATCCTATATAGATAATAATCCTGTATCTAGCATATTTAAGGAGATATATGTCTTTAAAGATAGATGGTTTCATCCATTTACTGGGGGTTTTTCAAATATGTTTACAGAAATTATGATGTTAATCTATGTACAGATATATTGTAGCTCCTGTCAAAATGAATGAATGATGTTTAATAACAATACCACTCATACATGCACGTGGTGAAGGAACAGCCACGTGTACTGACATGATGCAGCTCTGTATGTTATTTCATGAGTGTATTACCTGCGTCTGTTTAAAAATGTGAATTCATATGTACGTGCGAATGTATGTGTACATACGAGCATACATACGCACAGTTCTTTCATGAGTGTATTACACGTGTACGTGCATGCGTATATATGTTTCATGAGTGTATTACATGTGTTTTCGTATGTATGCGAGTATGCGCATAATAAATGTGGTTGTTTGTATAACACATAATTTTAAGATTTGGTGGTCCTTTAGAAAAGGACCTGATGATATTGGTTTTAGTGCATTTGTGGATCTCAACTGTGTTTTCGGTTCTCGACGCACCAATTGCAGAGAATGACAGATAAGTTTAATTTTTATCATTCTCCTTTTATAACTTACCATACCAGACAACGCGTGCCAAAATGTTCAAACAGTTTTGTCTAGAGTGTTGCTCTATAGCAGTCAAATGATGATTAATGGGTTTGTTGCGTGACTATGCATACACATTACAACCACGCGATGGACCGAATTACGTATTCGACTTGCATAACTGTGCCTATTACACATTTGTTTTGTTCAAAAAGAATAAAGTAAATGCACACGTCTAATGTTTGTTTTCAAAAACAGTTATTAATTATACATAAAGAATAAAGTAGACACACACGCCAAATGTTTTCAAAACAGTTTGATTGTTTTAATTTTATAGCAGACAAATGTGTGCATGACTATACATTCGAATGCGTGCTTATGTCGAGTAGTTGATGATAGAATCTGTCATTCCAACAGATGTTGACAACACATGGTAGTCGCATTTAATTATTTGATACCACAAATTTTTCATGCATATGACAACCACTTGATGGCCGAATCTGTCATTACATCAGATGGTGTCAATACGGGGTAGTTACATTTTATTGTTCGATACCATTATATGAAATCTATTATGCGTAATGACATAATTTTCTAGAAACATCTTGCAGTGAGTGTGTTTTTTCCTAACATATATATATATATATATATATATATATATATATATATATATATATATATATATATATATATATATATATATATATATATATATATATATATATATATATATATATATATATATATATATATATATATATATATATATATATATATATATATATATATATATATATATATATATATATATATATATATATATATATATATATATATATATATATATATATATATAAATATATAGCTATACCTCATACTGATTGTGACGTCACCTCATTAGTGAGGTAATTGGTAATTGGTTATTACGTCAGGTACTTGAGTGATTGTTCGGTTCCATCCATACAAGTCACTCACCATAGAATAAAAGATGACGTTTTTTTCTTAATACATACAAGCTCCTGATGTCAGATACTTGAGTGACAGATTCTTTTCTTAAGTCATACAAGCTCATTAACCAGTTAACTGATTTCCAAAATATGAATACCATAATCAGGTTATGAAATGGAATTGAAGATGAATATTAATAATACCCATTAGGTTCGTGTACGAGTGAAATCCCCTCCAACTACAAGTTAACAAGTTTTTGCGCACTCGGTCCAAAAAATACTATAGTCTTGAAATGAAATGTCGCGATGATCCATCGATTGTTAAACACGTATCAAAGTGCAAAGGTTTAACGCTGGGTACTGAACAATCAAAACAAGTAAATTTTGGTTGGAGGAAAAAATCCATCAAACAAATTATAAACAATGGTGAAATTACGGATAGTAATAGCGTACTACTAAGCTACCCATCTAAGATCACACACACGTCTCAATTTAGAAATATTTCAGTCAATGGTAGTAAGATCATCAGACCTGTCTTCAAAAACGAATTTTCTTCTGTTCCATATGGTTACACTAGCATAGTATAAATAGTAACATTGTACTTTATCAGCTAGTTCGTAAACAATATCAGGGTTATCCATAGACGACGAAGCCGCACTCGCTTCCCACTCTATGATAGCGTATGTCGCTAGTCGGTGTAACGATGATAAGGATAAGATGTGCGCATTGATTAGGAGAAGTATGCTATGGGTTTTAAGTGATGGTATAATTAACTATGGGAGGATTTTGATCATGACTCAAATTATTTCGATATTATTAACGGAATATAGAATAGACATTGACCAATGGCTGCGGGTATCTTTATTACAAAACCTTATTAGTTAACAATTTCTAATATTTGTGATATCATCTTCATAATGTACTACTGAGCCATGGTCACTATCGTCAACATGGACATCATTCTCAGACACGTGAGAACATTGGTACGCAACTGCCATGTTCGTGCAGGTTCACGCTATTGTTCATAAGTGTACACTGGATGCTATTGTTCATGCTGACGGCCTCTGGATGCTATTGTTCATGCAGATGCGCACTATCGTTCTAAATGTACATCTGTATGCTATTGTTCGAAATGGCCGGCTGGACGCTATTGTTCATGCAGGTGGTCGCTGGATGCTATTGTTATTGTTATTGCTATTTAATCCAATTGACAATCTCGATAACAGCGAGTCAGCGTTCAGTTTCAAAAGTTCTCACTCAGCGTTTGACAGGTACAATCCGTTATGCGTAGCTCACGGAGCTACGTCAGAGTAGAAAAAGTAATGTATGTTGATGCTGGGAAAATCGTCGCTGATAGATATGCGATTAGAAGAGTCCAATGAATATGTAACTTGTACGCCCTCCTTTTTGCTCGCGCGACGTACTTTCCCTTCAAGATTAGGAATGATATGATACCAAAGCCTACGTTATGCCTAGCTAAGATCTACCAATACGTACGTCCTACCAAGGCCTAAGTAATGCCTATCTAAGGCCGACCAATACCTAGCTAAGGCCTTCCAAACCCGACCTTATGCCTAGCTAAGACATAATTAAGTCCTACCAAGGCCTAGCTGCGGCTCACCATTGGTATGGCTAAAGTCTACCAAGGCCCACCAAGGCATGGCTAAATTCTAGTTATGGCCTACCTAATGCCTGCAAGCGCACAGATAAGGCCTACCAATGCATAGCTAAGGGCTACCGATTCCTAGCTAGGACCTAGCTTATACGTAGCTAAGGCCTATCTAACGCCTACCAAGTCATGCCTTAGGCCTAGATAAGACCTAACTAACGCCTCCCCAAAGCATACCAATGCATAGCTAATGCTTACCTACGTTCAAACAATGCCTAGCTATGGCCTACCAGAGCCTACATTGGGCCTAGCTAAGACATAATTAAGGCCTACCAAGGCAGGACTAAGGCGTACCTAAGGCCTAGCTAATGCTTACCTTAGCCCTAACTACGGCCTATCAAGGCCTAGCGAAGGCGTACCAATGCATGACTAAGGCCTATCCTATGCCTATTTAAGTCCTACGAAGGCCTGATTAATGACTACCTAAGGCCTATGAATTCCTAGCTAGAGCCTACCTTATGCCTAGCTAAGCCCTACCTAAGGCATACACAAAGCATACCAATGCCTAACTAATGCATACCTAAGGCCTAACAATGCATAGCTAAGGCCAACCTTAGACCTAGCTAATGCCTACCTAATGTCTACCAAGGCCTAGCTAAGGCCTAGCCAAACCCTACCAAGACCCTATCCTTAGCCTGGTTACGGCCTACAAAGGTACAGCTAACCGCTACCAACGTTGAGCTAAGACATATATCAGGCCCAGCTAAGGCCTACCAATATTTAGGTCCTACCAAGGCCTAAGTAATGCCTATCTAAGGCTGACCAATACCTAGCTAAGGCCTATCTTAGGCCTAGCTAAGACCTACCAAGGCATAGCTAAGGCCTATTACTGTCTAGGTATGGCCTACCAACGTATAGCTTAGGCCTACCTAAGTCATACCATAGGCCACTATAAAGCCAATCTAAAACCTACCAAGACATAGCCAAGGCGTACCACAGTCATAACTTAGGCATACCAAAGTTTAGCATAGACCTATAGGTATAGCTACGGTCTACCGAGGCATACCTTATGTCTACCAAGGCATGGCTACTGTCTTGCTATGGCTGACCTACAGCCTGCCAAGGCATATATAATACAATACCTAACAAGGCCTACCTAAGGCATAGCTAAGTCCTACCAATGTCAAGCTAAGGCATACCTTAAGCCTAGATAAGGCCTTCCAAACCAGACCGTATGCCTAGCTAAGACATAATTAAGTCCTACCAAGGCCTAGCTGCGGCTCACCATAGGTATGGCTAAAGTCTACCAAGGCCTACCAAAGCATGGCTAAACTCTAGTTATAGCCTACCTAATGCCTGCCAAGGCACAGATAAGGCCTACCAACGCATAGCTAAGGGCTACCGATTCCTAGCTAGGACCTAGCTTATGCTTATAGGTAAGGCCTATTCAAAGCTGGCTAAGGCCTAGCTACGGCCTAGCAACGCCTAGCTAAAGCCTAGGTAAAGCCTATACATGGCTGGCTAAGGCCTCGTTAATGCATATTCAAGCATGACTACGGCCTCTGTAAGACTTAGTCAAGCCTAGTTAAGGCTATGATAAGACATCGGTAAGGCACAGCAAATCGTGGCTAGAGACTGAATACGGCCTATAGAAGGGGTGGATAAGGCCTAGGCAATCTTGTCCAAGGTTTAGTAAAAACCTAGCTAAGGTCAATGTAAGGGCTAGCCAAGCTCAGGTAAGGCTTAGATAATACCTAGGTACGACATAGCCAGCCTTGAATAGGCCTTACCTAAGCCTCACTTAGTCCATAGCCAGAAATTGCTAGCCTTACCAATGCCTTACCTAAGCCTTAGCCAAACTTGACTAGGCCTTACCTAGGCCTTGGCTAGACTTTGCTAGGTCGGAGCTATGCCTTAGCTAGCCTTGAATATGCCTTACCTAAGCCTTAAATAGTCCGTAGCCAGGCATTCCTAGGCCTTACCGATGTCTTACATAGGTCTTAGCCAGGCTTGACTAGGCCTTACCTAGGCCTTAGCCAGCCTTTGCTTGACGTACCTATGCCTTAGCGAAGCTTGGCGAGGCCGTACCCGGTATTATCTATGCATTAGCTGGGCGTGGCTAGGTTTTATATTGACCTTAGCTAGGTTTTTCTAGACCTTAGATAGGATTATCTAGGCCTTATCCAACCCTTGTATAGGTCTTACCTTGTTCAGTCTTTAGCCAGGATTTGCTAGGCCTTACCGATGCCCTATCTAAGCCTTAACTAGGCTTGAATCCACCTTACATATGCCGTAGTCATGCTTGAATATACCTTAACAAGACCTTAGCCAGCCTTGATTAGGCTTTACCCCGGCTTTAACTAGGCCTTAGCCAGGCATTGCCAGCCCGTAGCTAGGCCTTAGCCAGCTTTGCATAGGCATTACCTATGCCTCACTTACTCCTTGGCCAGGATTTAATAGGCCTTACCGATGCCTTGCCTAAGCCTTAGCCAGACTTGACAAGACCTTAACTAGACCTTGGCCAGGCTTTGCTAGGTCGCAGCTATGCCTTACCTAGGTCTTAAATAGTCCACCGCCCAGCATACATAGGCCTTACCGATGTCTTACCTAAGTCTTAACCAGGCTTGATTAGGCGTTACATAGGCCTTAGTCAGGCTTAACTAGGTCTTACCTAGCCCTCCTTACTTAGGCCTTATTAAAGCTTTGGTTGGCCTTAGCAAGGCCTTAGTTAGGCTTGACTGGGCCGATGTAAGGCATCGGTAAGGCCTAGGAAAGCCTGGCAACAGACTATTTAAGGGATAGGTAAAGCCTATCCAAGCATGACTAAGGCCTAGCTACCGCCTAGCGAAGCCTGGCTACGGATAGGTAAAGGCTAGTCAAGTCTGGCTAATGCATAGGTAATGCATCGGTAAGGCCTAGCAAATCATGGTACTTAGGCACTATCCAAGCTTTGCAAAACCATACTTAGGCCTTAGCCAGGCTTTGTTAGACCTTCCCTAGACATTAATTAGGCCTTAGCCAGGCTTTGCTAAGCCTTGCCATGCCTTAGCT
Organism: Chaetoderma sp. LZ-2023a; assembly: GCA_034401795.1. NCBI lineage: Eukaryota > Metazoa > Mollusca > Caudofoveata > Chaetodermatida > Chaetodermatidae > Chaetoderma > Chaetoderma sp. LZ-2023a. The sequence goes on from CM067359.1 coordinate 12,464,046, forward strand.
AGGCTTTGCTAGGCCTTACTGCCACTGCCACTACTACTACTACTACTACTACTACTACTACTACTACTACTACTACTACTACTACTACTACTACTACTACTACTAGGCTGACTTACTGGCTGGCTGGCTAGCTGGTTGACTGGCATCTGTTTCAATCGTTAAGATGGAAGTTGGCATTATCAAAGATTATGTCGACATAATTAAGACAAAAGTCGTCATTAGAAAAAGATTATGTCGACATAATTAAGACAAAAGTCGACATTTGAAAAAAGATTATGTCGACATAAATAGGTCGTAAATCGACGTAAGTCTACGAAGTCGACGGCAGAAGTGGGCAATAACAATCTTTGGGCGAGTTATTTATTTATATAGTGTCTTATGTCGACATAAATAAGTCAACTTAATCGCGCAATTATGTCGACATCTGGACCGTTATGTCGTCATTGTAAGTCTGTAACACGACGGCAGATGTATGCTAATAATCAGCGCTGCGGGCTCTGTTCGTCACGTATTACCACCCACCACACTAGTATTGTATATAGTGTGGCGGATGGTGGTACGTATGATGACGGTTGTTGAACTGGATAGGAGTCCCTAAGGCGCATTGCTACTATTTTCAATACTTAAAATGACTTAGAACCTACTACACGGTATCGAGACATCTCAGTGTCCCTTTAGCCTAATCCATAGTATCATTACTGCTATATAGTGTATATATATTTATAATTATGTCAGGCTATATCTATTGTTTATAGATATTCCGATTCTGATTCGTCACTAGTTGCATTTTGGCAAGTGTTCAGAATCTTTTATTACACGCGTTTGTTGTACACAATTTGATTGGCAACTGTCATTACTTTTAACGAGTATCCGGTACCCGATTCTACTACTCGGAAGGGTTAAAGTATTTGGAGTCGTATACATAGTGTTTGCCGCCGCTGCTTGATATCAATATATGACGTCATAAATGCACACACCTCAAATAGCTATATATGATGTGACCAAATTAAGAAGAGACACATTTGCATAGGCCGCGTTAATATCGCTGGCGACGCGATAAAACGTCGCCAGCGATATTGCGTATTATCGATGGTGATATTATGTAACGTCGTCGGAGATATTGTGTCAATAATGTGACATATGTTGTTCTATTAATGCCATCGTGCGTCGCGCGACGTGGGTGATAAAAATGTGTTTTATCGCCCACGTCGCGCGACGCACGACGTTTCCTACAATATCGCATGTATTTTATCCCCCACGACGCGCGACGCGCGATGGCATTAATAGAACACCATACATTTCCTCCCATAGAAATATATGGAAAATACAGAAACAGTCAGGAAATATGGCAGGACATCTACTTTGAAGATGCACGTATACCTTTAGTAATAGCTCTATCCTGGTGATTTGTTATGGCGACGCGCCCAGAGGACATTCTACAAACCGCGCGAAAAAACCCTACGTGTCAGAAAGCATGTAAACGATTTGGGTGTTTTGGCATTTCGATTCAGAATGGATAATGATATAACCACGAATATTATATAGTTGAATACTGACTGAATGTCATCCGAGCTGTGCTTGTTTACTGTCCATTTGGTTTAATACAGGGTTGTTTTTTCTTGTAAAAAGCTACAGGCTTCGACATACATTTTCAAGTGCATTGTTATTTCCATATCCGTATCTTGCAAGTTTCGAGACGTCTTATGTGCACCATAAGTTGGTCGTATTCTGCAGGTTTGTAATGTTTCTATTATGTTGTCCCTAAAGATATGTATTACTGTGGCTCCTTAACGTTGTCACGTAATACATGTTTTACTGTATAAGGTGGCCAATGGACCTTTCCATTTTTAGCTATGCCCCGCCCATCACTAGCTAAGCTCCACCCAAACCTTACCGTGTTGGGATTGATCGATCCCCAAATGCTCTAGCTATCAATTTACTGAAAACTATATAGGGAAGCTGTTGAATATTTTGTAACTAATTTGACTGGGTGCTGTTGCTGCCTATGGCAGCAACAGCGCCCAATCAAATTAGTTTCAAAATATTCAACAGAATATTTATTAAATAGTAAAAGCAAACAATTTATACAACAAAGCATAGACCGTCTTCAAATATGCGTTCGTGACGTACTTATCGACGTCATTCATGACGTCATTCATTATGATGTCATTCTACGCATCACGCAGTTCATTATGACGTCATATGATGGGTGGGTACTCTGGAAATGTGAATTACTGGGTCTATTATGGCTTCTTAAGGTGGTAAGACATGTTTTATTATGGCCTTGTATGGTGTTCACTTAGGCAGGTTTTACCTTGGCTCTATAAAGTGGGCCACTTAAGACAGGTTTTACTGTGCCGCTATAAGGTCGTCACATCAAACAGGTTTTTATCGTGGCACCATAGGGTGGTCACTTAAAACAGGTTTTACAGTGTCTCCAAAAGGTGGTCACATAAGACAGGTTTGACAGTGTCTCCATAAAGTGGTCGCAAAAGATCGTGTCTCCATAAGGTGATCACTTAAAATCGGATTTATCGTGTCTCCATAAGGTGGTCACATAAGACGGGTTTTACTGTGGTTCCATAATGTGGTCAACGTTATCGTGGAGATTTGGTCATTACATACATGACCCATTCATATTGTACTGCCTTCCAAATCTGTAGGCCTATATCTAGTCATGCTTTTCTTATTACTGGTCAAATTAGTGTATATGTATGTCCTATAGAAGGATCCGGTCTGTCACTCAAGTATATGACGCTTTAATCAATTATGTCACGTGTAGGCTGACGTAATAATGGACCTTTCCACTTTATCCATCCGTCATATGACGCCATAATCAGCTACGTGGGGTGTACATGACATCATAATGAATGACGTCATGAATGGCGTAGATAAGTACGTCACGAACGCATATTTGAAGACGGACTATGCGTTGTTGTACGAATTGTATGTCTATTATTTAATAAATATTATGTTGAATAGTTTGAAACTAATTTGACTGGGCGCTGTTGCTGCCATAGGCAGCAACAGCACCCAGTCAAACTAGTTACAAAATATAATAAACCTGTATAGTTTTCAGGAAATTGATAGTTTGGGCATTCGGGGATCGATCAGTCCCAACACGGCGAAGTATGGGTGGAGCTTAGCTAGAGATGGGCGGAGCATAGCTAAAAATAGAAAGGTCCATTAAAATGCAAAATTAATAGCGTCTTTAGCTCCGTCGCGAACATTTAAATCTCCGTCACTTGTACGAATTGTGTGTTGTTGATGGCTGTACTATTTAAACCTTTTCGGCCAAAACGGCCACTGAAATAGTCTTGAGAAACGTCCATTTGGGATTCTGGCGATTCCGGATTCAGGGCATATAAACGGCAAACACAATTGTTCTTTAGCCAGTAAATCTGCTTTATTAACTTACGTCTGCTTTCCAAATCTATCCTAACGCCGTTTTATGAACGAACCAATGTTGACTAACCGATCTCAACTGACATATACACTCTAACCATAAAGTTAAATTCCATATATACATAGGACCTGCAATAGAAGAATTCAGTCTATTGATCAATCATATGACGCCATGATCAACTACGTCACTTGTAGGGTGATAGCATAAACAATTACGTCATGAATGACGTAATTAAGTCATAAAGGCTTAATAGTCCGTCAAGGTGTACGAATTGTGGGTCTTTACTATTTAATAACAATTCTGTTAGATATTTTGAAAGTAATTTGACAGGGCGTTGTTGCTTCAATAAGCCATCAAGTCAAATTAGTTTCAAACTATGCAACAGCTTACCTGTATATTTTTCTGGAAATTGATATTCAGGGAGTTCATGATTCGATCGATCCCAAATGTGTGTGTGTGTGTGTGTGTGTGTGTGTGTGTGTGTGTGCGTGTGCGTGTGCGTGTGCGTGTGCGTGTGCGTGTGTGTGTGTGTGTTGGGGGTGGGGTGGGGTGGGGTGGGAAGGGGCCTTATCTAGGAATGGGCGGAGCATAGCTAAAACTGGATCTATCCATTGGCAATTTAATCTGGTACAGTGAACATTGTATTATATGGCGAGTTGTGTCGGATGATTTATTCGTTTGTAATTTTTATTTAGATCTTTTATCTTAGTTAGTTACAGGACATGTTTGTAATGTATTTCTCTATTGTCAAATATTATATTTTATCAGTTATTCTGTTGACATGTAGAACTTCACAAATCATACCGTTACCATAGTGAAAGTAAATACGCAGGCCCATATTCACCAAATTTCGGAGGCGCTTATAATCTTCAAAGACGTACTTTATTAAAAAGCATCCGCTGCTTTATCTCGCGCAATGTATGTTCATTTGGAGGTGGTAGTTATTGACAACTATTCTGCGTATGCGGATGTAGAAATAGTGGCAACAACTTCCGCAAAAGCCAGAAATTGGATACAATATTTTCTGTGTTTGGAATTCCTGAGACATTGAAATCAGACAATGGATCACCGTTTCAAGGTAGAGAGTTCGTGGAGTCGCCACTAACATGAGCTCTAAGCATTACCGTATTATGCCCCTTTGGCCACAGGCCAATGGTGAGGCAAAACGTTTTATGCAGCCATTGATGAAGACAATCAAATCTGCTGATGCTGAACGTCGTTCCTGGAAACACACACTATTTACCTTTCGCGCAACTCCACACTCATCTACGCGTGTATCCCCCGCTAAAGTAATTTTTGACAGACAGATCTAAACTACATTCCAGGCAATTATGGGTGATTCCATATACAAACGTGATGGGATAGCAAAACCACGCATGAAGGTTCAACATGAGCGAGCGCGTCCTCTGACCCTCAACATCGGCGACACAGTACTGGTTAAGCAAAGAGGAAGAGAGGCAAACTGGGCATGCCTTTCAACACAGTGGCATATTGTGTAACTGACGTTAACGGTACGCAGATAACAGTCAAACTTAATGACCACCAGATATCAGAACACACGACTCATTTCAAAGTGTTTCCATCAAGCATCAATATGAATTACAGTATTGATGTCGAGTTTGACGATGAATTTGGTGATGACTATACATTAGAACAGCAACAGTAGGCCTATATCACGCGTACACCTGCACCGACATCTGCACCCTCATCGCCCAGACGATCAACGATAGGAAGAACAAGGCGCTATATTCAATTCGCGATTCATGATTCGTGGGAAATTCGTTTTTTAATATGTTATTCCACAGGCACGGATTACGTTGGTGCCCTCTCGTGGATATGTATAGGCGATGCTAAATCATATTATAGCAATTCAAGTGGTGTTCAATATAAAAATCATATCATAGTAATTCATAATCAATATGTTAAATTCCACAGATACGGAGTACGTTGGTGCCCTCCCGTGGAAATGTGTAGGCGACATCAAATCGTATTCAATTAAATGTGTAGACAATATCAATTTACTAATCATCTCATGGCAATGCATAACCAACGTGTTTAATTCCACAGGCACGGATATTACGGTGTGCCCTCCCGTGGATATGTGTAGATGATTTTATTGCACCTTTAAGAGAAATAAATAACCGTATCTCGTGTTTCAATATCTTTAGAAGTATTAAATCTAATTACGAAAGAAACACGTAGGACACAGATTACGAAGTACGATTCCATGGAGACGCAATCTTATAATTTTACCAACACGCATATTAATTATTTGTCACTTAATTAGCCATACAATTATTGACGAGTCGCATCATGATATAGGTTATTATCAGGGGGGGGGGGGGGGGGGGTTGGGGGGGGGGGGTGTGAGAGAGAGAGAGAAAACATATTTACATAAATCTCGTCACTAATAAGTCTAACTTTTGTCAGATGTGTTGAAATAAATGTTTCAATTTGACGTTCCAGATAGTTTGTCGTATCATTTACGTAACATTGGCCTGCTACACGACAATATTTGACCAAATTTAGTAATTTTGAAACAAGCCCTCTATGTACTACATATATAAAAACGCAAAGACATATCCTTCAGTTTACCATGCCTGAAGTGATTTAACTTCTTCTTTTTGCCATCAAAAATGATACCATTCCATTCTTCAAGATCTTAAACATCTTACTTTGCACCTTGATTGTTTCAAAACTAACAATCCCACCACTGGCCACAACCAGATTATCAATCAACCTGTTATTTACGCTCTAAATTTGGTTGTGAAATACGTTTGATATGTAACTGAGCTGCCAATTCTGCATACATTCCAATAATATGACCGGTGTGCACTAATATATCGGTATAAAGGTCATTTCATGATTATGGAAAGATTTGTAATCGTGACAAAGAAGGCATTTTCAGCAGCATGGATACCATTTAATTTTTTTTATATAATCCATATCAACTTTCAACTTTTTTAATGAGCCACATCAAAACTACGAAGCAGTCGTTAACTGATATACACGCAATGGACATTTTCATTTTTAGCTATGCCCCGCCCATCACTAGCTACGCTCCACCTACACCTCGCCGTGTTGGGATTGATCGATCTCCAAATGCCCTAGCTATCAATTTCCTGAAACCTATACAGGGAAGCTGTTGAATATTTTGTAACTAATTTGACTGGTGAGCAGCTTCCCTGTACAGGTATGCGACATTAGCATGCCGGTGTTTTTACAATGATCTGGAGCTCACCAGATAGATGTTAGCAATATATTGTTTGGACTTTGGTGAAGGTTATTTAATACCTTAGTTTGCATATGGGGGTTGACATGAAAATAAGGTTTTTTGCTATGTCCTTTAAAGTTTGAATGTGACACGTGAAAATGCACTTACCCCTCAAAATGCTGGCAGATAATTGGACTAATACTGCTGAGGAAACACTACAAACCAACCAAAAGTTTGGCTCAATATTTTGAAACTCTCTTCAAATTAAAGCAACAATTATTCTGTTTCTGTAACTCTTTCAATTGGTGTTCCAGAAATGTACGTTTGCTGCCCTTCAGAATCAAGTTCCCACTTACATATCAAGACATTCCAGATGTCATTACAAAAATCGTGTCTGTTCCATTGTTTCATAGCCCGTTGGCAGAAAGAGAGCAAAAGATCAAAAGGAACCAGCAACCAATAAAATGGTTGATTATTTTTTACACTTAATTCTTAATAGCAATCTTATTTCAGGTAAATAAAAAAATTGAAGCCAGCATTTAGCATGCTAATTTTGGTGATGGTGCAATGCCATTTCTCAATTGACAATGTAGTGGCTAACTCTTAGGACTACTTAACCGGGAAACTCGATTCAGGCCGGAGTCGTGCAATATCTGGCTGTCGTTGAAAACATGGGGAATTTCCTCCACTCCTTGCCTCTGTCTGTCCAACTTCTTAAGCAACGCAGTTCAATGTTGCATTGGGAACAATTGCAGATGTTATTCTATTTTAACTACCTTACAATAGCTATGTAAATTTTCAATAGGTACCACCACCACCACCACCACCACCACCCACCCACCCACCCACTCACTCACCCACCCACCTACCCCTCCCCATCCCCTCTTGTCAATTTCTACTGACGTGTTGAAAGGATACATCTGTTTCTATTAAAAATTATGGGGGCTAAGATTTGCCGAAAACACTACTTATCATCAAATACATTGGAAACTCTCCGACAAAAATCGGGCATTTTGCAGTTTTAACTTGCCTATTCATATAACCTATTTGAGAAGTATAATGGAAATGGCCTGGCAAGCAAGTTTTCTTTTTTTACTCTAGCTAATTATGTTTGTTCGCTTGCATTCTGTGGGGATATGCAGACATTCTGATGGAGCCTGCCTTTATAGTTTACGTGAGCGTTAGATTCCGGCTTCAAAGTTTCAACATGTGTAAAAAGTGTGTCTAGTTTAGCCAGAAATGGGTTGAGCATAGATTACCGTGGGTTGGGTATAGATCTATAGAAATCGGCTGAGCATAGATAGAAATCGGTTGGGAATAGTCAGAAATGGGATGGTCTATCTAGAAATGGGCCGGGCATTGCTAAAATGGGCAGGACATACTTAGACATGAGTGGGCATAACTAGACGAAATTGGATGGGCATAGCTAGAAATGGGCAGGGCGTGGATCTATAGCCATGGGCTGGACAACGATAGAAATGGGTTGGCCATAGCTAAAAATTGACTGGTTTATCTGGAAATTTGCTAGGCATTGCTAAATGTGAGCTGGGCATATTCCTGCTTTCGCGGATGTTGACTTTGTTATTTCAATAACTGAATAACGTGAATAGTCATCTATTACTATTAATAAATAATCTCCCGATGGGAATGGTCCACATAAATCTGCGCTTATGTTAGTCCAAGGTTCTTTAGGGAGATCTGTCATCTGAAGTGGTTCACGATTTGCAGTACTTGATGTTGCTTGGCATGTCATACACTGTTTGATCAGATCCTCTGACATGTTGTCAATGCCGGGAAACCACACTTTTTCTCGTAACAGTTCGTTTGTTTTAACAATGCCTTGGTGACCTAGGTGAGAAAGTTCCAATCCACGTTTCTGGAGGGATGCAGGTAAGACAATTCTGCATCCACGTAGCACAATGTCACTGTCTGCATTTACTGCCAGTTCAGTTTTAAACTAAGAGTTTTTATTATCCATTGTAGAGTCAGGTCATGTTTCGTTGCTGACTTGACTTCTGTTAATGTCATTGTCTTAGGTACAGAATTTTCTGCAATAAAGTTCACATATTCTTCTGCAACTTTCTGTTCTCGATTGACTAAACTGTTACTATTTAACGAATCAACAGGTCGTCTTGACATACAATCCGCTGGATTGTCAGATCCAAGTTTATATTTTACTACATAGTCATAAGGTTGCAGTCTTAGAGGCCCACATTCGATACGCGCTGGCGGTTTTGACTTTGGATTATTGAATATCAGCTCCAGTGGCTTATGATCTGTGATAAGATCGAACTGATGTCCTATCAGGTACAGATGGAAGTGCTCACAGCTCCATACAATCCCGAGCACTTCTCGTTCTGTTTGAGAATAACGTGTCTCAACATCTTGTAGATATCGGATCGTCTTGTGGGAAGTCATGACCCCACTGGATGTCTTATATTTACGAGTAAGACCTAAGTGAAATTCATATTTGAAAATACCAGGTGAGCTAGTGAACTGAGTTGAGAATCATATTAGTTATGTATGTAGTAGGACGCTGCACTGGGTGACATCAACCAGTGCTGCGGATACACAGTTTCGCAGAAACAGGATCGAAACCATATCGAAACTGTAGTTATTATATTCACATAGTAAGTTAGGAATTGAATGAAGTGAAATAGAACCGACGGTTCTGAGTTGGTGGTACCTGTCAATAGTTGAAGATGAAAGTTGTTGCTGTGGGATCGGCACACACTTTTATAATGTTCAGCAGTCGTTTCGGCCATTAGTTTAGAAAATAATCGAGTGATAAGAATCGATGGAATCGTAGGTGACAGACTGACATTAGTTGTTGACGGTCGGCATTCCGACTCCCTTACGAAAGTACAACAACACCAGCTGGCAATGAGATCATACAGCTCATGTGCTTATTAACGTTCGGATCCTACAGGCTTATTCATGATAGGCAAGGGACAGGACAGAGGCATTGTAGCGTCCTGTAGGAATTAATAACACAATCGAAATTTGTATATCAACTATATGTCAATCAAAGAAAGGCATGCTACAACAACACATTCCGTAATGTTGTTAGTTAGCTGACAGATCACATCAAATCAGAACCAGCCAACACCGTTTTGACCCTGTTTAGTAGTATCTCCGCAGAAGAGAAGCCCAGAGTTTGATTAGTTGAGATGACGTCATAATCATTGAGCATCGATCAAACTCTGTGGCAGAGAAACAGGAAGAACATCGTTTCAAAGTGAAATCGAGAGTGAAATTGATCAGGGATTGGTCAGGACGGCCAACAGGAATTTGTAGAAGCCTCTCGGAGGAAATAAGCAGACGTTGATTGGCGGAGTGATTATCCAGACCAATCAAGCTGTGCTTATAACCTACCTAGAAGAATCATTGGAACAGAACCTATGTCTTACGATATATATAGATCTATATATCGTAATAGATATAGAAATTAGGAATTGTCAAAGTGTATAAATGAAGCACTTTAACTATTGTAAAATTAATCTTCACCATCTGTGATTCCGTAGCAGATCGTTGCTACGATAGTCGTAAACGTGATAATCAGACCGGTAGTTACTGGGAGTAATCCGTTACAAGTAAAAGCTGCGTTAGGAGAATTCAAATTAGGAGTAGAATTAGATATTAGCAGTAATTCGTTTATTCAGTCAAAGTATTTGTTATAATCGTGAAAGTATAATTCACCATTGTTATATTTAGTAGTTAATGTAAAGTTAAGTTATTAATAAAAGCATCATCTTGTCTCTACAAGGCAAGAGTTTGGTTGTGTATTCCGTAGCTCCGGCGTACAGAGAAATACTGTACCGAAGCCAAGAATCTTTTGATAGAGTTAGATTAAGCCCAGATTACCGAATATAAATATCGTCATAATCATCTTCGACGAGGCGAGCTGGTAATCAAAGTGCTTCATCTTCGGTGAGATAGGTTGTCGCAGCAACCATAACATCATACTCTTTCCGAAGGTGTAGTAGTTATTCGAGCAGACCCGAAGACATAAAATCTTCAATCTGTTAAAATCTACTCGCGTAGGCAATAATGCGTTTTATTCCTGGTTCCTGTTTATTTTCTTGTGCCAAGACCGACAGGACTCGCATCGACAATGACTTCTATATTAACTATTGGATCGAAATATGCCATGACTGGTTAATGCTTCTTTTAACTGATTAAGAGCATCTTCGTATCTTTTCTCCCAGGTCCATTTCGTATCTTTTCTGGTTAGCTCACGCAATGCCTGTGAAATTGTAGAGAAATTCGGTATGAAACGAGAAACATAGCTTAATAATCCATGTACGCTGCGTACTTCACTTACACTTTCAGGTGCTCTAGTATTATTCAAAGCTTCTTCTTGAGATCAGGAGTAATGCCAGATTGGGTGAAGATAAGACCATAGAATTCAAGCGTTGTTTTGTTAAACGGACACTTATCTTTATTCAAAATCAGATTCCGTTCACTCGGTTTTTGTAATGTGCGTCTTAGGTTACAGTTATGTTCATGTTGTGACTTGCCAAATACGAGAATATCATCACTTATGTTTAGTGTACCTGGTATGCCTTCCAGTGTTTCACGAATAGTGTTCTGAAATATTTCAGCAGCTGATGATATTCCAAAATCTAACCGTTTATATCTTCGAATGCCTACATGAGCGGAAAATGTAGTGATGTATCTGGACTCTGATGCTAGTTCAAGTTGGTGATATCCATTTTTTAAATCTAGTTTACGGAATACTTTAACGCCATTTAGATCCACTAGAACATCATCAGCAGTAGGTGATATGTGTCGTTCACGCTTCACTGCTTTGTTGGGAATTCTCATGTCGATACATATTCTAATTTCGTTCGGACTCTTAGGCTTTGGTGCGACTACAGTAGGTGATACCCAGGCAGTAGGTCCATCTACCCGTTCGATGATATCCAAAAGCTCTAGGCGTTCCAATTCACGTTCTACTTTCTCTCTTATGTGAAATGGAATCCGTCTATGTAGCTGTGTACATGCCTGTACTGACGTATCAATGTGTAATTTGATCTGAGTATCTTTCAACTTCCCTACCACACTAAAACAAGAAAGGATACTGTGCACATATTTGGTCAGTCTTGCAATCACTAGCCTGAATTTTGTTCAATATTTGTACAATACCCAATTCATGCGCTGTGTCATAACCTAGTAATGAACCGCTAGCGCCTTCAACCACGTAGAACACGGCATTTGTAATCCTTTGTTTTGTTTCTATCTCTGCATTGAATTTGCCACAAACCGGAAGTGGTTTGTCCGATCCATATGGGAATAGTGTAGTCTTAGTACGCAGTAATGGCGGGCGGTTATCCAGTTTCATAACAATTCTTGTCAAGAATGTGTACTGACGCACCAGTGTCTATAAGTATCTTTATATGCGTATTTTGTATTTTGATTGTTGTTTGAGCGACGATGTTCTCACTTTATTTGTTGGTTGTCTCGCACCTGATCTATTACCTTTGGACGTGTCTCCAATGGCCATCAAGTCTCCCGTAACACCATATACATAATCGATACCAGAATCACGTGACTCATTTGTATCCGAATCTATGTCCAAATCCTCAAGACGCTTCACAAGTCTTTGATTATTCGTTTCCATCCGTCTATCTGGAAGCTTATCGGATTTTCTAGGCAATCTACAACACATAGCGAATTGTCCAATCTTATTACAGTTCATGCAATGTTTAACTTTGGCTGGGCAGTCAAATGTGTGGGGATAATTGTACCCACATCTGAAACGCTTTGTCTTGGTACTCCGATCATACTGAGACGAACTACTTGGCTGTCCAGGTATCTTTGTCATTGGCTCATTACTTATTGTTGGTCGGTGTTTCTATTTCCGTTCTTGGAATGCATTTACTGATGTGTATGTTGCATCTTCCATGCTATGCGTTTGTGAATCTGACAAGTCTGTTATTCTTGCTAAATCGAGCAATTGTTTCAAAGTCATAGCACGTCTTTTAACGCTTGGCGTCGTAACTTGGACGACAAACAGCATTAAATAATTTGCGACTTTATTTCCTTGTCTATATCCGCAAACTCGCACGTCACAGCAAGCTGACGTAATCTCGTATGGTATGTGTCCATTGACTCACCCGGTCTCTGCTGAGTCTGTGGGAAGACATAGACTTCGTATTCGCGATTTCGCTTAGGTGAGAAATATTCTGTTAAACACTCAGTAGCACGTATATAGTTATCCTTTTCCCCGCTGTCCGGTATCGTGTTGAAAATCTCGTATGTTTCATCGCCTACATAATGCAGCACTAGTGTTCGTTTTCTCGTGTCGTCGGTCACAGTCATAGCAAGCAACAGGTTTTCAAATCGTTGTAACCATTTCGTCCATCGAATCCCAGATCCAGCAGCGGAATGAACGTCAACTGTTGGAAAATTCGGCAGTGCTAACGCCATCTTCACAAACAATTAACTAAATTCACTGGCTAAATTATATTAAACAGTTTCCGTCTGAATTAATCGTATCGCTTATCGACACCGTAAACTACAAAACGTTAATTAAATATTACTGACTTTTCAAAACAGAAAACTGACTTACTGTACGTCATTTGAATACTTGTACACCCTCGACATTCGGCTTGAACACGCTATATGCATATGTTAACTTGTAAATTGAAACTTTAACACTCAATTATTATGCAAAAGTTACTTTTACCACAATATTACTTGACCTTACTAACACTTTTTTTAACTCGTTAAACTCATTACTGGTTTTATTCAGATTCACTTTTCACTCGTCGCCAGTTGAAATATCGCGTGTTACTTATTATATTGCTCGAACAAACTCGGTACATGTGCGTTGATATTAAAGGACACCTTTACTAATCGGCTATGATACAGAGACTGGTCTGAGAGCATTCTCGCCACAGCAGGCAGTAAATGACAATAAAAATAAGAGCTAATCTCCATACGGGTTGATACGGGCGGGCCTCTAATTAAGGATGGCGGCAGTGTCAGGTGTGCGTGTTTGAATGTTAATTAGGCCATTGAGAGAATGAGTTCTGATGGGCATTACAACCATGAATATCAATTTCCCAAAAAACTACACAAGTAAGCTGTTGAATATTTTGGAAGTAATTTGACTGGGTGCTGTTGCTGCCAAAGTCAGTAACAGCGCCCAATCCAATTAGTTTCAAAATATTCAACTGCATGTCTCTTAAATAGCAAAGAATTACAAAGACGTGCAATTCATACAACGTGTGGGAGCATTTCAGATTTGATGACGGCCTATATGGAACCCTTTGTGACGTAGTTATTGTGACGTCATCATACCCGCGCTGAGCTGATTATGACGTCATACGAGGTCAGATCATGGATGGATACTCTGGAATGGTGGTTGTTTTCCGACTGATCAGTAGCTTGAGACTGCATGGCATCATGAGTCGCATAACTGTACTCACCAGTTATATCGGAAACTATCTTGCTTGCAGTCTTTCTTGACATCAGCATGAACTAGGGTCTGTAGCATCTGTCAGAGGTGAGCACCAGGCTGTAGATCCACGGACGTCTCTAGTAATTTCCGATTGATCAGGATGAGTGAGTACTAATTTTCTTTTCGTGTATCCCTCTGTGAGAAGTCTAGGCCGTGCTTAGCGTCATCTATTCGACGCTAAGTACGCGTGGCTTGGTGCCACCATGTGAGTGCACCATGATCTATGAGATACCGCAGAGGTCACGGTGCTGCTGCTTTTGCGCGTTCCTTCCGTATGTGTGATTCAAGGGCTATGCCTGATAACGAATGGCAGCATGGTTTATCTGTGGTGGTTGATACAATGTAGCATCATCTTAGTATCTTATGACAGGTGTCTGACTTACCGTGTAACTGACGTTTCGTGTGGTTGTATGATGACCTTCTTTTCTTAGATTCACACCTGGCGTAGCTATCTGATATTTTAATTGACCTATACTTGATTTACATTTAAGGTCACACCTAGCCTAGGTACAATCAATCATCATTGTAGACACGTCACGCATGAAGAGCATCAGAAGCTTATAGGGCCAACGATATAATAATATTAATATTTTCTTTTATCTAGCTGTGCACCAGTTACATTTAAGCAGTACTTCATATGACAAACATCTAATAACCAGGAGCAAATAGATGGGTTGATGTAGCAACCACAAATTCAGGGGGAAATGCGGTGGAATACGTGTTCCCAACAGATCGAAAAGTGAGTAAAAAATAGCTAGTTTGCCTTCTCCTTGTCGTGCGTACGTGCATACCTGGATATTCCATTCTCATAGTTTCCAGAGTCTGGTAGGAACGTTCCGCCATTCCGTCTCCCAGATAATGAGACGGAGCTGTACTTGTCGTGGCTATCTTCAGCATACGTTAGTAAAACTGATTTGTGTTGTGATCTGAATTGTACATTGAAAATTGTACGAATTGTATTATGTGATGAATCTACAAGTTAATAATAATTATGTAGAATATTTTAAAACTAATTTGACTGGGAACTGTTGCTGCAATATGCAGCAACAGCCCCCAGTCAAATTAGTTTTAAAATATCCCACATATACCTGTATATTTACTTTGGAAATTAGATTCTGAGATTTCAGGTTTATAGTTTCAAATCGATTCCAACAAGCGTAAAATGTGGGCGGTGCCTAGCTATAATTGGGCGGGGCATAGCTAGAAATAGATCACTTGATTTCTCCCATTCTGATTATCTTCAAATACATTGGCATCTGAATTATCATATCGTCGTCTTAAGCATTTTGAGGATAACAAGGTTGATAGAATCTCTGTAGCTACCCAGGTCACTTTGACCTTGATATTTGACCTTTTGACCGCAAAATTGGCACATCTCTTTGAGATAAAACGGCCACCCTCCCACCCCAGGTTGGTCAAAAACCAGAGTTATTGGCAAGTGTGCCTTTCAGACAGATAATTTTCAGAATAATTATTTTAACCAGGTCACCCTGACGTTGGCCATTGCCAGTTTGGCCCCCAAATGTATCACACATCTTTAGGAGCCCAAGTTTGATCAAGATCGCAAAAGTCTTTCAGGCACATAGTTATCAAATTACTAGTTTAATCTGGTCGCCGTGACCTTGACCTTTGACCTTATGACCCCAAATTTATCAACAATCATCAAGACTTCACGGGCAATCCTTCCCTACGTTTAATTACTGTGTTAAAAACTATTCAAACTACAGCCCGGAATACGCTTTTGTGACTGACTGAGTAATTTACTAACTAACTAAGGGGTATGTGGCTGTTACTGAGTTGCTGCAAACAGATAAAGACACATTATTTGGTATTTTGTAGATAGAATGGAAGGTTTCTACATACTTCAGGAGAAATGGACTAAAGTGTTTCATACTCACACCAGAGACGGAGCAAATGTGTATACGTTGAACGATCTTGTGGATAACTCTACGACAATGAATGACGCAGGACCCATTATACCTGAACTCATGCACTGGCCAATGCATGCTATCGATTACATGTCTTACAGCCGGCCGATTCGGGGATGGAAGATACCAAACTACGGCTGGTGAATATGTAGAGGCATTTAGCTGGTTCTTCCTAAAATACCCACGTTTGTTTCGTCAGAGATGGAATCATTTATTCAAAACACTGTGTGAAACAACTGACCTGAACAGAGACAGTGTGAGCACCATAGATGAGTAGAAATCGTACAACAGGGTAAGCAACGTTGCTGATGAAACGGCTGACGAAGTGTTTGCCATGCTTGATCGAAATTTAGACGGCGTGATCACGAAAGAGGAATATGTTGGCATTAATCTTAGTTATATGTGCGACCCGGATGTTAGTGATAAAGATGTGCCTCTATATGGATAGGTACCGGAGCATGACCATCATCATACATTATGGAAATTAACCCATATTACGTCAACAGCGCATTAAAGGGCTCAAAATACTATTTATTTCAATTATCCATTTAGTCATTTCCGGTTTTAGCTATGCCCCGCCCATCTCTATCTAAGCACCACCCACACCTCACTCGTGTTGGGATCGACCGATCTCTGAACACTCTGACTCAATTTACAAAAAAAACACACAGATTACCTGTTGAATATTTTGAAACTAATTTGACTTGGCGCTCAGTCAAATTAGTTTCAAAATATTCAACAGCATGTTTATTAAATAGCAAAGAATTACAAAGACACACAATTTATATAACGTATCGTGTCGGACTCTGAGATTTGATGATGGTCTATATGGAACCCTTTGTGACGTAATGATTGTGACGTCATCATACATGCGCTGAGCTGATTATGACGTCATACGATGTCAGATGATGGATGGATACTCTGGAAAGGTGAATTGACAATACTTTTCAAGGAAATTTTGATTTTTGCTGCCAAAAAGTGTGTTTTATTAAATTTATAACGAAAATTTAAAAAAATTGTTTCTGTTATCCTTCAATTAGACATTGATCTGAAGTACATTGGTCAAGAAAATTCAAAATTCTGATTAGCCAGTGTCCAATTGCCGACCAAATGGAGCCAATATCATCACACAGGTAAGGTAGCCCATACCATCTCCCTTGGTTAGGTTAGATTATTGGATGCCAGTTGGCACGTTGTCAGCCAAAAGACCTATGAAAGGGGCGTGGCCTAATGCCTGGTGGCGGGGCCTAATGGAACTCACGTTGTCGTACCGGTAAGGAAGTTCATACCGTCGCCCTGGGTGAGGTTAGATTATGGGATGCCAGCTGGCATGTTGTCGGCCTAATGTCCCGTGAAAGGGGCGTGGCCTAAGGCCTTGGTACGTGGCATAATGGAGCCCATATCGTCATTCTGGTCGTGCCACATGACGCCAGCTGGCTTATTGTGGGGGTAGGGTGGGTGTTTAATGGCACGCAAAATGGTCGGTGGCAGTACCTAAGAGCTGGGGCAAGGCCTTTTGGGTAGATATGTTGCAATGGAAGGGTGAGGTCTGAAAGCTTTTAGAAGGGCTGTGTACTGGGTATTCTACAAAGGCTATAGCACAATTGCGCATGGACGCGTCTGACTGAGCCCGACTATCCTAAAAAGCCTTTTAACCTTTCCAAATGGCCTCAGACTCTAAGTTTAACCTATCTTGGAAAAAAAAAAAAAATTAGGTATGTACTTACTATTTGCTAAAAGAAACAAGCCTGTGTACATCTCTCGTGCCACTGCTACTACTACTACTACTACTACTACTACTACTACTACTACTACTACTACTACTACTACTACTACTACTACTACTACTACTACCACTACTACTACTACTACTACTACTACTACAACTACTAACTGCTGCTGCTGCTGCTGCTGCTGCTGCTGCTGCTGCTGCTGCTGCTGCTGCTGCTAGGCTCTACTAACTTCATCAAAGAATTCATAGATTGTCGCTTTCGAGACTTTTTGCAAGGGACTCCATGACACTCACACCCGGCGGAGTCGTCGCTCCAGGTAATGTTAGGTCTGAGAACACTGTATCGAACTCGTATAGGGATCAAATTTCTTGGAAGGTAACCCGATGTCTTTTTTCTTTTTCTTTTTCCTCTTCTTCTCTTCTTCAACACTTAAATCTATGTTTAGCTTCTAGCAATATAGTACACTATACGAGCATAGCGAACCAACTTCTCGAATATAATATTGAGGACCTCCTAGTCACATTTAAATGTCTGACAAAAGACTGTGCCACAACCCTTAGTCATTGACCCATTCATGGGTCATTAGGCACCCATCAATTACCCAGCTGGCATCACGTGACCCAACAGGACAATGATATGGGCTCTAATATGCCTCGCTCCCAGATATTAGGTCACGCCCCTTTCATGAGTCACCAGAGTCTGGCATCCTATAATCTGACCTACCCCAGGACGACCCTATGGACTTCCTGACCTGTACAAGAAGATGGGCTCCATTAAGCCATGACCTCATACATTAGACCACGCCACTTTCACGGGCATTAGACCGACAACACGCCAACTGGCGTCCCGTTATCTGACCTAAACCAGTACGACGGTATGAACTCCCTTGACAGGTTAAGGACACTGGCTCCATTATATCATGCTCCAGACCTTAGGCCACACTTCTTTCATGAGTCATTAAGCCGACAACGCAACAGCTGGCATCCCATAATCTGGCAACACCCAGGGCGACGGCATGAACTCCCTTAACAGTGCATTGATATGGACTAGATTAGGCCACCCCCACAACTTAAGTATCACCCATTCTTCATGGCTCATTAGGCCCATCAACGAACATAGATGGCGTCATGCGACCCGGTCAGGTCGATGGTATGGACTACCTTACCAACGCTACATAAGGCCACACTCTTATCGGGTTATTAGGCCCGGCAAAAAGCATAGATGGTATCACGTGACCCGACCAGGGCGACGATACGGGCGTCTATGGCAATTGGCCTACAGATATCACGTGACATTGAGCATGTGTCCACACATATACACCGCCGAAAACAGCGACGCTATGAACGTCTATTCTGAGAGTGGGGGTGGGGGTCACATAACCTGTGATGTCATCTCATTTGCATATTAAGCCACGTTTACATGACCATATATGGGCATTGGTGGTGACCCATTTCAAATCGATAAATCTAGGTCACCTTCCATGTCCATATATGGTCATGTGCGCGAGGCCTAACATGCACAGGTCATGAAACCCCTTTTGACCAATCAGAATAGACGCCCATATAATCGTCCTTCTACTAAGGCATACAATTCGTACGACTTGACGGACTATTAAGCATTTATGACGGACTTAATGCATTATGACGTCAGTCTACACGTGACGTAATTGATTATGACGTTATGTGATTGGTAGATAGACTCCTCTTTTTCATTTAAACAACACGATGAGTTTTATAAAAAATAACTATTTCCCTAACAACCAAAAATAATCTGAGATAACAATGTGATTTCAATAACCTCTAGTGTAATCTAATGTATACATTAATTTACATCGAACATAAGTATTATTAAAGATTTACACATGAATACTGGACCTTTCCAGTTCTAGCTATGCCCCGCCCATCTGTGTCTAAGCTCCACCCACACCACGCAGCAACAGCGCCGAGTCAAATTAGTTTCAAAATAATCAACAGCATGTTTATTAAATAGCGTACAACGCGTCGGACTATTACGCGTTAAAGACTGACTATTCCGAATCATTGATGACGTTATGATGATGGTTGGATAGGCTGGAAAGGTAAATTGCTAGTGAATCACGTGCAGAGGTTCCATTTCCATCTAGGTTCCTCCCACATTTTACGCGTGATTGAATCGATTTGAAAGTTTAAAACCTGAATTCACAGAATCTACATTTCAAAATTTCAAGGTAACTATAGATGTAATTTGTTCGGTATATTGAAAGTAATTTGACTGGGGGTGGGGGTGTGTTGTCGGGTGGGGGCGCGGCTGTTGCCGCATTTATTGAATTGTACGGTCACCAAATACATACAATTCATACACTTTTTCATGACGTAGCTCCATCATTTTGATTGTGACGTCAGTTAACATGTATCGTATTTGATTATGACGTCAGATATTTCCGTGACAGATTGGATTCATCCATTGACCATTTGTGAACAACTGAGAATAGAAATTATTCGTCAGCGTAACGTAACTAAAATAGCTTATGTAATATGATATTAGTTTGCTTTAGGAAAAATGCTACCCCTCAGTAGCGATCCAAAGCTCTCCTACTCGTATTCATATCAATTAGCCCTTTGATTGTCATGATTTTTCAAGAATACTTGTACAGGCTATGAGAAGACAATTCTTGTAAAATCTATCACTGCAATTTACAGAAATCAATTTCAAGACGGTGTTCATTCGCAGGCCAAGAGAAGACTGTTTATTGAAAATTTACCACTGGAATGACTGGCTCGGTTACCGAGCCAGTCATTCTAGTGGTAAGCTTTCAAAAATAGTCTTATCTTGGCCTGCAAATGAACATTGGTTAAAGAGCGCTTCACAATTACACACTTGAGTTAACACAAGCGGGTTAAATGGCATCCCATAAAACGTTCGAAAGCTGACATTTTGGTTGGCTGAGTTCTTCATTTCCTGGACTTGACTATCCTGTAACATCAGAAACTGAAACAACACATTGTACACACATATTGTCGTCACATTGAATGCATTGCTATTTAGCACGAACAATGTTGGTTCAGTGCGTGTTCTGGGAGTCTTCATCAAAGGGGGTAAAGTGTGAAAAGGTCCACTTTATTTTAGGGAAGTAAGAATCTTTAGAAAACAAAGATGTCGTGATATAATTTTTTCGACTTTGACATTTTTTCCAGAAATGGCAAAAAATCTATATTCAGACCGACCGACTGACCCATCGACCGACAAACCAACCAACTGACCGACCGACTGACTGATCAACTGACCAAATGACCGTCCGACCGATCTCTTACATTCCGAATTAATGCGATTCTTGGAAAGTAATCGGCGCAACGATTATTTCCCCCAAATTATTTCCACTAAGTTCATAAGTACATTCCTGGATTTGTTCATCATTGGACTAGATCAAGATACCAGGGAATTACTTCACATTTCTGTGCATATATACAAATACTTACATGCCACACTCGTGCGCATTACAGCCGTCGGCGTTGTAACATACACGACAGTTCTCAGGATGCCTGTTAGCAGCAACTGTCTAATTACAAAACACCTAAAAAGTGAAAAGTCACATAACATTGGAAGTTTGGTCAATGTATATTTAATTACTCAGCGATATCAACGCATGGTGCTTATACTGCCTGTGGTAATAACCTTATTCAACTGTTTAGCAGATTGTTTTGGCAAGAAACAGAGTAATATTGCAGGAATATCAATGAATATCCTTTGTCAACTTATCAAATAAGCGATCGTGACGATCTTATCTACGTCATTCGTGACGTAATTGATTTTGACGTCATTATACACGTCACGTAGTTGATTATGACGTCATATGATTGATGGATAAACTGGAATACTCCATTGCCTGGCCAGCATGAGCAGCGCAGACGCCGCCGATGATGATGCATTAGCCGCACAGTGCAGCTCAGAAATACGTTAACATGATTCTAATAAAAAATACAGAAGCGTGTTGGTTAGTATACTTTTGAACACGATGTAAGAAAATCTATGTTGAATATTATGGACTTAATTTGATTGGAATGCCATTGCTGCCCTGTGCAGCAATGGCATTCCATTCAAATTAAGTCCAAAATATTCAACGGTAAGTTTTGCATTGCTTTGGAGACCTGTTACGTTATTTCTGGGCTGTATTGTAGATAGGCATTATAATGATGGTGTTGATGACGGATGGAATTATGGGTATTAAACATCATCGACTGAAATTAACACTCTGCAGAATTGTAAGGCGAATTGTATGTCCATGTGTGCGATGCAACAGGTCTAAAACCATCTTCCTATCGCACGGCCTCGCCCTTACGCTACGCTCTCGTATCGAGTACAGCGTAGCGATGTGAGGAGGCGTATGTTAGTACGATCGTCTAAAACCGAAAACAAGCCATTGTCCCGGCTTCATCTCAAAGCTAATGTAACCATACCGCGTGTGTCGAAACTCATTCATTCCTTAGTTCGGATAAGCTAATTAAAATATCGTTCGTCTTTATCTATATTGACGCAAAAATATGGGTTCGTCGTTGCCCTTGAGGGTCACAATGTCTTGATTTGGGTGTAAAAATAAACAAGGGGGATTGAGAAGGGTGAGTGTGCTAGATTCAGAATTACCCGGATGTACATGTCTATTCATATTGACAGGAATAGTTAGCGGAGACATAGCATCCTGTCTATGATATGTCTATGTGCTGAGAAAGTGCATGCCGCTTGCAATGGAGATTTCCAGTTTATCCATCCATTATATGACGTCATTATCAACTACGTGTCGTGTATGGTGACCTCATAATCCAACGGAGTAAGCGGTGTTGCATGGATTGCATGTCTTTACTATTTAATAAATATTCTTTTGAATATTTTTAAACTAATTTGATTGGGCGCTGTTGCTGCCATAGTCAAATTAGTTTCAAAATATTCCAACACCTTAGCTGTATCGTTTCCAGGAAATTGATAGTCAGGGATCGATCGATCCCAATGCGGGCAAAGCGTTGGTGGAGCTTAACTAGGGGTGGGCGGGGCATAGCTAAAACTGAAAAGGTCCATTGCGTGTATGTATAAGCCTTTGAGAACGTTTGCAATACAGAGGGTAACATAATTACGCTTCTTAGAATCATGAACTATACATTACCTGGGAGACACAATCGTATCGTAGCTGCCCCGGTCTGCCATGTGTTGGTTTGTCAGTGTAACACAACTGATCTGGCTCACATAATCTTACAGACGTTTGGCCGGATAGGCCTGTTGACTCACCTGTTATACAAGCCAGACCTAAACAGAATAATAGTGTTTCTATGCAATGACTATATGATCCAGCGAGTGCCACGTCCCGTCAAAAGTGCGAAATTCTGCATAAATTGACCATCGTTTCACTTTGACGTAACGGACAAGCCATCCGCTGGATTTAGACTTCTGTTGACAATATGGACCTTTCCATTTTAGCTATGCCCCGCGCACACTTCGCCATGTTGGGATTGATTGATCCCCGAATGCCCTAGCGATCAATAACCTGAAAACTATACAGGTAATCTGTTGAATATTTTGTAACTAAGTTGACTTGGTGCTATGGCTGCCATCTTGGATTCGTTTCCGGACAAATTCCCCCATAGTAAAGCAATTGGAAATTTAAAGTGCCTTCACCTCAGAAACCGCTGGGTGGATTTCAATTTATTTTGCAGGAAGCATCGTTCGATAATATAGATCTGATTTTGTCCAAACAATGCTGGTCGGCCTATTAGGCCGGCGGCCATTTTGGATTTTGTAGTATTTCGGGAAACGTTTTTAAAAATCTCCTCCTTCGACACCACTTGGCGGATTGATTCAAAACTCATGAAATATCATCTAGGACATCGGCTGAAACAAGTTTCTTCAAGAGAATTTGATTGGCCGAAAACTTGGGTGGCCATCTTGAATGACCTAGTTTTCGTGAAAACAACTTCTTCTCCAGAACCGCTGAACGGATCGGGCCGAAATTCGACTGATGTGATTAGGGACTGAGGCACATTACAGTTTGTACAAGAGAAATTGAGACGTCAAAGATCATGGCCGCCATTGACCAATCAAAATTCAGCATGATTGGCGGCCATTTTGAATTTTTTTATTTGTTGAAATTTGAAGCCGAAATAGGTTTTTGGGTCTTCTGATTCCAAATTTACAATTTTCAATACTGTGGGTCGAACGGTTTGGCGGCCATCTTGGATCGTTTTCCCCCCAAAATTGCCAGTACTAAAGCAATTGGAGAATTGAATTGTCTTCTTCTCAAGAAGAACTGGGCCGATTTCATTTATATTATTTCTACTGCCATTGTTGACACACGACTGTTTGTTTTTCAAAACCACATTCAATGATGGGTAGACTAGGCGGATAAAGAAGATTCTTACTGTAACCTTCTCACATAATTCAATAAAATTGACAGCATTAATCCAACTTGATCAAATCTAAGAGGCTATTTAGGCTCTAAGCCACCTATAAGAGCTGGCTCAGATAAGGTTCTCGTCTTAGCGACAAGGATGCTAGCCGCTTGCCCCCCCCCCCCCACCCCCATCCCCGGTGCATCGCCGCTTGCGGCTATGTTTAATATTATTATTATTATTATTATTATTATTATTATTATTATTATTATTATTATTATTGAAATCATGCCATCATGTCTCATCCCACGCGGGCGGGAGACGGATATAATCTACATAAGGGTAAAATGCTATCTGTTTTACCTCAGCAACAGAATGAGTAGTGGTGGAATTTGTGTTTGACTTTATCACCGTTGAAAGGGTCACGCTTGATCTACAGTATTTAGGCCTACTATTTAGATATGTGGTCAAGCATGTGGGCAAGCATGTGGTCAAGCATGTGGTCAAGCATGTTAAAAGCCGCCGCTTTGTTCTATTGGAACATGTCCATTTGCTTTGGATGTGAAGAAAAAAGTGTTTTAGAAAAATTTACAGCCAGTCATTTCAGTGGTAAATTATCAAACATGGCTTTCTATTTACCCGCGAGTTTTGCCTCAGTCAAAGCGATTCAGCGATGCGGTGTATTATTATTTGCAAATAATGTGGATAGCCCGTTAACCAGTGTCATGATTGTGTTGTCAAGAATTATAGATAATCGGAAGTCTTCTGATTATTGGCCGCGACAAGCGGTGTCGTGTCAAGTTTGATTGTTTTTGTATTATGTTTATATATCATGTTCATTCATCTTATATACTCATGCTCATTCCCAGGTTACTGTGTGTCAAGAGCTTTTAACCTTCTTGGCATACCTGTGTTTTTCAAGCGAGATACATGTGCGTTAGTTCTTTTCCCTTGCTGGAGAAAAAAAGGCGGGTAGGGTGGTGGTTTGCGGATTATGGAATGTGAGTCAGTCTTAGCCTGTAGGTTCTCTTAGAGAAGTCCCTGTGATAAGTTTAATCTCGATCTTTCTCATGGGGAACTGAGGTTTTGCATGGCTTACCCCTTCCCAACCAGGTTACTGATCAAATCTGGTGTTATCAATAATTAATGCAATGGTAAGTATTGATCGAAGGAGATTGAAGGAAATTTCCCCTTCTCCGAGATCTAACAATACCATTATATCACGGACCCTGCCTCCCAGCCCCACAGGAGGCAACCCATGCGTCGGTCTTGTTTGTACTTAGGCTATGCAAACTAGTGGCCGGTTCATGGTTACGGGTACCCGGTTGTTGGTGCTGGTACCCGGTTCCAGGAACCGGCTAGAGCTTGTCAAATCAGAAGATTCTTAGTCCATAGCCATGTCTAGCTGTTATCAATAAGTAATGTAATGGTAAGTAGTGTTAGATCTCGGAGAAAGGGAAATTGAAATTTCCTTCAGTTTTATAGTAAGCAAATACTTGATGGACGGAAAGTAGAGGGTCAAGTGGCCATAGTTCTATCGTCAGTTTGGTTGGAACTCGCGAAAGGCCGGCCTAATTAAGTTCAAAGTTGTTCTTTAATTAAGTGTGATAAATTTATTTTAAAATAGAAATCTGACCATCACCCGGGCGCCATTGCGCGGCGGCCTGGATCCGGCACTGAATGGCACGGATGTACATTATTTTGCAACCAATTTGACTCACACCTACTGCTTCTCTAATGTGGCCAACAGGTTCAAGTTAAATTATTTTCACAATTACTTACATCACCGCCACATTCAAATTCAAACAGGACTTTTCGGATTCTAAAGAGTTTTTGGATTTTTCAGTTCTTCTTATAATGACCAAAGATGTGGAATCCACATTTAGTACAGTCGCAAACATTCCTGTCTTAAAATGTGAATCAAATCCGGCCAGCTGTTTCCAAGATATCCATAAATATGGAGTCTGTAATTCCTCTTTCACATGGCGAAGTACAAGCCCAACTACAGTTACAATTAGACTGTACATTAGGCATTCGAAACAAAAGAAATGACTAAATATATTGCTGCATCGTGTGGAAATCATATGAGGTCGTATTCTTGGCTCTGGGTACACACCGTACAATATTAACATAGTCAGGATACAGCAGTGGCCATTCTTATTATTTGCTGAACTACATCCTGATACTCAGATAGTGTTCACCTATATTTCATACAGCCTATGTGAAAGGCACGTTGACCACGCAGAAACCTGTCTTGGGGATCGACTGACAAAGGAAATAATTTCCAGAAAACCTCTATCTCTACAGTACATGAAAAACATGTCATGTGTATTGAGTTTAATAATCACATCGCGAGCACCTGCAAATTTGTTGAACCATCACGTCAGTCTATAGGGGTTCGCTATATCTGATTCTTCCCACCCCACCTACCCCATCCCGTATCTTAAACCCACTTACATATCTCTATTGTCTCGTACATCGCGTTATCGGAAGCAATTCAACAGCAGACCGAGACCACTGGATCATATGATATAGATACCTTCATGTGATGGATGTCATCAGCCACTACGGAGACTCTCCGTCCAGAAAGACACACATTTATCCACGATAGGGTGTATGAACTGGTATGGGAAGCAGAAAGGGTGAGTTTTCCTTGCATATATCATAGAAAACTTCAGCGGCACTTCTAATTATGACACTGACAGCAAATCAATTGTCACAAATATTACCCGGCCATTTACAATCATTAGTCTAGACAATATAAGGGTAGACCTAGAACAAATTGCAACAGAATATTTATTTGTTTCATACGTTTTTACCAGTCCTCAGGTAAAAGAATATAAAAAATTCCTAGAAATTTCACCGCGTGAAAGAACCTAATTAACATAATTTAAAATGGCCACCGAAAACCAAGTATTAAGCTGAATATCTCACATATCGTTGGTTTTAGACTCATACAATCTATTAACTACAGATATAAACGTCATACCAAAGAGTTGATTTTTCATGTTATTAACACTATATGACGTCCCAACAAAAGTGTATGCATCATCATGGCTCATATTGACGTCTTTATGTCATCAAAGAGCAACTGTTCACCATTCAAGCAAACTCGATCCAAGTTTTACGTTTGGCAAATCAGTATAATAAATTTCTTAGTGGTTTCTAATATATGCAAACACTGTAGTCCCTTCAATTTTCTTGGCGAGTAACGTTCTGCTAATATTTATACGAAATCAATGTTAATGTCATCAAATTCTACAAAATCTGCTTTAAAACTTGGAACTGTGCTGCAGTTGACACCCCTGCATTCACTACAGGCATCTGTACAATGTAAGCGATGCTTTCAGTAGCGGCATGTAACAGGCACACAGGCTCATCGGCACTGACATCGAATAATTTTCAGAATACAATGACGAGCTGGTAGTCTATTCATAGTTCTGGGAACAAGTTTCCCCTGATGACACTGCCATCCGAAATCTTCTGGTTTTACGTTCCCATGCTCTCCCGTCCACAACTTGACCTGGTAGAAACCTCGAAATTTATTATTACGGTGCTTATGAATACGAAAATAATGATAATATATACATAATAATAAACTATAAAAATGCGGTCTCAATTGACCGGGAGGTACCTATTTGTCATCAGTACCTGTTACACAAAAGTAATGCAATAATAATATATTAATAACAGAGTACCTACTAGTTATCGATACGGAAAAAGTTCTAGAGTCACAATAGTTGTAGCATAACACAATCAGAACGTGAGATGGCACGATCGGAAGTTGGCTGCCAGGAAAAACCACAGGCATACTGCGGATGCAGCTCACTCTCAGGAATAGTGCAGAAGAACATTTGCAGAAGCGGACGGCTAGTAGATAGTCATCTCTACACAATAGTTATTAATTTAAATGGTGTTGTCAAGTGGTGCAGAAGTTAAAGCTGCCCTGTAGTTCTTGAAGGGATACGGATGAAGTTGATAATGCGGATGCATTCTGACGGTTCACAAAACGAGATGCATCGAATAACTCACACGATACATCAGGCAATGTTCCCCTAACTGCGGTCTAAAATGTCTAAAAGACTAACACATGATATGCGGATTGTTTTACACCACTGGTTGCATGGTACGGCAGATCTGGCGAGTTATCATAGTGCACGTCACTCGCCCCACATACCGGATGATGAGCTACATCGGGGCCAAAAGGCCCATCCGTACGAAAGGTCCCTTTGCGGAAGTAGTTGCTTGGGCTACCTGACTTTAAGTTCTTTATTGGCCACGGGTGATATCCTTCCGGGAGCTTACAAAAACTGATGGTTGCGGATGTAGTGGCTTGTGCCCCAGAGACGACGAATACTGAAAAACGAAAGGCACCACAGCAGCTGTTTGTATCTACTGTAGTTAGCAGTGCTATTGATTCGTCCTCTCAGAACAGGCACCTCACCACCACCTGACTGCTCATGAATCTGATTGTTCGACCACTTTTATACTGCCTGTGACGTCACAGCTGGAGCGCCACAGCCAATCAGCGAGTGCGCTTCAGAGGCAGGGAAGCGGGTCACATGACACGCTATCGTACACATGCTCTGAGAGCATGCATGCGCTAAGCCTACGGCGTTCAATATTTTGAAAGGAATTTGCCGGCTCATTTAGCCATAACGCGGTCAATTCTTAACCGATTTTAAAATAGTATAGGGTTTTGGTGTAATTTAAAGTAATTACGTGTACCAACTCGGTACAATATAAGATGGTTTTCTGCCCAACGCTAATGCGGATTGTCTAGCAATCTCTGAAGCCCGCGCATGCATGCTAGGCGATCTCACGGACTTAGTCGTTTTACGAACCTATGATATGCGGCTCTATACATGCATATTTACCTACCCAGTGGGCGCGTTTGGAATGTATCCGGGCTGGCAACCATACCCATACTGGCTGGGACGGTCCATACCTGACTGGTCGATCCGCATTACACTACTACTACTACTACTACTACTACTACTACTACTACTACTACTACTACTACTACTACTACTACTACTACTACTACTACTACTACTACTACTACTGCTACTATTACTACTACTACTACTACTACTACTACTACTACTACTACTACTACTACTACTAGACCCACCCCACAGATATAATAAATGTGTTACTTAATGTTAAACTGATGTTGAATATTGTGAAACCAATTTGGCTGAAAGATGGTACTGCCTAGCTTCCAGTTCTAATTGGTTTTAAATTATTGAACAACTTGCCTGTAAAAGTGAGATACTGCGATTTAAATGTTCAAATGAGTAAAATGCGATAATTGGTTTTTATTTGTGGGCCCCTTATTTTGGGACCCCCCCCCCACGGCTGTATCCCCTTTAGCCCTTGCACTAAGCCAGTTCTGAATTTTGCAGCATCACCTTTAGAGAATCGCACATTATCCTTGCCTCGCACTGTTCGTATATGAAAACTTATTATTTGAAGTCTCCATGTATGCCTGTGCTTGCATAGTATACACGTGCAAACAGAAAGCTGTTCACTAGTCAATTTTGACAGCTTTCCTCGCCGGATATGACAGGATATCATCTCTCAAGCGCTTCTATGGACGAAGGCGATGCGCATTAAGTCTTAAGAGCATTGGCATTATTTGCACAACGTATACTATATGCTGTCCATATATGGCGAAATTGGTATTATTTACTTTGGTAAATTGTATGTTCAGCGGTAGACCTAGCCTTTATGCTAAATTTATTTGCCTTATGAACAGGGCTGACAGGGGATGGTTGTCACTGGTCATATATTGTTATCAGTACATTTATGCTATTCAATACTGTCGATAATATCTAAATATCTGCACAAAATATTCTATTGTACAGGAGGTGCATTGGGTTAGTGCAAGCATTGAGTGCGTCTTCTTCTTCTACTTCTTCTTCTTCTACTTCTTCTTGGTGAATACTTTTCTTAGATGCATTCAAACCCTGTATTGTGTCACTGAAAGTCTGCTAGAATGGATAATGCCTTATCAATCCATTTTGCCTTCGAACGGGGCATTAGCCAAGTCTGCTCTTTATCTGGTGCCTTATGTAGTATATGCATAGAACCACTATGACAGAAGTTGCCTGATACCTCAGATAAAAATGTTATTTGCTCTGCTTATAATGTTGATGTTACTGGTTGTCACCACCTTAGATGAAGATAGTGATGTATTGCAAGATCGTTAAAAAATATATGAAGATTTGTACAGTGCGAAAGTTAATCTGGGAACTCTGGGCGGGTGCATGGAAGGGTGAGTTGATCAACCTTTGGAAATACAATGGAATAGTCATGGATTAAAGGTTCTCGGGCATATGTAGGGAATTTAGTAAAGTATTCAGACAAAAACTGGGAAGGTGTGGAAGTGGAAATTTGCAACAAACTTGCTAAATGGCTCTTATTATCGAAAACCCTCACATTAAGAGCCCGTATTATGGTAACAAGTCTTCTTGTTGCATCTAAGCTTTGCCATAGATCTGCCGTTGTCGCCCCTCCTGTCAAGCTGGTGAATTCTATTCAAACACATCTAATTAATTTCCTTAGGCTGGGAAAGCATTGGGTGTCGAAGGAGTTCATTTCTCTGCCCCTAGAAAATGGAGGGCATGGTGTGCTGCATTTGATGTCTAGAATAAAAGCCTTTTCGTATGCAGTATGTTCAATCGTTCCTAGCTTTAAATGCCCTTCATCCGTGTTTTAGAGTCACAATCTGGTTTCTGAGACAAGTTCAATATTTGAATTATGATCGCCAGTTATTTTTATACATTTTGATATAAATGCACTTGTTGACATACGATCATGCTTTTACAAGTCCTTATTAGGCTTATGGTTTTTCTTTAAAGGGTATCACAACCTGCTTGTAGAGTAGATGTTTTAAATGAGCCAGTCTTTCTTAATCCGCTCATATGAAATACTATAGCAGGGCTCACGTTTTTCTATGAAGATTTTATTAAAGCAAGGGCTACAATTATAGGTGCCATATGTGTAGATAATGATAAGAAACTTTATATTGACATCTTGGTTCTTAAATTCTGAAATCGGTCTGAACCGTTAGTGTACAATAAATTAGATGCGAGGAAGAAGAAGAAGAAGAAGAAGAAGAAGAAGAAGAAAAAGAAGAAGACGACACACTCAATGCTTGCACTAACCCATGCGCCTCCTGTACAATAGAATATTTTGTGCAGATATTTAGATATTATCGACAGTATTGAATAGCATAATGTTGTGGAATAGTATTCCAAATGAGTGGACTGATACTCTCAAAGATCCCAACCACATTCCTCATTCATTGTATGAGATTGAGCAATCGTCTACATTTAAATATGATGTATTCAGTGTATCTACATATACGAATTGCAAAAAAAGATTTCTATGAATTGTCATTACTAAAGTATTATGTAATCAGTTTGAGCAATTGTGCCAATAACATATGGTTTGATATCCTATCATTAGAGACTTCATCAGTAGCCTATTGTCGATGTTTTTGCAAATATCCTTGCACCAATTATGAAGGAGATCTGTCCTGGGGAATTTTGCGTGGGGCATTAAATACATGCATATATCTTTACCGAGCTGGGTACCGTCCTAATAACGATTGTGTTGAATGTGCTGAGCAAGAAGACCTTGCACATATGTTCATTACACGCTCCCGTCTCATACCGTTGGTACTAGCTATCAGATGGACCGCTCTACTTTTGTTGGACGTTGATGCTTTTCACCCGCATTGTTTACATACAAGGGGTTAACTGTCCTCAATGTTCCCGTAAATTTAAACGCAAAATCAGACATCGTTTATTTAACTGGGTTATTGCGCATGCAAAAATAGCAACATACGTCACACGTCAATGACTAATGGACGCACGTGAACAGACGGACCCTATTAGGGAGTGTTTGTTGAGAATGAGATCAATAATTCATATCAAATTTTAATATCAAAAACATGAAGCATCTTTTAGAACGCTTCCAACGTTTTTGGCCTTTTGATAATCTAATGCTAGCATAGAAAATGACGAGCTTAAATCTAATCGAGTTTTGTGAAACATAACTGGCAAATGGGTTTATCTGGTGTCATGCTCTAGTGATTGGAGACTGGAACATTTTCTATCATTGTGCCGAATCATTGTGCTGATACTTTTGTGATCGTTATTGGCCAGGTTTCTTGTTAGGTAGGGAAATTCCTTGTTTTTACATAAAGTTAAGTCATGGATGATTGATGTGTTTTAATGTGAATTGTAATTTGTTTATTTAATAATTGCAAATAAAGTACCATGAAAGGTTTTCTTCTTGTTCTTGTTCTTGTTCTCGTTCTTCTTGTTCCTCTTGCTGTTGTTCTTGTTCTTCTTGCTCTTATTCTTGTTGTTCTAGTTCTTCTTCTTCTTCTTCTTCTTCTTCTTCTTCTTCTTCTTCTTCTTGTATTTCTTCTTCTTCTTCTTCTTCTAAGGGCATTTGTCATTAACTGTGGTTCTACTAGAGGAATCGTATTCACACTTGGATGGATGTTTTCCCTTGATGTACAAAAGGCGGAAGTTAATTTTGGAGTCAAAAGCTAAAATAGAACAAAAAAATACAGCAAGAGCTTTAAGTTGGTATTGGACTGATTTATTTCTTCACCGTCGCCATTTTATTCTTGTTCTGTATGGATTATCATGCTCGTGATTGGAGCACCCGCACCAATGCGTGATAAGCGTACTGATAAGTAAAGTATGCGTGAAAGAAAGTCAGTAAGTAATTAATTAACTATAAATTAGCATGTCTGTTTTGGTTATTTTGCAATTTAGTATACTTAGCTTTATAATGTACTAATTATTACATTTACCGCACTTTGGTAGGGGTTCCTGTCAATTTGGTGATTATCCATACAGAAAAAGAATAAAATGCCGACGAAGAAACAAAATGAGGGAAATCATTAACAAAGAGTTGAACCAATGCGATCGGTATTGTTAAACTCGGGTTTCGATTTATTCATTAGTGTAAATTAACTGTACTAAATATTTGTAAACATTTTAAATGAGTGCATTAAGGATCCGACCAGTTTTCGTGTTTTAATTGGTATTTGTAGTTTCCACTCGGTGACAGTATGGGCGAATCGGATAGAAGAAGGATTTTAATTGACCAATGCATACCATTATTTGCAGCACCGCCTTGCGGCCATCAACAGCAAACGGCGCTATCCGCTACAATAGGATATAATGAAACACTGCATATGGAGTATATGAGAGTATGGGCTCAAATGAATGTTGTGTTTGAAAAGTATCTTAGGTTTTCTGGTTCAAAATGCAGATTTTCCAATACGTTGAATGGCGGCCATCTTGGATTTATGTTTCTGAAGAATGACCAAACAGTACTGGTCCGATCTATGACTCAAGTATCTGACGTCACAATCAAAATTGAAAGGTCCGTCACTGAAAGGTGCACGAAATGAATGTATTTTAAAATTTGTAATTTAATAAACTTTCTATTGGATATTTTGAAAGTTAATTGACTGTTAGTGACATAAACGGCGAAGTTTCCCAGTCAAATTAGTTTGAAAATGGTCAACAGCTTACCTGACTTGATATTTAAATTATGGGAATTCAGGTTTCAAAGTTTCACGTCGATTCCAATACGCGTAAAATGTGTGTTGGGTGTAGCTATATTATCATGAACTGGATAAAGGGGCCATGTTAGGCGTGATAAGACAAAACAGATTAGAGGTGGTATCTTTTGTAGACTAACGTTATCTATTTTTGACAAGCTGTCGCACATAAATGTGCTTTATCCCAATGATGCACATTTATGTGCAAAAGCTTGTTACAATAGCTAATGTTAGCCTACAAAAGGTACCACCTCTAATCTGTTTTATCTTTATCCGATATTATTATGGTTATACATATGGAATTGGATTACTAAGATGGAATAATTTTCGTGGTATGTATACCATTGTTTGTCAGTATAAATTTATTTACATGTGTGTTTTAGTTTTGTCCAGGTGAGTCCGACTCTTCTTTAGATTAGGACGTGTTGCACTGCAAATACTCATGAAGGAATGGTCCATGTATGTGTCTGGACACCATGTAATTTGCAGAGTTGATCTCCAAGCTAAGCTTCTCCAAATACATAACCACGAGACTGGCACAGTTAACATGTCTTTCTATGACAATCTGCACGTATGTGTGTAGAGTTGATGTGTGTCGCCTCTGATAGATCGCCTGTTCTCTATCAAATCGGCTACAACTTGAAAATTGTAAGAATTGTCTTAACATAACTATTTTAGTTCAGACGTATCATTTATCAGGCTGAATATTGTTTAAAATTTACCATAAAGATTTCCAAGAAAATATGGAATGCGTCAATGAAATCAACTTACCTCGTGCAAGAAGATCAATCGATAGCTGTAGCTAAAAAGGTGAAAGGATATTATTGTAAAATCTGTCTATAACGATCACTTTATGAACCATCTACTATGAAACTCAACAAGTCGTACTTACTATAAGAAAATGGTCATATGCAAGTGTTGTTGGAGCCACAAAACGAGGATTATTTCAGACATGTCATGTGACCACCAGTCCTAGAGAACCGCCAGTCTTAAAGAACCACCATTTTCTGGTACTAAAAGCAACTATTCGTTAGGCAGGTTCCATCCCATAGTTTAGCGTCCAGCTTTATGAAGTCAAAGGATGTAGAGCTAGTCAATAATATAATTTTCAAGTTGTGAAAATGAATTAGCGACACTAACTAGAGTCCCTAATTCAAATTCACAACTAAAAATTATACCAATTTATATGTATTGAAATCAGCATAATGCTAAGATTTATTTCGTTTCATTACATCTAGGCACGCGATTTAAGCCTCTAAAATTTTACAATTTTAACAATTTTATTTTAAGGCATTCTGGTGTGAATATGTTATCCTGATGACCCATGTTACCGGGCCAGTACTGCGTTAATTATGGTCCATATTATTCAGGTATCGGCTTAGTACCGGCCGAGTAACCTGCATTATCATGATCAACCAACGAATATCCATAATATAATAGCTTCATTCTCCTGACTTATATATTAGCTGGATTAACGATCCCAAGGTGATCGCTATAGCTATGTCGCACCAAATTTCAAGCTAAGCTACTTACGTGCCCCAAATCTAGATACATATTTGATTCTTTCTGGCACGGGTTTTGATAAAGCCAGGAGCCTTTTATTTACATAATAGATTCACAGCTATAAACATTGCAAATCTACAAAATCCATGGCACAATGGACCTTTCCAGTTTATCCATCAATCATATGACGTCGTAATCGACTACGTGACGTGCATGATGACACCATAATCAATGACTGATGAATGACGTAATTAAGTGCGTCACGAACTCATAATTGGTGATGAGCTAAAGCGTTGTTGTACGGATTGTATGTCTTTACTATTTAATAAATATTCTTTTGAAAATTTTGAAACTAATTTTACGGAGCTGCCATAGGCAGCAACAGTGCGTGACATGGGCAGCACCAGCACCTAGTCAAATAGTGTCAAAATATTCAACAGCTTACCTGTATAGGTATCAAGAACTTGACAGTCAGGGCGTTCGGGGATCGATCCACCCCAACACGTGCGAGGTGTGGGTGGAGCTTACCTAGAGATGGGCGGGGCATAGCTAAAACTGGATTTCTCAATTATACTATAGATGGTCTACCGACAGGCATATAGCCTACTGATGGCAGTGCATGATAAGTATACGTATACGTGTGTGATGGTATACTGATCACCCATGTTACTGGGCCAGTACTGCGTTAATTCTGGTCCATATTGCTCAGGTATCGGCCTAGTACCGGCCGAGTAGCCTGCATTATCATGATCAATCAAGGGACATCCATAATATAATAGCTTCAGTCTCCTGACTTATATATTAGCTGGATTAGCGATCCCAAGGTGATCCAACGATCCAAAGGTGATCGCTATAGCTATGCCCCTCCAATTTCCGGCTAAGCTCCGCCACATTGAACGTGTATTATAATCGATTTATCAGTTATTGGGTAAGTCGATCATCCGTTCACTTCGACAGACCAATGGGTTGATGGGAAAGGCGTCTGTTGGAAGCCCGTTGTCCTAGGGGATAACAACTATAATCCAAATCTGAGAAATTCTCCTCCAAGGGAGGAAGTGGGCTGTTGTCCATTCCAATACAAGGCTTCAATCGATCAAAATGCAAGATGGGTGTAGTGCCATCGGGTCACCATAACTTATAGGTGACGTTAGATTTCCGCTTGAGCACCACGTATGGCCCACACCCCTTTCATATACACACATTTTTCGGAGACATTTGCGGATGTGGGATCCCTCACCCACACATTCTGTCCTGGATGATACGGATCGCCATGCACACAGCGATCGAACGATAAACTCTGTTCTTTGTATTCTCTACTAAAGGAGTTCCTTTCTCTGCCCATAGAAAATGGAGGGCATGGTGTGCTGCATTTGAGGGCTAGAACAAAAGCCTTTCGTATGCAGTATGTTCAATCGCCTTTCATCCGTGTTTTAGAGTCACTATCTGGTTTCTGAGACAAGTTCAATATTTGAATTATGATCGCCAGTTATTTTTATACATTTTGATATAAATACACTTTGTGACATACGATCATGATTTTTTACAAGTCCTTATTAGGCTTATGGGTTTTCTTTAAAGTCACAAGAGTATCACAACTTGATGTAGAGCAGATGTTTTAAATGAGCCGATCTTTCTTAATCCACTTATATGAAATACTATCTGCTGCAATAGAGGGTCATGTCCAGCTATACTCCGCCCATATCTAGCCCAGCACCGCCCATGTGTTATGCTCGTTGGGATCCATTTATATACTTTGCTCACTGAGGAATTCGATGAATCCCAATTTCACAGTAACTATACAGGTAAGTAATACAGGTAAGTGCGGTATCATACTCCTTTATTAGCCTGAATGTTGTAGTAGGGATATACAGGAAAATAAGATGTATGTCATAAGGTTGAGGTCATAGAATAAATGATTACATATGAACATACAGCTACCACATGTACATGAATACGAATGCACCATACATTAGCGACGAGGATGGGCTTAAAGACCCATGCGAACATACCGTTAATTACAAACACAAATTATAATTTCACAGATATAATCAGTAGGCTATTCGTATACAAAGTTGGGTTTTCAGTAACAGCCATGGCTACGCCACGTGCTTCATAGGCTGCAAATCTGTGTCCTACTACATTCGGAAGCTTTGCTCCACATCAACCATTCATGTATTGCCAAGGGACTACATCAATTGACTTTTCCGGTTTTAGCTATGCCCCGCCCATCTCTAGCTAAGCTCCACCCACACCTCGCTTGTGTTGGGATCGATCGATCTCTGAACACCCTGACTATCAATTTCCAAAAAAATACACAGGTAAGCTGTTGAATATTTTGAAACTAATTTGACTGATTGCTGTTGCTGCCTATTTGAGATTTGATAACGGTCTATCAACCCTTTGTGACGTAATTATTGTAACGTGATCATACACTCGCTGAGCTCATTATGACGTCATCCGGGGTCAGATGATGGATGGATACTCTGGAAAGGTGAATTCTATCGAAACAGTTGGAAAAGATGGTAACAAACTGCATTCTCGTACGTCGCGATGATACACAGATGGTGAGAAAGCTATTTTGTATTGCATTCGTTGGGACCTAAAAGTTAATGTATCTACTATGCATTACCAGAAAGTGAGCATGCACATGGCCAAACGCTGCTTAGCAATGCAATTTCAATGAATTTCCAGAATGCTTGAAAATAATTTATAGGCTTAAATTATGTGTCTGTATGTAATGAAACGAAATAAGACTTAACATATGATGATTTCATTCCATATAAATTAATATATTTCTTTAAGTTGCGAAATTGAAATTGAGGCTCGCAACAGCACCCAGTCAAATTAGTTTTCAACATATTCAACAGAATATTTATTAAATAATAAAGACACACAGTTCGTACAAAAACGCATAGTCCGTCTTCAAATATGCGTTCGTGACGTACTTATCGACGTCATTCATGACGTCATTCATTATGATGTCATTCTACACGTCACATAGTTGATTATGACGTCATATGATGGGTGGATACTCTGGAAAAAGGTGAATTGTTAATGTATGTATGATTACTGTATTCTCCGGCTGTAGTAGTATGAACTTCACACAGCTGCAATCAGTCCTTCTTTGCTTTTGACCACCTCTTAACGTCACGTCGTAGCAGGCGTAACAGATTTATGCGATGACGTCATCTCCTGGCTTTATGTTTGCTGGCCCCCAGTAGGGCAAATTCCAAGGCTTTCTGTGCAGGTGTGTTTTCTGGCATACTTAGCACATGACCAAACATGAACCATCATTGCTGGGCGACCTTTACGACGCATTAATGGTCAATGACAACAATGCTATCGGTTTCCTCGTATATTTGCATAAATGAGCTCCCCTTAATCACACAAGTCCAGTGGACATATTAGAAGATACTTTGTGGCACGTCATAGGACATAGGTACCCATTTTTTGCCCGGAGAGTTGAAAACAAACATTTTTGTTTAAA
>CM067359.1:12507732-12520313 GCA_034401795.1 Chaetoderma sp. LZ-2023a
TTCCCACCCACCTTATTCCACCATCAACAACCACCCATCCATCCATCCATCCATCCATCCATCCATCCATCCATCCATCCATGCATCCATCCATCCATCCTTCCAATCATCTATCTGATCACCCATCCATCCACCCTCCATCCATCCCATCATTGATGCATCCATCCAACATTCCACACATCCATCCATCCATCCATCCATCCATCCAACGGTTCATCCCACCCTCCATCCATCATTAACTCCCTCCATCACTTCCTAACTCCCTACCTCCCTCCCTACATCCCTCCCTCGCTCCTTAACTCCCTCCCTCCATCCCTACGTCCATACCTCTTTCCATAACTCCATCGCTGCCCCTCTCCCTCCTTCCATCCCTCCCTCCATACATCCATCCATCAATCCATCAATCCATCCATCCATCCATCCATCCATCCATCCATTCATACATACATCCATTCCGCCCTCTCTCCCTCCTTAACCCCCGCCATTCCTCCGCAACTCCATTCGTCCACCCATCCTCCCTCCCCCGCCCTCCATGCCTCCCTCCCTCCCTCCATTCATCCATCCATAGCTACATCCCTCCCTCCTTAACTCCCTCTTTCCATAGCTCGCTCTCTCCTCACTCACTCCCCACTTCCTCCATCCCTTCATCCATCCATCCATCCATCAATTCACCTATCAACCAGACAGCCACTCCCGCACCTACCCACCCCAATTCAATATCCATCACCCACAAATCAACTGAATATTCAACCGAAGATCTTTAATCCGGTCGTGCTGCCATACTCTCGGTATGCACGCGGCACGAGGCGGGCAGGTCGCCCGCGCCACTCGGATAACCACAGCTTAGTCAGTATACATGATGAGAGCAGTACGCTGTCGCTAGAGGACCGAGCAGGCGCCTGGTCCCGGCGCCTCTCCACCAATCCATCCTTACAGCCAGCCAGCCAGCCAGCCAGCCAGCCAGCCAGCCAACCAGCCAGCCAGCCAACCAGTCAGCCAGTCATCCACGCACTCACCCACCCACCCACCCACCCCAACCAAATATCCACCACACACCAATGAACCGAATATCCAATATCCCGTCACCGCATATTGAATATCCAATCTTGTTACAGGATATTGAATATTCAATATATCTTTTGTGTCAGAATATATCGTTATACCTTTGCTTAACTTATGCCTGTCTCCAATTGCATCATCTCAAACAGTCCTTTAAATACCCGAGGCACTCCATGAATACATTGAAGGTGTCTTGCCCTACTATCAATTCAATTCTATTCAATTCAATTTATTTACACCCAGGCCACAATGTGGCATAAGGGGTCCATTACTACATACATTTACACGGTCAATGGCGATTACATGAAATGTTTGTAATTATTATTATTATTTTTATTATTATTATTATTATTATTATTATTATTATTATTACATGTATTATTATTATTATTATTATTATTATTATTATTATTATTATTATTATTATTATTATTATTATTATTTCAACATAATATAAGTACCTAGGTAATCAAAAGTCCATCAAATTTAAAAGCGCGCCTCCACGCCAGGATAACCTGAGGACAAAATCGAGAAACTTGCATACCAACGGAGGCTCACATTCTGCACCAAATGAAAGTAGGACGAGGACGAATCCCAGCACGTGGTAACCCCACTCAGTAAAAATCAATATAATCCTCTTCTTTGTCAATTTGAGTTGAATTTGGGACGCATAATCCCGATTCAAAATACATCAACCACACGGTACAAAGCTACCACGTGACAGGACCCGCCCGGCCCCACTACATAAGGGCGCACAACCTAAGCCCCCAGAAATACACAACCATTCAACCTCATCGCCAAAGGTCCTGGGGCGTATGAGCGCGTTTTCAGTAGGTGTACCGTTAGCCAATCTGAATAATGCAATTAAATAGTGATTTGTATATACCCGTGATGCACATATAGGTGTTATGAAAAGAAAAGTTTGTTTATAGCAAATATGATGAGTGCGACCGGCCGGGCAATCCAGTAGCAAAGCGCTCAAATTCCTCCAGACGAAATTCGAAAGGTATGGAAGAAATTGGAGGTCCCCACTCCCAGAACACATTTAGAATTTGTAGTCTGTACACATTAAACATAGTAAATTCCAGTAAATTTGGTTTACGACGGTAGCAATGAGCTGCAGGACAGACTGTGGTAGTGGTAGTGGCAGCAGTAGTCGCAGTGACAGTGGCAATGGCAGGAGCAGCAACAGTAGCAGTAGCAGTAGAGGTAGCAGTAGAGGCAGCAGTAGTAGTAGTTGCTGCTGCTGCTGCTGCTGCTGTCATTTACTGTTGCTGCTGTTGGTTTGGGACAGAATGCTAAGTGCAACAACGGACCGGACAGACCACGAGTGAAGTGTTCCAATTCCTCCAGACGAAATTCGTAAAAGTATGGAGGAATTCGGAGGTCTCCACTCCCAGAACATATTTCTAATTTGCAAGATGTACAATTTTAAAGGTAATAGATGTATACACCTTGTACATAGGTATTATTATAGGAACATTGATTTTCTACAGGAATGATGTGCTGTAAGCAGGCTGTTGTAGTGATAATAGCAGCGGTAGCTACAGCGGTAGCGGCAGCGGTAGTAGCAGTAGAGGTAGCAGTAGTAGTTGCAGCTGCTGATGCTGCTGTTGTCATCCACGTCGTCGTCGTCGTCGATGTCGTCGTCGTCGTCAATGTCGTCGTCGCCGTGGTCCTCCTCCTAGTCGTAGTCGTTGTTGTCATCATCACTGTTGTCGGTGTCTTGCTATTTAAAATGTTGCAATACTCTTCTTATAAATTTGCATAGCTTACTTAAAATTTTATTACTTGATAAAAGTTCACAAAATTTGTAGTAGTTTGGTTTCACCCGAAAGTATTTTGGTAGTAGTGTCAGTCTGTCCTTTTCAAAAAACTTACAGAGAAATAGGTAATGATATTCATCACCTGTGTCATGTTGGTCACACAATTTACATATCCGATCTTCTTTGATTAAGCCCTCCCACCTCCCAGTTTCAATTGGCAATTTGTGGTTGGCTGTTCGGAATCGCGCTAAAGTTAGTTTATTAGTATTATTTAATTTGGTACGGTATGGTTCTATTTCAAATTTCGTCTTATAGATATTATAGATTTTTCCTTTTGAAGATGCGTTCATCTATCCTCTCCATGATTGTGTGATTTGGTCTATAAGTATTTGTTTTATATGTTTCGTTGCGTTACTTGTGATGCTCTGTCTTTCCCATAGATATCCTATTCCCACATTATTTAATATTGCCTTTACTACTCCAATCCATCTGTATTGTACGTTATTATTGGTATAGTCAGTGTACATATATTTATAAAGTAGACATGATAACTTTGTTTCTTTGCCATTTAGCAGTTTTTCCCAGTATAGGATTGTTCTATGTTTTATAATGATATCGAGTGGGTATCTACATAATTCACCGTATATCATGGATTTTGGTGTATGCATGTTTAGTTTTAGTAACCGTTGATAGAAGCCTATTTGTATTTTTTCAACTAGTGTTGTGTTTTCCGTAGTCCAAATTTCACACCCATATGTGAGAATCGGTAATATCATTGAATCAAACAGTTTTATTTGGCAGTTTATTGGTAGATCCATATTTTCGCATCTCCGGTAGAGTGAATATAGCGGTTTAGTAGCTTGCTCTGCTAGGTGTTTTAGTGCTGTTATATACCGGCAGTTGTAAAATAAATGTATACCTAAATACTTATATTTATCGACTATTTCAATATTTTCATCATCTAAAGTAAAATTACAATTCCCCCGTCCTCTTTTATTGCTTCCGAATATTACCACTTTTGTTTTATCCTTATTAATTTTGAGATTCCACAATTTACAGTAGCTGGTGTAGGCATTCAGACTCAGCTGTAGAGTAATACCATCTTCTGCTATCAACACTGTGTCATTTGCATATAGGAGCACCAGCAATTTAAGATAGACGTCTATGTTATCATTAATTATAAGACTGTCACAATTTGAGTTTTCCAGGTATTCTTGAAGGTCATTGAGATAAATATTAAATAATATAGGAGAAAGATTTTCTCCCTGCCGCAGCCCCCAGTTACACGTTAAAAGCTCTGATAATTCATCTTTCCTACATACCCTTGATTTTATGCCAAAATACATGTTGTGAATCACTTTGAATATTTTCCCATTCATATTCTCGCTTAATAGTTCACCCCATAGTGCTTCCCTCCAAACTTTATCAAACGCTTTCTCTAGATCAATAAAGGCACAAAATAATTTTTTCTTTTTAATTTGGTAGATTTCTAGGATCGCGTTTAGTGCAACTATATGGTCAGTTGTTGAGTATTTTCGTCTAAAGCCAGCTTGGTTTTCTTGAATAAGATTGTTTTCTTCCAGATAACTATCAATCCTTTTACTTATGATCTAGTAAAATGTTTATCCAAACAGCTCACCATTGTAATAGGCCTATAGTTTTGCGGCTCATTTAGGGGACCTTTACCTTTATATATAGGTTTAATTAGCCCATCAGTCCATGCTTCAGGTATATTTCCAGTTTCGAGTACACAATGTATAATAGATGGGTATCATTGTTTGTTCGCTGGACTTAAGATATTCATTGATTATCCCGTCCCCTCCGGCAGCTTTGTTAGTTTTCAGAGATTGTATTGCCTTTCTAATTTCAGATACTGTAATTTCGGCCCTAAGTAGGATTATTTGTTGGTTGTCCTGTATCATTAGTGTGTGTTTGGATATTTGGGACATCGTCACTCTGGATTAAGGATTTATAAAATGTATACATATCGTCAATTTGGATTTTACATTTTTCAGATTTTGGGTCTTGTGACTTTATAATTTTCCATTATGCTCGCGCGTCCGATTTCAGTAATCTTTCTATTTTGATTTTAAAAATTCTCTTATTTTCAGCTATAGCGTTGTTTTATAAGTTTTACATGACTGGATCACAGAGTTAGCACTGTTAGGCGACTTTCTCTTTCGATGTTCGTTTCTGTAGCGGTGATATGCTTTTCTCGCTAGTTGGCATTCGTGGTTGAACCACGGGCGGTTAGTTTTGCGATTGGTGTTACTTAATCGGTTGTTCTTTATAGGCAATGTTCCAAAAGTGCTAATGGCAGCTTTTTCAAATATCGAGGCTATGCCATCAACTACTTCATTGACGTCATATTTAAAATGCTGGTTGTCAGTTTCGTAGTTATCAGCTTTAATCCGCAGGTTTATATACGTTGGATTATCAATTAGA
Source organism: Chaetoderma sp. LZ-2023a (assembly GCA_034401795.1). Taxonomy (NCBI): domain Eukaryota; kingdom Metazoa; phylum Mollusca; class Caudofoveata; order Chaetodermatida; family Chaetodermatidae; genus Chaetoderma; species Chaetoderma sp. LZ-2023a. Next base: position 12,513,003 of record CM067359.1, read on the forward strand.
CACTGTGCAAAATTTGTAGATTTTTTAGCCTTCCACCGGGCTGGAAGTGTTTATCACGAATCTACAACGATTCTTAAAATCTACTTAATCAATTTACAATGAATGCATTTTTCATCGATTCTCAAAAATTGACTATGCTGTCAGTTGTCATAGTAACGCGATTATATTAAATGAGTAACCTTTTACTCATTAGATTTGTCAAATGGTGCGTTTTAATCAATTTTAAGCTGTTAAAACTAGAATGTTCCTTTACTGGTGCTTGGTCAGTGATAGCAACATACAGTTGCTAGATTTTAAACTGTGGCGAAAATTTGCGACCTTTTGACCTCTGCTGACCTCATTATAAATCTGATTTGCATGTAAACCATATGCAATCGTAGACGATACTATAAGAACATTTTGAGGGGTCGATTGCCAATCTACCATGATTCTATCAAAAGATATGTTAGTTTTTATTACCCCTACCCCTTAATATGGTCTACTTCGCTGTAGGTATTAACTCTAATATAACCCATCAAAAACCATATTTAGTCCCAGTTTATCACATGTTAACATATATAATCTTAAAGAGGACATCGAAGGCCGTTAGAAAAATACATCTTCGTCAATTAAGGTGGGCGGAGGGGGTATCCAGGTGGGCCCCTCCAGCCTACGGACTACAACCGATATGGAGTGTCTGATGGATTCGAAATACTTAGGCCGGGTTTTGAACGAATTTCCAAAATTGTTAGCAGGGCCTCAGAGATCTATCTCAGCTATTTGTTAATCGGGGTTTTGCACTAATAATACCCTGGATATTTGCAGAAGTTATGCTCCTGAATGAGTTTTTATTAATTTAAGCATAGCCTGGAATAGGGTAGTTATTTACTAATGCTAGCAATACGTGAGATGTCCCAGGTTAATGACATCTACTTAATGCATACCCATTGAAATGTCATAATTTATTATTCGGTCAGTGTTATGTATTGATACAACCCTTAACCATTTAACGCTCGAGATGGTCAAAACTTCTACAGGGGTCTTGCAAACTATCCATTTGAGATTTTTTGAAAATTGAAGATTTTTTTAATCTGTTTTTACTGCCATTCTGCTGCTGTCATAGGTCTGCGTTAAAATGTGAGCCAAAATAGAATCCGGAAGGTATTTGAGATACAGCTATGGGGTACCTTCCAGCATACACATTCGGGCTCATGTCTGTATGAATGCCCATCCACCCAGGCGCCATCTTTTTGTACCCTCTTGGGTTTGTCATAGGTCTAGTTTTATTAACCGTGGGTCATTTCGTGACAGTCAGATATAATAATTAATGTACAGGGTTTATAAATAATAATAATAATTTATTATTATTATTATTATTATTATTATTATTATTATTATTATTATTATTATTAGGTGTTTGGCGTCATAACTAGTCTTCAATAATTCAACACTAAATGAATGGACTTTTCCATTTTTAGCTATGCCCCGCCCATCACTAGCTAAGCTCCACCCACACCTCGCCGTGTTGGGATCGATCGATCCCCAAATGCCCTAGCTATCAATTTCCTGAAAACTATACAGGGAAGCTGTTGAATATTTTGTAATTAATTTGACTGTGTGCTGTTGCTGTCAATGGCCGCTACAGCGCCCAGTTAAATTAGTTTCAAAATATTCAACAGAATATTTATTAAATAGTAAAAGCAAACAATTTGTAGAACAACGCATAGACCGTCTTCAAATATGCGTTCGTGACGTACTTATCGACGTCATTCATGAAAAAGACTATCTACCTGTGCTTGTACTACAATCCCAAAACATCGAATAAACATAGCATCCTCGAACTAGAGAAAAGCCTCACACGAGCATGTAAAACTAACAATGCATTTGTGATAGTAGCTGGTGACTTCAACCTACCAGGATGGGACTGGAAGTCCAAGTGCCTAAAACAGGGCACAGCCTATGTAAATCTCCACCACAAATTTGGTGACATGCTAGACGACAATGGTCTAGTACAAATTGTAGGGACAATACACTTGATCTGATCATCACAAACCTCCCATCTAAGTTTCCAAGAACAGAGATCATTCCCGGAGTATCAGACCATGACATTGTGTTTACAGAAATCGACACCACCCCGATTGTTCTTAGACAAACCCCCACAAAATACCTCTATATAAGAAAGCCAGATGCGACAACCTAAAGGCTGATATCAACAAAATAAGTCAAGAAATCCTACAAATGGAAAAAGACAACAACAGCGTAGAAGAGCTGTGGACATACCTCAAGGCCAGCCTAGAAAAGAGTGTAACCACCCATATACCACACAAAGAGGCAATAATGAGAGATGACCTGCCATGGGTATCACCGGATCTCAAGAAAGCTGATCAAGAAAAGAGATCACGCTTACAGGATCAAGAAAAAATCTGCCAATGACAAAGATATCACAAATTACAAAGAGCTAAAGTGGCTAGTCCAAAAGGAACTCCGCCAAGCCTACTGGAAACACATTGAAGATATCATAACACCAAAACTAGATGAATCGAGCCACCAGAACAGCAGTATGAAACGGTTCTGGTCATACGTTAAACACAAAAAATCTGACCAGTGGCATTTCACCCCTCAAGCATGACGATTTGTTATATCAAGAACCCATCGACAAGCTGATATCTTAAACAGAGAGTTCCAATCAGCCTTCTCAAGCAACGATCACTTCAGCAAAGAAGAATTCCAGTCACGCTGCAGTATGAAGGGAACGTACACAAGCATAAGTGAACTGGAGATCACTCAGAATGGAATTGAGAAGTTGCTCAGAAACCTAAATACCAACAAAGCAGCAGGGCCAGACAACATAAGATCCCGTATCCTCAAGGAATTAGCCCAAGAGATAGCACCGATATTGACAATCATCTTCAAATCATCATTTTTCTCCAGAGAGCTGCCAAATGAGTGGCGTACTGCAAATGTAAGCCCCATCTATAAGAAGGGCCAAAGATACAAAGCAGAAAACTACAGACTAATATCTCTGACCTGTGTGTGCTGTAAGTTTATGGAACATATTGTAACCAGTCATATAATGAAACATGCAGACTCACATAACATCCTCTACCCACTACAACACGGATTTCGCTGGGGAGTCTCATGTGACACAAAACTCATCGAATTCGTGGATGATGTCACAAAAAACATGGACATTGGCAAACAGACAATTGTATCATAATGGATTTCTCCAAAGCTTTCGATACGGTTAGCCACAGCCTCCTTGTCCACAAGCTTGATCACTATAGTATCCGAGGCAAAACAAACAGGTGGATACACAGCTTCCTTTCTGGGCGATCGCGGTCAGTCGTTGTTGACGGGGGAAAATCAAGCTACATAGATGTTGATTCCGGAGTCGCACAAGAACCAGTACTAGGACCAATTCTCTTCCTCTTCTACATCAATGACATACCAGAAGGCCTAAAATCCAAAGTGCGACTGTTCGCTGATGACACAATCGTGTACCTGACAATATCCTCAGACTCAGATGCAAGAGAGTTCCAAGCAGATCTAAACAAGCTAGCAAAACTGGAAGAAGACTGGCTGATGAAATTCCATCCTGACAAATGCAACGTGTTAAATATCAGCAGAAAACACCATCCATTCAGGCACCAGTACATATTGCACGATCATTCAATAGAGGCTGTAAAATCTGCCAAATATCTTGGTGTCACCATAACATCTGATTTACAGTGGAATGAACACATCAGCAACATCTGCAACAAAACCAATAGGACACTCGGTTTCCTAAGGAGGAAACTCATTATAGCATCAACAAGGATCAAAACCAATGCCTACAAAATTCTAGTCTAACCCACCCTAGAATATGCTAGCACGGTTTGGGATCCCTACAACCAAAATGAAATTCATCAGCTCGATACGGTCCAAAGACGAGCCGCTCGATACGTACTCAGCAGATTTCACAACAGATCAAGTGTAAGCAATATGCTGAACCTTCAGTGGCCACCGCTCGAAGACAGGCGTAAATCGGCATGACTTGCAATGATGTATATATAAACTCGCCAACAATCAAGTGCACGTCAACAAAGAGAACCGACTCATCCCACCAAAACGCTTCTCGAGAAACATGCACCACCTGTCATACCAAGCCACCTCCTGTAGAAACGAGTAACGTAAAGAATCGTTCTTCCCCAAGCACAATCAGGGACTGGAACGCCTTACCAGCAACGACGGTACAAGCTGAGAGCCTTGACATATTCAAGTCTCTCACACATAACGTTGCCGTGCGCTCTCTACAGTAGCATAATAATCAATCTGTTGATGGTGGTTACTAAATGGCAGAAGAAGCAGAAGTCAGTAATAGTATGAGCATGACACATGGATGCTTATAAGCGAGCCAAGTACTGAGAAAGATATTTCCCCTAAACCTACAACAACCTGAGATATACGCGGCGGCTGTTCTGAGTGGCTGCCATGGGTTACCTGACCTCAGTTGGCCATGTCCCCATCAGTTATCATGTCTATCATTGGCATACGTCAATAGATCTACATTCCGAACAGTGTTGAAGCTATTGGCGACTGGTCTTATTGGCTTAGAGATTGATGACGTTATCTCATTTGCAAAATAGGACGCTCCCACTTTTTCCCGACAAAAAGTACTGGTATCCGATTGTTCTATCGAATCTGATTGATCGAGAGTCAAACAATAGATCTCGCTCTCAACCAATCAGACTCGAGTATTTTAGCAGGAACAAAGGGGACGTGGCCTAATTCGAATTTTGATGATGTCATCAACTCCTCAGCTAAACAAAACAGCCGCCTATCTCGCCACATCTCTGCTATCATTTCAGTGGTAAATTTTCAAATATATTCCTCTCCTAGTCTACAAATAGACATTTCCTTTCTACACTGCTCAATATATGGTGCATCATGCACCGCAAGGGGGCCACACACACCTTCCACCTGCGTCATCCAGTATGACCTGATCACCTGTATCAAAGGTGGCCTCACTGGCTTGATGCAACCTTGACAATATATTTTCACAAAGGGTTTTCGAGCCATTAATATATTCAATCTCGCACCCGTACTCAGAAAGTAGAACGGTCAAGGGGTGCACTTTTGTGTTGCTGACTTCACCCACGAATATAGGCTACCGTTCAGTGGTTTATGATCAGTTTACGCCTAATTTTGTGACTTGTATGTAAATAAATTGAATTACACTTGAACTTATTGTCGCGCGAGCGAGAACATATCAGCATGTTAAATATAAAATTGTAATTTTTTGTCACCTGTTGTTAAGCATTGAAGTAAGAATTTGATAAATAATTTTCCTCAACTCACATTTCGGATAACTTTACTCAAATCAGCGTGCATGGGTAGATAGGGGAAGTCATCCTTCAGACGCGTGCTGGGTGGTGACTCATTGTCAAATACAGATATTCGGTTGCTGTGTAGGTTCGGTCATGTGTAATTTCCGCAATTTGGCCAAATCTGCCCAGGGTATTTTGTTCCGAATGTGTACGATTTAACCACATATATCGATCGCTGGGTATTTTAACCCTTTACTTGTGAAATTTGGTGAATATTATCTAAATATTTGTATATTGAGTGCCTTTGCAGGATAAAAGAATACTATTTTTTGAAAATTTGCCACTGGAATGACTGGCTCGGTTAACCGAGCCAGTCATTCAAGTATTAAATTTTCAAACATAGTTTTCTCTTGGGCTACCAATGGACATTCCAGAAGACCACTACACAGGCCGACTTTGACCGGATTTGCCATGCAATTGTTAAATAGCGTAATGGAGTACATCTTTTTAATCGTCTCAATCATAAATTTCTCAGATCTCAAATACAATACAACCATACACGAAAGGTGTTGAGTATTTTGAAAATTTTTTTTACTGCCAGCCGCCTCTGTCCTTTTGGCAGTAACGGATTCAATTTGAATCCATTTCAAAAATGCATTGGAATAGTGTTACATCGTAAAGAATGGGATGTGTTGGGTAAACTGGTGTATACTGATTGAAGTATGCATAGCGATATTATTTAGAGACTTGTATTCGGATATATAATTCTAATGATTTAAAGCTAAATAATATAAACTGCGTAGCGCTCGCACTTGTGACTGGTACACGCGATTATACAATGATCGTGCCACTTGATTGGCTAAATTTGGTCAAGAACTTGAAAATGTTAATGTTCATTTGCTGGTCTTGAGAAGGCCATTGTTGAGGATTTACCGCTGAAATGACTGGCTCAGTTAACGATCTAGTCATTCCAGTGGTAAATTTTCAAATTTGCATTTCTCAAGACCACTTCAGACGCGGGGTTTTCCTGGCTTTGCCATGCTAGTGTATATATATTAGCGTGAATAGTGGATTCTAGATTATAAGCCTATATAATCACTAGTTCTTATGGAAACAACGAGAGAAACGTAATATTCATTTATAATTTAGGTAGCTAGATTGTGACAGAATTCTGCAGTCAACGACGTCATATTCATGAACGTCAGTAATCTTGCTTCATCCCGCCATCACGCCATCATAAACTAAAAAAAGATGACAGAATTGTGGATGTGTAACGCTTCATATTAAAGTAAGATGAACTAAATTGTCATATTTAGATAGGCCACGGGCCTTTGAATTTTCGTCCATCCATCACTCTACCACATTTTCCTCCTACTATATATAATATACACAAGGTGTGAAACCTTCATCTGTGGGCACCATTGTCAGAAAGCTGATTGGTTGGTTTGTATTGGTTTGTAGTCAGAAACGTGATGTCAGCGGATTTTGTCAACAAACCAACCAATCAGCTTCCTGACAATGGTGCCCACAGATGAAGGTTTATTATAGTAGTAATAATAATAATAATAATAATAATAATAATAATAATAATAATAAACATAATAATAATAATAATAATAATAATAATAATAATAATAATAATAATAATAAACCTAATAATAATAATAATAATAATAATAATAATAATAATAATAATAATAATTATGAAAATGATAACAATGACAAGATAATAATAATAATAATAATAATAATAATAATAATAATAATAATAATAATAATAATAATAGTCAATAATAATATGTATAGTAGCACAAAAAAAAAAAAAAATATATATATATATATATATATATATATATATATATATATATATATATATATATATATATATATATATATATATATATTAGTCACTTTTTGTGTACATATTGTATATACGTTGTAACCTTGCATGCCACATGGTGGTCAAGGGGTAAATACACTTGAACCTTGAACCCTGGTAAGTGGACCGAGAACACACGTGTCATGC